>QLOH01000347.1:600000-1093773 GCA_026901365.1 Sesbania bispinosa | reverse complement strand
ACAGTCTCTCCATACAAAACACGAGTATAGTCTCTCCAGACACAGGATCACCCAGACCCAACCAAGTAGTCTTTCTATCAAGCCTCTTCAAGCTCTATACCCAAGTAGTATTTTCTATCAAGCCTCCTTAAGCTCTACAAACCAAACTGTTTTAAAACTAAAACAGAAATTGTTCACTCACCATCACACACGATAGGATGAACGCTCCAATGTACAAGTAACTGAGATAACTCTCAGAATATGAAATGAGATGTGTACAAAGAGTTTAACCAGAATTTCTTGACAGCGTTAGAGTTCAGATGATATCGTTGATCTTTTTAGTTCTATTCTCTGTCACTGTTTCTTCTTCGCTCCGTATGGAAGTATTTATAGAGTGAGATGATTTATGCGTTGTCTCACAGCATTAAATGCGTCCAGAAGACGTTGTGACTCCTTTATCCTTAAGTAGTATCAAGCAACTTTGCAGCAGCATGCGCAGACAGAGTCAGGTGAGCAGAGTAGCAACATTTCCTTAAATGTGCAAATTATTTGAACGAGGTAGGAAAGCTTTTCTGACGCAGATGCTGAAATTGTTTAGACCGGACAAAGAATGTCCTTTAACCATAGTAATGTCTCTTAGCATGGTCAACTTTGATAGTGAATGGTTCAGCCTCCAATGCAAAGCTTTAGATAATACATAACTCTTCAGCTGCACTAAGCATTCTTCAGACGATGCACAACCTTCAGTCGCAATTATATTCTTCAGACAGTCTGAAATAGAACAGAAGATATATGACAGTTTATTTGTTCATTTTAAATGATCTTCTGAACTTTTATATTTATTATCCATTAAAACAAGTGAGAGTATGAGACTTTGGAAAGTATTCATTTACTGACATACTTTATTTAGGACTCAACACGCAGGGCCCACCATGAGCTGGCGTTGGATATGGTATGTATAAACAAACACTCTTCTGTATTATATTTCTATTTGTTGTTAAATTAACTAATTTGTGTAATTTTCCTGTGTAGCGACGACAACTTGGGTTGGAGGTCGAGTTGGGCGAGTTCTTTACTGCCACCCACGCCAAAAAGGGTGGTGGTTGGGTAGATGGTCGGGCCCGGTCCACCTATTTAAGTGTTCGTTTATAAGTGTTTTTTATATAATTTCATATTTATGCAATTGAATATCTAACTAATAACTAATTTTACTTTTACCACAACATACAAATTATAATAAGCGCTTGAGGGAGGTGGAGTTACAGATGAGGGACACCTCTATGACTGATGCCTCCACCAAGTTGGAGATCTGGAGGGATGTTGCGGGTGGCAAGACCCGAGGCCGTTGTTATGGCACCGGGGACTTGGCCTCCAACATTCGTCCAGGTGTGACCAGCTTGACTCAGGAGCCCTGGGCTCACCTGGGCGAGAGTATTGACGGGTCCGGGTCACGATATTCTACACAGGAGGCGCTGCGCCAAGAAGTCAATGAAGCAAATGAGCAGTCTCGGCAGGCCATAGAGAAGGCTACAGATATGGAGGATCAGTTAGCACGACTCCGATGACAGATGTAGCAGATCCTGAACGCTCAGGCTCCAACTCAAGCTCAAGCACAACCGCACCCCTATTATGATCCCGCCATGGATGACCAATCGGTGGATGATGAAGACGAGCAGCCCGCCCCACAGCCCCAGCGCCGCCGCCGCCATTGATTTCTTTATGTTTATGTTTTATTGTATTATTTTTTAACAAACTTTGTGCATATATTTATATATATATATATGCTTTTTTTAGTATTGTTTTTATAATTTTAAATTTAATAAATAAAAAATAAAGAAGAAATTTAATAATTTCTTAAAATAAAATAAATAATAATAAATTTTATTTAAAAAAAATTACCTGTAGCGACAACTGTGGCCGTCACTACAGTCATCTCTAGATAAAAAATTACTCTTAACGACGACTATGTTTTTAGAGACGGTTTAAGCGACGGCTAAGCCGTCTCTAGGTAGCTATGGCTGACATTAGCCGTCGTTACTGTATTTATGACGAGCCACTTAGCGACGTCCACATGGCCGTCTCTAAGTCGTCACTACGCAGCTTGTAAAGACGACTTTTTCTTGTGTAGTGACGGCCTCCGACCGTCGCTAAAAATGAATTTTCTTGTAGTGTTAACACTCAACCAATGAAAGTCCTACACAGTTGGTAAATTTTTGGGTCTCTAAACATGTTGATAAGGGTATCTCAAAAGGGATTAGTCTCTCAACTATATCAAGATACCATTGGATCTTATCAAATAAAAAAAATTAACCACCCAGGCCCCATATTTCTCTTACTTGTCCATGATCACTTATTAATGATAAATAAAAAATAAGAAAATTAGCTAAAATTATTATAAATGAAAACATTTATTATGTAGAAAATTATTATATATATTTTTGGTGAAACTTTTCTTATATTCTTGGGAAGTTTAATTTCTTGAGTTTTTTTGGTAATTATATCTGTGTGATTGAAAAGAAACAAAAAAAAAATAAAATAAAGGAAACGTGGATGCGATGGGGCGTGACGTATGATGGGAGAAGCAAAAAGTGGATTCAATTCGCTCCATATGAAACGACGGTGCTTTTAGAACAGGTAGCTCAAGACCACCTTCCACTCACTGATTTTTATTTTGACACCAATGTCTCTTCCAACACGTTATATAACTTACACCATAGCATGTTATTATTTTTACTGTAATCAGAGAATAATTCTGTTTTAATTTAAGGGCAAGGCCTACCTTAACTATAGTCGACATGTACATGAAATTTGGTTAAATCGTCCAATCCAAATATGATACCTTGTCCCAAGGGCCTATATGCTTTGAGGATCTAAGAGGTTCCTCAATTTTGCACATATCCTAATGGGGATTTACTAGCCACATAATTTCAATCATTATTGATGTCACCTGTCACACCTTAAATTTCATAAGCAAGAATTTGATCCGTTGGAAACCAAATTCTTGACTTCGAATTTATAATGTTTCATTTCAATATCGACCCGTTCTATAAATCATCCACAATTCCAACCAATCGAGACAATTTAAAGTAAACAATATAAATTGAAGTCTTTTAAACTAAACATCATTCTACCCATTCACTCACATAACAGTCCATTTTACAACTAAATTAGAAAGACTTCTACAAGTCCTTACACCAAAAAGGGTTCAAATTACAAATAAAGTTTCTCTTTCATTAACAATACACCAAAGGATCTATTACATGCCCAATTTCATAATTCTACTAACTAATAGGCTACATTACTTGAATTATAAGAAAAGATACATAAGTCACATTCAATTACAATACTCCAAAATAAAGAACATAGTCATCTTCCACAAACACCATAACCATCTCATGGTTGTGCATTCCGAGGAGGAGGAGGCACCTGGACATCTATAATCCACATAACGCGTGGTGAGATAAAAATCCCAGTGAATAAATCTCTATGCATGTATGCAGGACAATTATTCATGACAAATAAGACATTCCATTCATAATTCATAACTTAACAAATGCATAAGGATGCTCTTGTATGATTTGCCACTAGGCCATGTACATATCACATTACAGAGTTAGACTCGAGCTCGAACTACGGGGGATATCTCCCCCGGGGACGAATCCCACCCTCACATAGGCCGAAGCCCCTTATTGACCGAAGTCCTTTAATCTTTAAACTTTAATCGAACAACCAATTTAGACATTTCGGAATTGATAAATATCGTAATCTCGTTGGTTTCGACAATTTCTACACTTCGAACCTTTTGAAACCAAGGAGATTCGATGTCGAACGACAATCCCAATGTATACTCATCAATTCCGATATCCAAATTGATTTCCAATCCTTAGTTTATCATTCCGGAACAAGTTTAATCGAAAAGAACGAAGCGTTTCGACGTTTCGAGAGTTTCGAAACTTTCGAGAATTTCGAAAGTTTCGAAACTAACGATCATCAAGAATCGATCCGTTTCTAACCGATTAAAATCACTCCCATTGCTCAAACAATCATACACAATCACAAACAAACAATAATATCAAGTAAAATCAGAGAATTGGAAGAGAAAGAAGGGGGTTCATGGGTTGGAGACCAATTCCTAATTCTAGCAATTAAGTGAGAATTACTCACCACAAAGAAGAAATCCAAGTAGTTTGGATGGAAGAAATGTGATTCCTAGCTTCGTTCCGACGTTTCTACTTCGTTCCGGCACTTCCTCTCTCTAGACCCGCTCCTTCTCTCTCTAAAATTAGGTTTTCTCTCAAAATTCTGATGAATTTCGCGTCCTGGGTATATATATTTTCGCTCAGTAATCGATTACCAAACCATGGTAATCGATTACTGAAGGCAAAAATAGCCTAAGAACCCCTTCTGGGAACCTGGTAATCGATTACCACCTTTGGTAATCGATTACTAAGAACCCAGGTTGCTGGTAATCGATTACAAGGGTTATGTAATCGATTACTAGGGGCCAGACCTTCTGGTAATCGATTACTTAGCTCCTGTAATCGATTACCATGATCCAAACTCTCTGGTAATCGATTACCAGCTCTTGGTAATCGATTACCAGTGACCAAACTCAAAGGTTAAGTCCTAGTAAACCACTATACTCAAACTTTACCTATTCCTACTTCCTTTCCCTTAGTCCCTAATGTTCTAACTACACAATTAACCTATAAATCTCACAATTAACCTATCAAAAGATTTGGATGTTACATCACCACTCACTATGAATAGTGAAATTCCCAAATTCTATCACATCAACTCCATATAGCCCTTTAATACCGTTGGATTTCAACACCATGTTGCCATCCTTGTTATGATCGGAAAACTCCCCGCAATCCATATTAAGGTGGCCATTTCCTGTCACCTACCATTGTAGCTTTAGGCCACCAACCCCTTACCTATGTGTGTTTGTGTGTTAGAGAGAGAGAATCCTCCTCATTCTCAACTCTCAAGGTGAATTCGTCTCTCTAAGTCTGCTCCTACATGTACTAACTTGAGGTTGGAGTCCTTGCAGATGACAGCAACCACTCATTTCTACTGGAAGCTTACCAAAGAAGAAGGATCACAACCAATTCATCATCCACCAACCTAGTTACACATTGGACACTACCTATACTGTGATATCTCTAAAAGATTGAAGGTTGTTGCACAACGACATAATGCTTTTAATACTATTTAGAATGTTCAAATTTCAATCCGTAAGCTCAATGGGTTGATGTGTTAGTGTATGCACTAGAGACCTATATGTTTTATTTGAACATACATCACTTGTATCATATTATTATTTTATAAAGACAATTCATTTATTAATTCTTTTAGAATATAATTATTGTCCTTAGAATAGTAAGCATAAACTTCATAAGAAATGAAGTAGATGACTTGATCGTGAGATCTTATGAGAACGATTCTTAAAATAGTCCCCGGTCAAGTATCATCTTAGGACAAAGATGCATTTAGACTAGTATGTGAGTTCATTGATGATCACATCTCACGGATCATGGATATGAGATATCATGCACTCACATAGGTACACATTAAGAGTAATGGTGTACTGGACAGACCCACCTTAAGAACGTTGCATTGATTGTTACATAAGTGTCATGAATGTTTCTCAAATTGATAAATGTTATATGAAGTCCTTTGATCTGAAATCACTACGATTCCTACATAAGGAATTATGTGTTTTAAATATCATCAAACATTGCCTGTAACAAGGTGATCATAAAGTTGGTATTTGGACATATAATAAATTATGTGGAGGAATGTGAGTGCCCTAGATGGGATTTATCCCTTCTATGTAACAAGAGTTATATCTGTAGGCCTCTTGATAAAGTGAGACTGCAAAATGCATGACCATGCTCAGGAGGATAAACATGAGATGTTTATTTTTTGTACAGTCTACTTGGGGATCAAAAAAACATAAATTGAACTATACAAGGTTGACACATTCCATGCCCTTGTGTTCAATTAGATATTTGGACAAAGGGACAAATCATATAAATTATTATCATAAAATAGGATTCGTCAAAGTTGTTGATAATCTCAATATTTGGGTAATAGTGATGTATTGCTAGATACCGCTCACTATTTATGATATTAAATATAAAAGGGTTTTATTTTAATATCATAACCAAATATTAAAAGCCTATTGGGTCACACGCATACAACAAGCCTCTAGGAAAAGATAATAATTCTAATTTGATTAGAATTATAACCTAATGGGCCAGGCCCATATGTGTTAGGGATAAGTGAGTGAGGGGGTAAAACCCTAGCCACCACTCTATAAATAGAGCATGAGATGCATTACCCTAGACACACGAGTAGTCGCTCTTACTCTCTAAACACTACTAGAAGAGTTGAGGAGGGTTTCCTAGTTCGGCTGTTGACTGATAAGTGAAAAATATATAATAAATTAGAGTACTTTTTAGTTCACTTATCAAGGATAAAATGGTATTTTATGCCAAATTAATTCCTTTTTATTAAATATTAGATAAATTGTATTTATTAGTCTAAGATTTGAATTTGATGCTATTTTAATATAAAATTGGTTGATTTTTGCATATTATAGCAAAGATTTGATATGGAGAGAAGATAACATTAAATAAGGGAGATGTTTGCAAGATTTGAAGTTTAATTGAAGACAATTAATGAAGATTTGAGACCAATTAATGAAGATATCAACTGCCAATTAAACAAGGATTCTGCAGACAACCTTCCCATTTAAATTCAAGATGCTCAATAAATGCAAGATTTCACCAAGGAAAAGGAAAACAAGGAAAGACAATCAACCAAAACCAGTCTCGGGGAGAAATCAAGTTAAAAAGAGAAAGATTGAAGCGCAACAATTAAAGAATTGTTGTCTGGAAGCTGGGCTGCAACCTGTGCTGTAACGCAGGTGAAGCGCAACAATCTGACTTTTGCGCCGCAAGCTGCACTGTAGCGCAGGGTGAAGCGCATAACTCGTAATTCTTGCCTTGTTGCCGTTTTTAGATAGATGTCTTCCCAATTTTCTCTGTCTTTCCTTAGCCTATAAATAGGACCTTCTTGCACTAGATCAAGGTGTGCACGATTATTGTAATTCAAAAATATTCCAGTGATAATGCACCACTTTTAATTTTAGAATAGGAGAGGCGGAACACTGCACGAGGATTGAAGAAGGTGACAAATTCTTCAGTGGTTTGTATGGCTACCATGAGTAGCTAACTCTCTAGTAGGATTGAATGTAGTTGATTCTAACCCCAAGTGTATGTGAATTCTATCTTATTATTTATGAGTTCCCTATCTATAATATTGGTAATCTTATTCTGTGCTTAATTCCTAACTTCCGCGTTTGCGCCGGAGTTATAGGCTAGTGTCTGTGATATAATGTTCCGGCTAGGATTGAGAATGAGGGAGCTGATACTGAAGAAACTCAAACTCTGAGTGAATAAGAGTACTCGGTAACCTGTGCTTGAAACATGGGTGTAGCTAATGATTGATGGGTAGTGTGAGTATCCTAATGAAGGGCGTCTAAAGGATAAGCATGGTTTATCGATAGTAAAGGTTAGTTGATAGTAATACCAGTGCCTGAAACATGGGCGTTGCTAGTGATTGATGGGTAGTGTGAGTATCCTAATGAAGGGCGTCTAAAGGATTAGCATGGTTTATCAACAAGTCCTTTAACAAACGGAATAATAAGAGTAAAATAAGTCGAGGGTAGTTCGTCGCTTGGGAGAGCCCGCATGAATTATCTTTGAGTGGTAAGGCTGCTGGTAACTCGGGGTTTTAGCAATTTAGTTTGTCTACAGTATTATAGATCAAAGCCATAAATAATAAATAGTTTTTACATACACGAAGGGTGCGATGATACGAAGTTCAATCCTAATCCAAGTAAAGTGTTTCCAATTCCTCCTTTCTATTTCCTCTGATTATTAATCTGCAATTTATATTTTCCGTACAAAATACTCTCACAAATCCGTTGTTTTCCCTTGATAAATAGATCACGAGTACACGCGAGTTGACCGTTCCTTGTGGATACGATATCTTACTTACTATTATACTGCTGGATTTTTGGTTCGCTTGCCAGAAACCCATCAAGTATTTTTGACGCCGTTGCCGGGGAACGGTTTCCAATTCGTGTAGACCTTGGCAGTCTAATTATCAAGTTATATTTATCTTAGGATTTCTTTTATTTATTATTCTTATTATTTTAGGAAATTTTCATTATTTAGGAAATTTATAGTTTTTCTGTTTTTATTAATTTTTCTTCCACACTTACCTTTTTCAAAGTTTCTTGTTTTTGTTTTTGAGAAGCCAGGTGTCTCACATCAACTACAAATTGATCTGAAACAGAAAGGACATCAGGGAAGAACAGAAGCAGAATTAAGAGAAGGAGACGAGGGAGAAGTTGAGAAGAAAACAAAAATATTTTATTATTTTATTTTAATTATTTTCTTTTTATAAAAAAATATTATTATCATTATTATTTAATTATTATTATTATTTTTAAATAAAAAAATTCACTTTTTTTTTAAATATATATATTATTTTTCAAAAAAAAGGGCAGAGCTCAAGGAGACAATTTCAACACTCTCTGATCACCCAAGAAGAAGAAGGGACAAGCTTAAGGAGACAATCTCAACACTCTTTGTTCAACCACCCCAAGAGAAGTAGATATTGAATAATGGCTACTGAATGGAAAAATCTATCAAGTTGTATATATATTTTATTTTCATTTATTTTTAGGATTTTTAGGATAATTTTATTTTATTTTAGTTCTTATTATTTTGTTTTTCTCACCCTTGTGAAGTTCTTGATTTTTGCTCTTGCAAGGACAAGTGTCCCAAAAATCAATTGCCATTTGACCCAGGAATAGGGAGGATATCCAGAAAAACCAAGAGCAGAAATAGAAGAAAGAGACAAGGGAGAAATCAATTAGAAAACAAAAATATGGCTGAAGATCAACACCCAATCCCTCAAAAAAGAGTCTTAGGAGATTATGTCATGCACCAAGGACCTCGACACTACTCAAGCATAACTTTACCAGCTACAACGAAGTCCTTGGAGATGAAGGCTATACATTTAAACCTCATCAGGGCCCACCAATTCACAGGATTGGATCATGAAGATCCACACACTCATCTCTCTACCTTCTATGAATTAATTGGTACTATGGGATTTGAGGAAGAAAATTTGGAATATATCTATTTATGATTGTTTCCTTTTTCTTTAACAGGTAAGGCGAATTAGTGACTGAAATTGCATCCAGTCAAAGTCTGAACAATTGGAGCGTGGTAGTAAATAAATTTTTGAAAAGATTCTTTCCAATCTCACGCTACATTCAAGCAATGTCAGACATCTCCACATTCAGGCAAAGAGAAGACGAACCACTATGTGAAGCCTGAGAGAGATTCAAATCCTTGCTACAAAAAGTGTCCAAACCATGGTTTTGACGACATTGCCCAATTGAACATTTTCTGCAATGGACTCAGACCCAATTCAAAGTTATACATAGATGCTGTAGCAGAAGGGACAATTTTGGCAGTGGATGCAGAGCGTGCTATCACCATCATTAATAATTTTGCATAGAATGACCAGTAAGCTCAATATAGGAGACAACCAGTCCAAGTTCAAAACAAGGGAGTGCTAGAATTAAATAACAATGATGCACTTCTAGCAAAAAACAAGCTCATCAAGCGACAGCTAGAGGCACTCACCAAGCAATTGGAAGCACTTCCTCAACAACTGAAAGCAGTACAGTCTCAACCCAGCCAGACCCAACAGTTGATTTGTGACTATTGCGGAGGCAACCATCTCAATGGTCACTGCTCCTATCAAGATATTCAAGTGGAACGGGTCAACTATGTGGAAGACCATAGAAGCCAAGATAGAAAAGCTGCAATGCATAACATAAGTTCAAGAATTGAGGAGAATATTGATCAACTAATGCAAGATATGAATGCCGCTCAGGGGACCACAGAGACAAAATTCAGAAACCTGGCAACTCAAGTGGAGCAATTAAGGGAGCAATTTTCTGCACAGCAGGAGCATTGCAAATCAATATCCATCAGGAATAGTAAGGTAATAGGAAAAGGGATTGGTGATAACCATGCTGTAGAGAAGGAAATTTTAGAGAAGGAAGAGGATGAAGAAAACAATGAATGTAAATATGTATTTGGGGAAGAAAGAGAAAAGAGTAAAAAAAGAGAAGTTGAGAAAGTGATTGAGAGAAGAGGAGAAATAGAGAAGTACTTACCATACCCCAAGACTCCTACGAAAAAGAGTCGTGACAGGGAATTTATCATATTCATGGATATAATGAAAAGGCTGCAGATCAACATTCCTTTAATAGAATCCATGGAACTAATGCCCACATATTCCAAATTCATGAAAGAAGTGCTGACCAAGAAGAAGAAATTTCCAGAAGAGACCGTAGAACTGGAAGCAGGATGTAGTGCAATCATCTTTAAAGAACAACTGCCACAGGAAGAACTACTCAAAGGAATTGTTCATCAAGATGAAGAAAAGGCAGTACAAGAGGAAGAAGAAGATCATAAAGAAGAGGTCTACATCACAAGTAAGTCACTTGACCCAGGTAAGTTTACTATACCTATCTTTGTTAGTAATTTACCACCTACTCATGCTTTATTGGATCTTGGAGCGAGCATCAATTTGATGCCGCTATCGTATTTTAACAAGTTGGGTAATGTGAAGGTCAAGCCTGCAAATGTAAAGTTACTTCTTGCAAATAAATCCACCCAACGCCCTTATGGGATAATATAGGATATACAAATCAAGGTGGACAAGTTTGCATATGATGTGGACTTCTACGTTGCAGAGATAGAAGAGGAGGATACTGATGTCCCCCTAATTTTAGAAAGACCCTTCACGAAAACTGCCAAGATGATTGTTGATGTTGATCGGGGAAAATATGAACTAAGCTCAAAAGATGAAAGTATTGTGTTTCATATTGATAGAGGAATCCCCAAATTACGACAAACTCCTGAAATGATGAATCCTACTGATGGGATTTTTAAATTTCAATTAAGGCTGCCAAGGGCAAAGAAAAGAAAAGTCAAGCTAGACTCAAATTCAGAGCCTAGATCCAGATTGAAGATCAAGTGGTCAGGTTGTTCCAAGGCAAGATTATGGGAAGGTTTATGGGCCAGAGAAAGGAAGGGTGCAGCACACAAGCTCACCAAAATATTTCAGTTTCAACCACCTTGAGAGAACAGGCGTCGATCTATCAGACGTTAAACAAGCGTTTTTTGGGAGGCAACCCAGAGATTTTTAAAGTTTCTAATTAATTTTAGTTTAGTTTTATTTTCTTGTTGTCAATTAGGATTTTTCATTTTTTAGGATTCAAGAAATTTTCAAAATTGATTGGAATAAGTTTGTGGAAAATAAATTTTTTAAATAATAGGAAGTAGCAGAAAACGTGACTGAAAACTGCAAAATTACATTCTGTTTTCTGTGCTTCACCTGCGCTGTAGCGTAGGTAAAGCGCAGGAATGCAATTTTAGTCACTGTCCTCTGAGCTTCACTTGCGCTGTAGCGCAGGTGAAGCGTAGCAGTACGAAATTTTAAAAATCTTCTATTTTCTCAACGTACCGTTTCTCTACTTCCTAAGCTCTTCTTTTCACTCTTTCCACTCACAAACTTCCATCAATTTTGAAACTTTCAGTTATGTTTTCTTTAATTTTTACCAATTGAAATCTTTATTTACTCTATGATTTGAACTTTAGGATAGCAACCTTAGGAATGTGTATACTGTTGATAATTGCTATCTTGGATATGATTATGGATGTGTGGAACATGAAGAACAATTTGCTTGATTGGAATGTTCTTTGTTTTGTGAGTTATTGAATTTGAAAGTGTTATGCTATGTTCCTTTAAAAAATTTTAAACTTTCACTTTCCATGGATTGATTGAATGCTTGTAAAACAAATGAGTATGTTTTGTTTTTAGGAAGTTATTACCAAGTGCACTGAACTTTTGTTGTGAAGATATTAATTCGTTGAATTATGCATGCAAATTGGTTAATGATAAGCTTCCATGTTCTTCATGAATTGATATTTTCAATAAGGCATCATTGAATTGAATGTGTTGTTATTTGACTTTTCAGATGTCAGAATTAAATTGTTGGTCTTTCCCGTGGCTTTAGCTCACGAGGAGAAGGCATTGTGAAGAGGATCAAAGAATATGATCCCATGAGAATCAAAAGTTCACAGACTGCTGCAAAGTATAAAGACTAGTTGACCTCAAACCAATCAGGAGTACTAGACCCATACTCAAGCATGTTGTTTGAAGAGTTCCGGATATTCTTGCAGTGGCCTGGGGACAGGCTTCTTTATCCAGGGGGAGGTGGAGCAGCTGCAGGACAAGGACTTACAGGATACAGAGGATGAAGATTGATACTGGTGTTTTCTTTCTTTTAGTTTTTCTTTTATTTTCTATTATTTTATAGAATTTTTTTTAGTTAATTAGGATTTTTGTTTTTTATTTCATTTTTTTTAATTTTTAGAATTTTTAAAATTTTTAGGAGTTTAGGAATTAAGATTAAGGTGAATTTTTCCGAATTCTCTATAATTAGGTAGTTTAACTAGCCAGATTAGGAAAAATGATAGGGTTTTGTGATTAACTCCATAATTAGTTAGGATTAGGATACTTCTCAAGAGAACCTATCAGGATAGTTAATTAAAATCAGTAAGTGCTTTATCAAGGAATTTTAGCTAATAACCGGTGAGCTAAGAGCCTAAACACTGAAATTGAGAGTTTTTCACCACTGCTTGTCAACTGTTATTGCTTGAGTTTATGAATTTTGTCTTGCTAGTGGAAAATATGGAAGTGACAAAGGCATATTTTGTAATTATAATGTTTTGCCTAGTGCCAAATAGCCAACCTTGATTAAATTTTTCCAATTTTTGATTGCCCAATTGAGCCTTTAATATTTCTTTTGATGCACCCTAGCCATACTCAATGATTATATCTTGTCCCTTCACACTTGGGATAGAGAGCAAGGTGCAACACAACAAAATGGGACAAGAGGTTGGTGAATTGAAAGGTCAAAGAAATTCCAAGAGCAGGCACAAGAAATAAAAAAGAAGAGTACTTCCCTCGTGAAAAAATTCTCTATTTCTATTGTAAAAAAAAGAGAGAGGATGAAAAAAAATCTGCACAAAGAGTGTGGAAATTGAATAAGTTGGGGGGAGTACTTCTTCAAACAAAGAGGCCAAGCTGAAAAAGGATGACGATTCAAGAATGACATGGTGGATTGAGAGAAGTCCCAAGCACAATCACAAGATGCTCTCTATTCAAAGTGTTCTTTGCATATCTAGAAAAACCATGATTTCTTGATAGCTCAGCCTTATTACAACCAAAGAAAAGACCTTTTGATCCATATTGACTATTTGCAGGTTTAGAAGTTGGAAACGACTATCAATTCTAGATGCTCAACGGTGGTGAAAAAGATTGAGGGAAACAATTACCCGTGAGAATGAGAGATTTCCTTGATCTACACTTATTGCTTTAATTTCTATTTTTGAGAAGTTTAACTGATGTTTGTGTTCTGTTGTGATTGAGGATTGGTAAAATTGCTTAATCCTGATTTTTTCTGATATTTGGAAAGTGATTGCTGCTTAACAAGGAGATGATGAAAAGTTGTCCTTGAGTTTGTTTTTATTTTCGAGTTATACAAGGGATTGAATTGATTTTTTTATTGCAAAGAGGTCTCTTGCTTGAGGACAAGCAAGAAGTTAAGTTGGGGGGTATTTGATAAGTGAAAAATATATGATAAATTAGAGTACTTTTTAGTTCACTTATCAAGGATAAAATGGTATTTTATGCCCAAATTAATCCCTTTTTATTAAATATTAGATAAATTGTATTTATTAGTCTTAGATTTGAATTTGATGCTATTTTAATATAAAATTGGTTGATTTTTGTAGATTATAGCAAAGATTTGATATGGAGAGAAGATAGCATTAAATAAGGGAGATGTTTGCAAGATTTGAAGTTTAATTGAAGACAATTAATGAAGATATCAGTTGCCAATTAAACAAGGATTCTGCAGACAACCTTCCCATTTAAATTCAAGATGCTCAATAAATGCAAGATTTCACCAAGGAAAAGGGAAACAAGGAAAGACAATCAACCAAAACCAGTCTCGGGGAGAAATCAAGTTAAAAAGAGAAAGATTGAAGCGCAACAATTAAAGAATTGTTATCTGGAAGCTGGGCTGTAGCGCAGGTGAAGCGCAAATATGCGCTGCACCCTGCGTTACAGCGCAGGTGAATTGCAGCAATCTGACTTTTGTGCTACAAGCTGCGCTATAGCGCAGGGTGAAGCGCAGAACTCGTAATTCTTTCCTTGTTGCAATTTTTAGATAGATTTCTTCCCAATTTTCTTTGTCTTTCCTTAGCCTATAAATAGGACCTTCTTGCACCAGATCAAGGTGTGCACGATTATTGTAATTCAAAAATATTCCACTGATAATGCACCGCTTTTAATTTTAGAATAGGAGAGGCGGAGCATTGCACGAGGATTGAAGAAGGTGACAGATTCTTCAGTGGTTTGTATGGCTACCATAAGTAGCTAACTCTCCATTAGGATTGAATGTAGTTGATTCTAACTCCAAGTGTATGTGAATTCTATCTTATTATTTATGAGTTCCCTATCTATAATATTGGTAATCTTATTCTGTGCTTAATTCCTAACTTCCGCGCTTGCGCCGGAGTTATAGGCTAGTGTCTGTCATATAATGTTCCGGCTAGGATTGAGAATGAGGGAGCTGATACTGAAGAAACTCAAACTCTGAGTGAATAAGAGTACTCGGTAACCAGTGCCTGAAACATGAGCGTAGCTAATGATTGATGGGTAGTGTGAGTATCCTAATGAAGGACGTCTAAAGGATAAGCATGGTTTATAGATAGTAAAGGTTAGTTGATAGTAATACCAGTGCCTGAAACATGGGCGTTGCTAGTGATTGATGGGTAGTGTGAGTATCCTAATGAAGGGAGTTTAATGGATAAGCATGGTTTATCAATAACTCCTTTAACAAACGAAATAATAAGAGTAAAATAAGCCGAGGGTAATTCGTCGCTTGGGAGAGCCCGCATGAATTATCTTTGAGTGGTAAGGCTGCTGGTAACTCGGGGTTTTAGCAATTTAGTTTGTCCACAGTATTATAGATCAAAGCCATAAATAATAAATATTTTTTACATACACGAAGGGTGCGATGATACGAAGTTCAATCCTAATCCAAGTAAAGTGTTTCAAACTCCTCCTTTCTATTTCCTCTGATTATTAATCTGCAATTTATATTTTCCGTACAAAATACTCTCATAAATCCGCTGTTTTCCCTTGATAAATAGATCACGAGTACACGCGAGTTGATCGTTCCCTGTGGATACGATATCTTACTATTATAGTGCTAGATTTTTGGTTCTCTTGCCAGAAACCCATCATTGACGTGGACACCTCTAGAGATGTGGCTGCTTTTGCCTCGTTTACAATCCTCTTAAGGTATGTCATTATGTCTCATGCCCTTTTGCCTTGATTCATGTTTTCGCATTAACGATTATAACAAAGAAGGGAATCCATTTATTCCGCTGCACCCTGACCACATGCTTGATTCCCTTCATGATGATCGAGGAAACATTACAAATAGAAACATTGAAGATTGTTAAAGCTCTAATAATAATAACGTGAACGTAGTCTATCTCAAGCATTCAAGTCTTCTCTTCTTCTCAAAATTCATTACATTCATTTTCTCTTATATATTATGTACAATTTAGGAGAACTACCATGAGTGTCTTGTATTTATTATAAATCATTGACTCTTTTTGAGAGTTTTTGAGACACCAATCTTCCAACTTTTATTACTTCATTTATTGAGAGTTAGCCAGGTGGGACGGAGTCAGATACTCATAGAAGATAGTAAGCTTGTGGAGGTAAAGTTATATAATGAAACTCTTAGTAGTGTCAAGAACTAGACGTAGCTTCTAATTATGGAGTAAGTCAATATAATCTTTGCGACTGATCCTCTCTATCTCTAAACTTTATTTATCTTTAACCGTTGTTTGGACTAACATTAGTGGATTAAATTATGAAATCCTAAAAAGATCTTTGAAACTATTTTTGTGAATAACGTTTGAAGTTTTTATTTATCATCATCTGATATATCAGACACTACTTAACTTATCTTAATCCTTCAATCGGTCTTACGAATCTTTTTCGAAAGGTTATCCTTCTAAATTACATTTTAGTTAAACATAATTCCACTTCAATTTTTATATTATCATGTGTTTAATACAACTTAGAAATGAATATTTCTTTTAAAGATATAAGTTTGATAGATTTTATAGTACCTTAACATAGTTTGATTTAATTGAAAGTTTTGAGGGAATAAAGAAATGAATGCAAAGACAAATTGAATTTGAATATGAAATAAAATGGTGCAATAACATACTCATAGATCTCGTAAGCCAATAAGAGAATGTGTTAGGCATAAAGAGAAGTTAGAGTAAATAGAATCCATCTAATATTCCAATATTTGAAGGATAGACATACCTCTATTACATTGTTCTAGAACATACTTAGCCTTTATTTGGTGGAAAGATAGAAATAGAGAAGAGAGAAATATGGAAAAAGAGAAATATAAAAGAGAGAAATAGTGAGGGGATAGAGATGATATATAGGTTGTTTGGTGTAAAAGAAATAGATAAGAAATAGAAGAGAAATAGGAAATTTCGTTGTTTGGTTTTATAGGAGTAATATGAGAGGTTTTTTTATTAATTTATCAAACATAAACTCCTCTTTGTTACTATTCTCTAGCAGCATGACCCTCCAGAGTTGCACAACATAACCCTCTTTGTTACTAGTTTTGGCTTTCTTTTGGGTCATTTTTACTGTTTTTATTTTCTATTTTCTTTATTTCCAATGAAAAAAATGTCCTCCCAACATTTGGCCTAACAACCAGTCAAACACCTAACCACATTCATCACTTGTAAAATAAATCCAACAACTATATAATAATTAACCATGGTCTAAAAACCCATAACCATAAAAAAGAAAGAAAGAAAGAGGATCACCGACACAAAACATCCCCGTATTCCATATCGCCTCTCTAGCACACACAGTCCTTCACCCTCATAAACAACTCTTAACCAAATCGTGCCACCCCCTTAATCTCCATCCATGACCACCCACACAAAACAACCACGATCCTTTTACCCTTTGTCCCAAATCGCATCTCCCACACCCATAGGTCCTTCACAAATCCTTAATCATATCCAACCCCATCTTCTCCGCTCACCATACCACCATCATGACGGTGCAGCCCAGGTTGTCGTGTCAACCACCCATACTTATCCTTCGCGAGTCCCCCCACCATCGTAACAGTGAAGTTGAAGCTTCAATAAGTCAAAGCTGAAAAATGAGAGCAACAACAATGAACCTCTCCTTGTTGTCATGAGAGTGGGAATGATTTATATGTGAAGTCTATAAATCTGTTTAAGTAATTAAACATGATTATAAGACTTAACATCCGTTAGTTTTAATGATTAACAAATAAGATTATATAAAGAACAAATAAGATTATATATAAATAAGATTATATAAACAGGTTCTACTGAGAAAGGTATTTGTTTGTTAATTATGTTTCAGGATGAAATACACTTTAGAAGAAGAAGATTTTGTGAACAGAATCAGAATCAGAAGATCAGAATCAGAAGAACAAGAGTGCAGAATCTGAAGAAGATTAATCCTTAACAGAGTTGAAGCAACTGAAGAATAGAAGTGAAGACTTGAAGACTGTCTGAAGAAGTGGAGACTTGAAGACTGTCTAAAGAAGTGAAGACCTGAAGACTATCTGAAGAATTGAAGACTAAAAGACTATCTGAAGAATTGAAGACTAGAAGACTATCTGAAGAATTGAAGACTAAGAAGACTATCTGAAGAACTGAAGACTAAGAAGACTATCTGAAGAACTAAGGGCAGAAGATATATGAAGAAGTACATATTCAAATATACGTCTGTCTGAAGAACAACAATGAACTGAAGAAACGAAGAAGAAGAGACACAAAGAAGAATAAAGCTACAATTCTATTATCATAAGGAAGAAGGCTTCTGAAGTTTCAACCAGTATGAAGAATTGAAGTTGTCTGAAGGACGCAACCCGTCTGAAGTATTGAAGCTGTCTAAAGCAATGAAGCTGTCTGAAAGACTTGAGCCGTCTGAAGACTCGAACCCGTCTGAAGACTGGAACCTGTCTGAAGACTCGAACTCGTCTGAAGTTTGGAAGCTGTCTGAAGCTTTAGTAATGACGTGGCATCTTTGTTGAAACCTTGCGTGAAGATTTTTCTAAGTCTCTGCTGCTAGTACGTTATGGAACACATTTATGGCAACAATCACAGAGACCTTTCCCGGTGCATTTGAACTTCATACACCACTGAGGAAATCTCTGCAACGCAGCATTCGCAGCAACAACAGTAGCAACTTTACAGCAGCACCAACGTTGTACTATGTCAGAACTTTCAAGAAGCGTGTCTCACAACGGATTAAAAGAAGACTATTTGCTGTCTCTAAACGATAGTATTTCAACGAGACATTTCTTCATTTGTGCAATCTGGAACAAAGCAGAAGAAAAGCTCAGGAGACTAAGCAGAAGCAACAAGGAAGATGTTTGAATAAAATATATTCAATTCAACATCTTTATCTAAATCCCAAAAGAGGAATCTGCAAACAACGACTATTGGTCAAGACATCTCATTCAAAGAAGTAATGGTGTCAGAAGCAAATGAAAAAGGAGTATGTGCAGAATAAGCAAAAAGGACAAATTCAACGGATACACACTCTCAAGAAAATCAGAGGAAATCTGAAGAAAGCATATGCAAGCCGGACAAAACAGATAAAGGCAGATGCAAGCAGATGCAAGATAATGCAAGCTGGATAAAGCAGATACAAGCAGATGCAAGCAGATGCAAGATAATGCAAGCTGGAGCAAGCAGATGCAAGCTGGATAAAGCAGATGCAAGAAAGCAGAAGAATTCAAGAGAGAGAATACACATAATCATCACATCTCTCAAAACAGAGCTCATCAACAGAAGTGTCAGAACGGGAGTATTCTGAACACTCAATATGCTTAAGGAGAAGCAACCGTTTGAGAAGCTATTACACAACGGCTATATGAGCCACATCATCAAAAGCTCAACGGTATTATGAATCATCTTCAACGGCTATATTCAAGCAGAACATATAAATAGCCTCAAGATTGAATTTGAAGATGTTGGTCGGTCCAACCAGTTGTTGCAGTGCACAACCAAGCTGGTTGGGTGGAAGATCAATCAGGTTGTTGGAAACAACCATGCAGCTGCTGTTGCAACCAAATTTGATCAATTGGGATTGTTTTTCAAGAAGGTTCTTGAAATCAATCAGGATGAAAATTGTTAACTAGGCTGAGTGTCTTACAGTTAACAAGAGTTGACTCGAGCTTAAATACATCATGAAAAAGTCAACAACAATTGATCAGAGAGTTAATTCTCAATCGGGCTACTGATCAGCTGGTCAGTTAGTTAGATTGTACAGTTGGTCTGTTGATCAAGTGAGTTGGTTGTCGGGAAGGCAATCATGTTGTACAAATGACTATCAAACCGGGTACTGTTTGAAGCTTTGAAGATACCTTGGTATTCCAATGATACGGGTGAGAATGTAGCCCATGGAAACCAATGGTTGGAGAACAAGGCTGGAGCTTAATTTCATATCTTAGTTAGCCTACTCTCAGAGGATGTATTCCTCATAGAAAAGACAGGGATTGTACTTAAATTCAAACACTTGTATCACTGTCTATCCTTGTATTTAGTTTGTAATGACTGTATCCTGAGTATGTACTCAGTAATCTCTATGTACAAGAAGAATCTGAGTTGAGAGGTTCTAGCGAACATCTAGCTTAGATTGAGTAGTAATACTCAACACTTAGTTAAGTGTCTGAGAGCCTGGAGAGGCTTGGTGGAAGAAAGAATACTCGTGGTAGAGCCTGGAGAGGCTTGATAGAAAAGAATACTTGTTGTGTTGGCCTAGAGAGGTTAACATGTGTATCTGTGGTTTCAGATAGTGGAACATATATGTGGCTGCAAGGGTCTGGGGGATTCGGAGTGGCACATATGTGTTGTTGTTATTGTGATTAAAGCTAGTGGTGGTTTGCCACTAGGACTGGATGTAGCTCACAGGGTTTGTGGGTGAACCAGGATAAATTCTGTGTCTAAGTTTTCTTTCCCTTAATCTCTTTTATTTGCGGTCTTTACATTTACGATGGGGATTGAAAAGTATCTTTCATAATAATCTTAACACAACGATTTCAATAAAACAAGTTTTCATACAAACATAACATTAAAACGTCTCTAGTGTAGGTTGAAGTATTATAGAAGAATATATTCAGAGGGATGTCTGAAATACCTGTCTGAAGTGAGCCCAACAGGAACTCAGTTCAGACATATGATATAGATGGTCTCTGATCATCTAAAGTATTTCAGAAACAGTTCTGAAGGTACTCTTAGTAATATTCTTCAGAAGACACTAAGAGAAGTCTGTTTAAAATCAAAACAATCTTAAGTGTAAGAGAAAGTTTTTAATCTAAATCTTTCATATATTCCGCATGTATTTAAAATAACTCTGATCTTAAGATTGGTTTTGTACAATGATCACTTAGCGTGATTGTTTATTTTAAAGATTTCCAAAATTGTCTTAAAATGTCTAAAACACTATTCAACTATTCAACCCCCCCTTCTAGTGTTGCCTGTGGTTCTAACATTATATTGTATCTCTCTCCAAAATTAGGAGATGTATCAAGTAGCCAAATGAGAGAAGTTTTTTTATTTCTCTCTCATTTCTATCCTCTCTATTATATTTCGTTGATACTTATACTTAACCAAACATAGTGTTATAGACAAACTACGTACTCGAAAGCTTCCTAATTAAGATTCATACATTTGCCACCAGACTTATATAAAACTATGAACTACTAATAAATAACCCTATTGCATTGAAAGATGTTGACATACATCTTTACCTTCAAATGTGTTAAATCTTCATTCATGATTCTGTTAGTTCTCGAATCAGCTAATGATTATCCTTTCTGAATTTGAGTTGACATTATCAATAACTTGAAAAATTCTTTTGTTGGTCTTAGATTCTGAATTTCTTCAAGGTGGTCATGTCTCTCTGTCACACTTATTTTAAGTCTATGGTTGTTCTAAACTCAAACATAGACTTGGAACATTATATTTTATTTTATATTTCCACTCAAAGTGAGGTTCCAACACTTGGAGTATTTTTAAGTTTCTTCCACGAACAATAGTATAATTAAGACAACATTTCTCTAGCCACACAACGACAATGCCATCTCCAATTTATCATGTAAATTTGAAAAATAAATGTACATGTTTAATTCATAAATAAACAAAGGATTATGTAAATGTCTTCAAACCACTTTTGACAATCAAATCTATCGCGATTGATTCTCTGTGTGCTCTATTTGTTGTGATTTTCACAGTATCTTTATTATAATGTAATTTTATCATATGACTGATTGTGTCTCATTTTCCCTCATTGCTCTTGCACCTCCCTAAAAACCTCCCTAAACTTAAAGAGGGATTTATGCAACTTACGGTGAGGCTAATAATTAACCAATCATATCATACAATTGTACAAGAAGCATGCTTCATCCAACAACCTTGACTAGGAGCACCAAGATACGCAACAATCTATATATGATTTGTTGGCATGATAGGAACACAACCTTGACTGAATGTATCATTCAAATATGTCACGAATCCTTTAAAAGTTTCGCTCTTTACACGTTTGATCTACTAGATTGGTAGCAGGAACAAAGTCAAATTGACACCAACGTTGTTGCATCATCCACTTACTATAACTTGTGAGAGGGGGATACATGTGATTGAAACCGATGATACCTAATTTGTTGCATCACCTATGAACTACAAATTGGGATGCGCGTCCCAGTTCGTGATTCATCTACGTCCCGATTTACTGCACACAATGTTTTGGCTTATAAATTGTGAGGGAGAGACACTCTTTAACACTCAGTACAAATGAAAAGGGGAAGTGGCTTGGAAGGCAAAAAACAGTTTTAGCAACAGAGAGATATTAGAAAGAAAAGTAATAAAAAAATTTAATTAATTAAGTTTGTTTTGGAAAAAGGAATTTTGAAGTTAATAAACACATTGGGAAAGGAAAGAACTGAAAATAAATGATATTATGTTAAAAATAAAATAAAAAACTAATTCATAATATAAATTTTTAAAAATTTATATTAATAGTGTATCAATTACTATTATAACATATATAACTAAATTAAATAATATATTAACTAAGTACATCCTCTACGTATAAAAAATTTACTAAGCAACATATTGCGAACCACATACCTGTTCCCGTACCGGGAAGTACTGCATATTAGGTAACTATGATTTCAACAAAAAAAGTGACTATGATTTAAAAAAATAGCATTTGTGGAAAAAAATTCCAACTTATTGTACTAGTAAGTGTTCTAAAACCCGGGCCATCGACTCGATCAGGGTGCTGGATTAATGGGTCACTGGTCAATGGTTAAACCGATACATATAAAAATCTATAAATTTATACTAAAAAATATAATATATAAAGATATATGTAATATATTAAATATATAATTCAAATTTGAGTTTGATATTAAAAAAATAAAATTAGTATAATGTAATATATATCATACATCCTTCTTCTAAAATTTATTAACTTATTTTAATTTTTTTAATTATTTAATGATGTATTAAATTTTAAAAATTGAAAAAAAATATGCACAGGTGTGCATGGAAGGTTAAAACGGTTTCTCATATACGATATATTTAAAGTTTAGTACTTATATTTCAAAAGAACATATTGGTCTAGTGGTACTGTTAGCGCATGTTGCCTGCTACGCCTAGTGCCGTGTTTGAATCCACCTCTTTGCACTTTGGAATTTATTTTTTAAGTAAAGCAACTATGCGCGCTTCGTTGATCTCTCATTGTCCACTCAGACCTAGACTGGTTTTTACCGATTCATGACCGATTTGATCGATTTGTGACCGGTTTAATAACAGAATTGATCCATTGAAAGGACCAGACCGCTTAGGAACCTGGTTCTCAGTTCAACCGGTCAGACCGGACCGCCGGTCCGAATTTAATAACACTAGTACTAGTTGTAAATTGTGCTATTTGAGTAATATGAACAATTAGCTCGCCCAAAACAGAGTTAACACAAAACATAATTGAGTGAGAAAGTCAAGAGTTGACGCTGCGATAGCACCATGATGGCAGGAACCATACTTGGGAAGGGAAATTGGTCACGGACTCGTGTTTGGTGGACCAAGAGTGTAACACTTGGGCTTTTGTTTTGGCTGGGCTTTAGACCATTGTCTAGAAAGTTGTTGGCTGGATTGGCTAAAAAAAAAAGAATAAACTGTGTCTTTTCGTATATAAATGAACTTTTGACAAAAAAAAAAAAAGTATATAAATGAACTTTACAAAAAAAAAAAAAATAATAAATCGAATGAACTGACATGAATTCTCAAAGGGTGACTATTTTTTAAAAAATATTTAAGGTCAATTGACTGAGTACACACTAAAGATATCTAAGCTAATTTGTTAAAATAATGTTACACAATTTACAAAAAGAAAAAAGAAAAAATGTTAATAAAATAGTAAAAACATTCTGGTTGTCGAGCCGTTTATGACAAAAAAGCATAGATATTATTAAAATTTATTATAAATTAAGGAGTAGACTATTTCATGAGAGTTATGTTCCACTGGAATAATGATGTTATTAGTATTTATATATTGTCACAAATTATTAATGTCATTATTTCAAAAGTGTGTTTATGAGTTGAAAAATGAAATGAAAGAAAAGGAAAAAGAAAGTTTATAAAAATTTAGAAAAGCTCCTTTATGTTTGCCAGTATAATTCTCTTATTCTATAATTTAGAAAAGCTCTCCCTCTCCCTCCTTTATACTCCCTCATTTATACTCCTAATTAGAAAGTTAAACTATTTTTTAAAACTCTAATAAAATTAATTAATTTTAACCACTTTTATTGACATGTGTAATTCAGTTAAATGTGCCTTATAAAAAAGGGATTACTATTTAAGTTAACTGATATTGTAATCTTAATAATAAGTTTTATGTTGATGGATACAATGATGATAATAAAAAGCGAGATGAATGACTGAACGAGATTGACGATTAATTGTGTGTGTTTGATTTACATAAAACCCGCGTTTTAAATAAGGATTCGGGTCAACGTGTTTAATTGTGGATCCGGGATAACGCGTGATCTGAATAAAGAGTAGCATTATCTCAAATCCACGTTTAAAACGTAACTTTGATGTAATCTAAACACGTTATAAAATCTATAGGACCACAACTACATATAGCTTCTTGTTTCTCGTGCATAATGCACTACAACAATATTTTTGGTCTGTGGCAACGGCAAAAAACTGTTGCTGAAAGCAAAAAAAACCGTTGCTGAAAGTTTAGGGAACGGTTTTGCAGGCGTGGAATTAGCCGCCGTTGCCTATTCCCTTAGGCAACGGTTTTTTTTGGCGTTTTCAGCCACGGAAAGCGTAAACGTTGCTTAAAGCATATTTGGAGTACGATTTTCAAGAGACCTTAGGCAACGGTCTATTAGCATAGACTACGATTTTTAACCGTTGCCTAAAATAAAGGAATAAACCAAATGAAAAATATAAAATCTTAAAATGGCCAAGGTAGGATTCTTATAAAATCTATTATTTTAAAATCAAAGATATAACTTTTTTTATGTTAATGTCATTGATTTGACAAATAAAATTTTAGTAAAACAAAAATTTGAAAACTTAAACATTAAATTAATATTTTTTAATAGTTTAAACAACAGTTTTTTCTTGTTACTTGTTGAAAAAATGTTGCCTATTACATGTTTTGGCAACAATTTTATAATCATTGACTAACAAATCTCCACAATTGAAAAAATGTTGTCTATTTTATGTTTTGGCAACGGTTTTACAATCGTTAAATAAAAAATCCGTAAAATTTAAAAAATGTTGCCTATTTTATGTTTTGACAACAATTTAATAACCGTTAATTAGGAAAAACCACTACAATTTAAAAAACGTTGCCTATTTTATGTTATGACAACGGTTTTAAAAACCGTTGACTAAGAAAGATCTACAAAATTAAATAAATGTTGCCTATTTCATGTTTTGGCTACGATTTTTCAACCGCTGTCAAGAAAGTGTTGCCTAAAATACGACTGCAACTTGGAAACCATTGCTAAATATAAATGAGGTCTACAGGTGTAAAACCGTTGCCTATTTCATGTTTCAGCAACGATTTTTTAAATGTTGTCTAAAAAAGCGTTGCCTAAAGCCTAAAATGTTGTAGTGATGGTATGATGATAATGGGTTCTGTCTACTTTCAATGGACTTCCTAAAACGGATGAAACAAGGACAATCCGAAATGAAGTTAGGGATGAGTACAATATTCGTGCTTTCTTTAATTTACTCCTTTTGTGCTATCTATATATTATATATATTAGGTAAAGTGGGAAAAGTATGATGGCCAAACAATTATCTTAAGATTTGATCGTCAATTAACTTTGTCGTATAATAGTGTATTTTTCTTATCCCGATTGATTTCCTTCTATTAGAGTACATATTCATTAGAGTTTCAATATTTCTTGTAACCCACGAGCTAACCCTTAACCAAAAATATAGGTTCAAATTTTTAACCTCTATATATATATATATATGGTGCGTAAAATCCCAAATTATTTTGATTAATTCGATTCTCCTGACCTATGGATTTTCAATTAAAGTTTAAGTGAAATTGTGATGTACGCATATTTATATTTTTTTGGTGTAAGATACTTATACAAGAAATAATTCTGCTCAAGTCGAAAACATATATATACATCATAGCTGGGTACGTAGCTCTTCTAACAGGTTTTTTTTTTTTATAATACACAAGACTCGCGCGAGACCTTATTGTGGGGATTTGTAAAGATTCGAACCCGGATGAGACTAACGTATAAGAATCAAACATGTATCATTTCAATCAATCACCCGTTAGTGTAAGCTTTTTTATTAAAATATATAAATAGAGAAATAATATATATTAGATTAAATGAAAAGGAAGATTATTGGTGTACACCTATCGAGTACACCTAAAAGTAAAGGGAGGAAATTAATAAGAAAAAGTGTGGAATGAGATGGATAATGTGACATGAATAAAGAGATAGAAAGAAAACAGAGATTAAAAAAGAGATGTAAGAGAAATGAAATGTATACTAATCATAACTCAAAATATTCAAATAAACTACCAAAATATTAAAGGAAACTGAATTGACAAATTATTATATCCGGCGAACTCGTTTGAGTTCATGACTCACAGATGATAAATTTCTATATATATTAATTAGTTTCTTATTCATTAAGTAATCACTAATTTTTTTTTATAATTCTCCATATTAAATTTTGATTTTTTTTCACTCTATTCTCTTACATCTCATTTTATACTTTTTTTATTTTCTCTAATTCTTTCTTTTCACATCACTTATTTATTTTTTACTTTTTGTCATTTTACTTTCTTATCTCTCTATCTCTCGCTTCCATACACATATCACACGTGCACCCAAAGTTTAGAGTTTGGGTTATGAAAAGGAGGAGTGGAGAGAGGAGAGAGAAAGAAGAGAGTGAGGGGAGGGGGAGGGAGAGAGGGGGAGAGGAGAGAGATTAAGGGAGGAGAGAGAAAGAGAGAGGAGAGGGGAAGGGGAGCGAAGAGAAGGAGTGGAGGGAGTGGATAGAGGAGAGAGATAGAGGAAGGAGAGAGAAAGAGTAGAGCGAGGGAGAGAGGAGAGAGAGGAGGAGGAGAGAGAGGAGAGAGAAAGATGATAAGTGAGGAAGAAAAAATTGTATCATATTCTATCACTCTCTAACCTAGCTTCCCCTTTAGGATAAGAATTACACTAGGAGGATAGGATATGATAAACCACATGATAGAGTTATCATATCCTATTGGTGCAACAAACACATGATTAGTGATAGGATATGATAAAATTATCATATTCTGTCTCTTATCCTGTCCACCAAACGGACCCTGAACGTTCATATCTTATCACTGGATATCTAATAATCTAATAATTAGTGAAATAAAATGAAATTTGGATGATATGTGATTTAGTGTCCGTTTAGAGTTGTGTTGCGTATACTAAAAATTTTGTTAGGATGATCCTAGACACGTTGATGGCTAGCAACTTTTCATTCCCTACAAATGAAATTTGGATGTATGATATATAATTTAGTGTCCATTTTAGAGTTGTGTTGTGTGTACTAAAAATTTTGTTAGCGTGAGTCCATAGACACGTTGACTAGGGCTGGGCAGCGGTCGATTATGGTCGGATTCGGGCCCAAAAAGCCCAATCCGACCAAAACTGAGTTCAAGATATCATGGCCCAAAATCGTCCGAAGTGTGTGTCGGGTTGAACGGGTTCGGGTAAAGCGGGTCACAGGTTATAACGGGCGGGCCAATGCAGGTAATGGGCCTATAATGGGCCGAAATTGAATTTTTTGGAATTTTCCATTTTTAACCCTTTTTTCTTTTTTTGAATATTTTTAAGATAAAAATGAAGAAATGGGCCCAACAATCAGAATTGGGCTGCCATTTAATTTGAAATTAATTATTTTTTTTGAAAAATCATAACATTAATTACACAATATTACACATCAATTACACATTATTACATATTAATTACACATTAATTACATGTATCAGAATAGAAAAATTAGATTACAAATTGAAAATATAATAAATTTAAAAACGGTAAATAGAATTTATATTAATGTAACTTTACCTAAGAAAAAAATACAAGCATCAGAATAGGCTAAAACTAAAACCCTAGCTGTCACCGCCCCTGGAAGCCCTAGCGGTAACCTTCACCGCCCCCAGCACAGCCACAAACAACCACAAAAGATCAAAAAGTTTTCAACTTTAATGCAAAAAACAAAAATCCAGTTCAAACTTCAAAACAAACAAGAAACTCTTCAGTAGCCGTAGCCTCCATCCCTCTATCCCTCAGCCGCCGTAACACCTCCACCTAGCACAAGAAACCAAAAACAAACAAAATCAGTGCATGCAAAATGAGGGAAAAAACAGAAAGAGGAGAGGGAGCATCAATCTAGTCCAGAAACATAAATTCCAAAAGAACCATAAAAAAAACAGAACAGAGGCATCGTCTTCCCCCATCACATTCTCCGTTTCAATCTTTGATTTTTTTGTGCCTTCACCAGTGAAATGTTCTTCACTTTCGTTTTGAACATCTTCATTGGTGAAGGCATGAAAAAAAAAGATTGGTCACCGCCCACCGTGCCGTGCCGCTGCCAGCCGCCGCGTCCTTTTGTCTTCTTGTGTCTCAAACCACCTTGGAGGATTTATATAGCCACTTGTATTCCCTCTACGGCGGCGATGACGGGGTGGAGCTCCGGGACAGACGGCGTGTTCGCGGTGGAGCGGTAAGAGAGGAAGGCGGTGGAGCGGTGAAAGGCCGAAGGCGAGGGAGGGAGGCAAGGTGAATCGGTGATGGTGGCTGGACATATTTTAGTTCTTGGTGGGGAGATTGGGTGTCGAGAGAAAATTCTATAGAGAGTAGCGGCTGAGACTGAGAAATGAGAGGGTTAGGAGAAAAAAGGGTATTTATATGTAGGTAGTAGGGTTAGGTTAAGAGAGGGGCTGATTACTAATTGGGCCTAGCCCAAACTCAGTGTTTTATTATTTGTGTGTCGGTCGGGCCAGTTACTAACAAAATTTTTTCCCTCACCCGGGCCCGACCGACCTAAACCATTCAAATCCGTTTTTTTGTACCCGCTGACCCGAACCCCGAATCAACCCACCCAATTAGTAATTTTTTTTTTCGGTTAGAGCGGGCCATGGTCGGAATTGGGCCTTTGCCCACCCCTAACGTTGACTAGCGAATTTTCATTCCCTATAAATGAAATTTGGATGACATATAGTTTAGAGTTGTGTTGTGCGTACTAAAAATTTTGTTAGCATTTTTTTGTTTAACTTTTTTTTTGTTTAACAAAAAAATTTTGTTAGCATGAATCTCTAGAAACGTTATTGGCTAGCGACTTTTCATTCTCTACAAATGAAACTTGGATGACATATAATTTAGTGTCTGTTTAGGGTTATGTTGCATGTAATACAAATTTTATTAGATGGAATCTCTAGACACGTTGTTGGCTAGAGATTTTTCGTTTGTTACAAATGAAATCGATTTGCATCATGATAACGTGGAAGTAAAGGAAGCATTAATCATTCACGTTTAAAAAAGTGTATATTTTGATCCTAACATTTTTAATGTGCAAATTAACCTCTTCATAATTAAGTAATGACTAATTTTATTACAAATTAATTACTTTTCTAATTAGCTAATTAAGTATGAATTAGTTACAAAAGGATTGTTTTGCACATTTTTTTTTCAGTGTATAAGAAAAACAATATAACAAAAACAATGAGGTTTGTTTTGCACATGTTGAAAATATTAAGAATGAAAATATATTTTTTTAAATATTCTGAACTAAATCGTTCCTTATCCCAAACTTCATAATAGTAAATTTCTCAAATAAAAACTATCCTTTTATTATTTAAATATTTTAAGATAAAGAATAAACAAAATCAATTCCATCCCATTTCTTCAAAATGAAAGGATAAAAAAGCAAATGATATAGAATGAAGCCATTTTATTCTAAACGTTTAATTGTTATACACTGTAGTATAAATATTTTATATTAACATTCTATATTATGTTATACTATCATTTATTAAATTTGACAATATATGAGGTGTTACTTTCATTAAATAATATGAAAACATATATAAATCTTAATGTGTTTGATAATGTAGGAATATGAGACATTAGTTAAAAGAAAAAATTTCCACTAAACACATTCTTAGGGAGGGGTGAGGAGATTTAACCGTGACTAAGTCCCAAATAGAATTACCCCGATAATAAGGGATACCTATTGTTAACATAAAAAAAAGTTAAAGAAATAGTCATTTATCATTTGAATCAAGCATGATATACATGCTATTAATATATTATTACATTCTATCCCCTCGATGGAGTTGAATTTTGGAGGGAAAGAAGGGAAGAGAAGGGTTTATTGGAAGCCCTTCCCCCATTTGTGTTTGTGTTTGTGAGTTTGAGTGTTTTACAAAGTTTTTCCCTCCTTTTCTCCCCCTCCCTTCTCCCTTCACTCCTTCTCTTTTCCTCTTCTCTAAATTCACAAACACAAGAAAAAAAGGAAAAATGAAAACTTTAAACTCTTTACTCTTTAAACTAAAAGAAATTCATTTCTGTCTTTTTGTCCCACTGATTCCTAGACCAAATAATCGAAAGGAAAGTAACTGATCATTGGTAAAAATCAGCCTCCTCCTTGCTTTCATAAAAAAAGATAAAAAGTTTGGACTAACAAAGACAACACACGCTGAAAGAGAGGAACAATTCACGAGTGTATCACTATCACCGCCCCCTCAGCATATACACATTACAGCTTAACTTCATGCATATCCAAGCTCTGCAAATTCAACTTACCCATTTGGGTTGGTGAACCCTTCACGGGCTAAAACCATTTTCTGCTCTCTTTATTCACCCACCCACCAACTCTGTTTCAGTGGTCCACGCATAACCACGTCAAAGGCCAAACCTTTCTTCTCTCTTTTGTTCAATCTCAACTGGGGTTTTGCCCCTTCCCATTCTGCTTTTGCTTTTATCTTTTTGGATGGTAATAATGTGAGAGTTGAGCTTCTTGGGGGTGCTGGTTGCATAAAGGGTATTCCTCTTTTCTTTAATTGTTTCTTGTTTTGGAGCAAATGGATCGGCCTGCGATGGCTGTTGGGCCTGGAATGGATATGCCGATCATGCATGACAGCGATCGCTATGAACTTGTGCGCGATATTGGTTCTGGCAATTTCGGGGTAGCTAGGCTTATGAGGGACAAACAGACAGATGAACTTGTTGCTGTCAAGTATATTGAGAGAGGTGAAAAGGTTAATGCCTTCAACTCTTGAGGCTTTCTCTTTTCTTAAATTGTTCTGTTTTTTGTACCGAAAAAAAAATTGTTCTGTTTTGTGGTTGCATAAAGTGCGTTTCAATAATGTTTATGGTTAAGTGTGTGAGGGTGGAACTTGATAACTGAGTGAGTATTTTGCATATTTTGATTCTCAAGTCATGGACAATTTGTTTTAAGTATTTTGACAAACTGCGTTTCTTTGTAGCTTTCATAGCATTCATGTTTTAAGTAATTTTATTAACTTAGATTCTGAAGTCAAGGATCACTTATTTTAAGAATATATTCTTAATAACTGAATTTCTTTACAATTGCTTTAATATAATTCATGTTTCTGGCGGTGAGTGGTTTAGTTTTGAGTTCGATGCTGTAAAACAGTTGATAGGCATCTCGGTTTTTGATATGTTGGGTTACCTTCTCTTGCATGTATTTCTTGTCTTTAGATGGCCTTTGTGTCCTTGAGAAAATTGTCTTGTGATTTAGTTTTTTGGGTATGGTGTCCTCAATGTAAAATTCCAGACATTGGTTGTGTTGGTAAAATTGCTAAAGTAAACTTAACTTGCCAGCAGAACTTGTCATGAGTTTGATCATACTTATTTCTTAACAGATAGATGAAAATGTACAAAGGGAAATTATAAATCACAAATCACTGAGGCATCCCAATATTGTCAGGTTCAAGGAGGTCTGTACTCTGTACACTCCCAATGTCTTATCCTATTTCTTCTTATTTTAGAACTATTTTAATGAGTACTTTGATGATGTCACTTTAGGTTATATTGACCCCATCACATTTGGCAATTGTAATGGAATATGCTTCTGGAGGAGAGCTATTTGAGAGAATATGCAATGCAGGGCGGTTCAGTGAGGATGAGGTTCTTATCCATTGCATTTATTAGTTTGTGTAGTGCTGTTGCATTTGCCTCTAATGCCCATTATTTTATGCTGCAGGCACGCTTCTTTTTCCAACAACTCATATCTGGTGTTAGCTATTGTCATGATATGGTACATGATTTAAGCACATGTAGTTTTTTAATTTTACCATAGTGCATTTGCTAACCAAAGAATTTAATGCTATGTCTGACTTGAATTTCTTTATATTTGTCTTTTTTAATGAAGCAAGTATGCCATCGTGACTTGAAGTTGGAGAACACATTGTTGGATGGCAGTCCTGCTCCTCGTTTGAAGATCTGTGATTTTGGCTATTCAAAGGTATAGTCTTTCTTTATATTGCTTTTTATTTGTTGAGAACTTCAGATACATACTACCTGCATTCCAGGTTGTGGTGTTTGCTTGAATTTCAACTGGTCATTGTTTAGAATTTTTATTGAATTTGTAGGTTTCTCCAAATCCAAGATCAAGCAAATTTCTTTATCTATCATTTGTCTTTGGCCAATTAATCTGCGAGTCCTATGCATCTTGATTGTCTTACTTTTTCAGTCCTCTGTGCTACATTCACAACCAAAATCTACAGTTGGTACCCCTGCATATATTGCTCCTGAAGTTTTGCTTAAGAAGGAATATGATGGAAAGGTATGATGTAACTTATTACTTGGAATACATCTAACTAGTGAGATTTTGATAATGTCCCATTAAAATATTCTGAAATTAGCTTATGTGTTTTTATAGTTTTTGTTGATGTTCATAGCTTATTTAGACCTTTGTTTCCATTTTCCATATAACTTTCAGTTTATAAGTTGATATTTGTGACCATAATGACCTGTTGGTTGGCTCCTCACTATTAGTGGAATGTTCTCCAATGATCAAGGTTTTAATTAGTTAGTTTTAGTCTCATCCTACTTGTTTTGCCTAAATTTGGCGCATTTTAGACTTTGGTTTACAACTAAAGTTGATATGTTTGGCTAACCAAGGAAGAAAGACCTACAAGAATGGTCAATATAATTCTTTCCATGCCCATTCAGATATATATGAGATCACCACTTGAAAATTGACTCCTCTTCTCCCAAAAAGAAAACCAAAAGAGTGAAAAATGGAAAATCTTTCTCTAGAGTGAATAGTTATTTCCTTCTCGTTGTGTGTGTATTGGGTGGATGAGGAGAAATTATTAGATGGTCCCGGACCACCACGTTATCCATGGTCTCGACCAATTAACATTTGACACATAAGAAAAATTGGTGGTCCCGACCTTGAATTTATTTTTAGTCCCGACCAATTTTTCTTATGTGTCAAATGTTAATTGGTCGGGACCATGGATGACGTGGTGGTCTGGGACCATCTAATAATTTCTCGTGGATGAGGACCACCTAGGGGAGAAAATTAAATAAATGTAATAGACAACCATGCGCCAAGCCACCATGTTTTTGGCCCGGAATGTGTATTATTGTTCTTTTATAGGAAGAATAAAAGGCTTGTGAATACTACTATGGATGCATGATATGATACTTTGAACATTATATTAGAAGTCATGATCATACACCAGTAATGATTCAAGCTAGCCGTTTTATTGTTTACTTTGTACCAATATTGACACTCTATGACTCAGATTGCAGATGTGTGGTCCTGTGGTGTGACCTTATATGTCATGTTGGTGGGTGCATATCCTTTTGAGGATCCAGAGGAGCCTAAAAATTTCCGCAAGACAATACATGTAACCAATTTCACCTTTTTCAGTCAATGTTGTACTTTGATTGGATTAGTTTTCCTAAATTGTTGGATATTGCTTGCAGAGGATTTTGAATGTTCAGTATTCAATTCCTGACTATGTTCATATATCTCCTGAATGTCGTCATTTGATCTCAAGGATTTTTGTTGCTGATCCTGCTAAGGTAACTATTTTTTTCATTTTTCATTGTTTATGGATGTTAAATTGTGTTCTTGTGCAATTATATTACTATGTGTGAAGGATGATGATAACAAACTAATGTTGTTTAAAAACAGAGAATAACCATTCCTGAGATTAAAATACATGAGTGGTTTTTGAAGAACCTTCCAGCTGATCTAATGGATGGGAATACAATGAACAACCAGTTTGAGGAACCTGATCAACCAATGCAAAGCGATGAAGAAATCATGAAGATAATTACTGAGGCTACAATTCCTGCAGCTGGAACTCAGTCTCTGAACCAGTATCTTACTGGTAGCTTGGATATCGATGACGACATGGAGGAGGACTTAGATACTGATCCTGACCTTGATATAGATAGCAGTGGAGAAATAGTTTATGCTATGTAATGTAAGTTCATGGAAGACCATGAGTACGTGTAACTCTCAGTGCTTGTAGAAAATGTGGAAAAATATTTCCCCTTTCTACAAGGAAGGATTCTATGATTGAAAAAAAAAGAATCCATCATGCTTGTGTTTAAGTTCTGTATATGATCTTAGCATGTGCTGCTTTGTGTTGTTTTTATATTACCATGAGTTGGTTTGGTGGTCTTCTTTACCCCTTTGCCACAACTAGTGATATATAGCTTTATCCCTTTCTAAAAACATGAATAGTGGATATCTGAATTTTGCAATGCTTTACTTTACCTAGAACCTCATATGGATAAATTTAAGGAAAAACTTAGAAGTTGAATTTTATGTCTAATACATTAATTAAGGGCATGCATGGCAAAAATGGTAAGTTAGTTGAAAGTTGAGAATTTCTGATAGTTGAGAAACTAAATTTTAGTTACAAGTTGAAAGTTGATAAGTTAGTTTATACAATTAGAAGTGTTTGGCAAAGTTAGTTTTAATGGTAATCTTATTTTGACCATTTCCCATAGATCAATGTTGCTAGATTCAATGAACAACTTCATCTTGTCCTTCCAATAATGGTAATTTTCACCATTAAACATTGGGGGTCTAGTGACAGAAGCTTCTTCTGAGATGTAGTGGCTGTTGTTGGTTGATGGTTCCATTTGTAGGATCTTTCCCTTTTACTTGTAAAGGTGCTCAACACAGAGGCTGGGCTCTGATACCAACTATAGAAACACAGGAAGGAGGGTTGAGTTGTGTTTATGAAAAACTTTTCATTTTTTATGGAACTTATGAACACTAATTTCCATATATAGGTGTTTCTGGTTCAGTCATATTTACTCCTTCAAAAAATTGCAATTCTGCCATTTCAAGATGCATTGTTGTCTTCTCCCCATGAATTCCAATTTTGCGGTAATATGGTTGATTTTGGGCCAAGGAAGGTGTTGTTGGAGCATTAATTTCCATAGATATTGTTGGTTCAGTCATATTTACTCCTTCGACAAAAAATGGAATTTTGCCATTTCAAGATGCATTGTTGTCTTCTCCCCCCGAATTCTAGTTTTGGGGTAGTATGGTTGATTTTCAACGAATGTAACATCCATAATGTGACAAAATTTTATATTTGAAAGGGAGTAGCATTGTAGCCTTTTTTGTTGAGGTGAGTATCCAAGGAAGATGCATTTAGTTGATTCTGGGTCCAGTTTGTTACAGTAAGGACTTAGGTTGTAAACAAAGGCTAAAAATTCAAAGAATTTCAAGGGTATTGAGGTGAGAATATTTTTGGTTGGGTAAAAAATATAACGAGTGGAGTGAGGGGTGTTAAAAATGAGGATACATGAAGGCATTTTATTTATAAGATAGGTGGTTGAAATTACAGCTTCTCCCAAAAACTGTTTTGGTACATTTGAAGCCATCATGAGTGATCTTGCATCATGAGTGTTCTTGCTACTTCCGAAAGGTGTCTGTTTTCCTTTTTTTTCTACCCCATTTTGTTGTGGGGTATCAAGACACGAGCTTTGATGTAAAATTCCATGTTTTTGAAGGTAGGAATTCAACATGGAACAAAAGTATTTGTGGCCATTGTCTGTCCAAAAACCTTGATGTTGTTTTGGGATTGTGTTCGCACCATATTATGGGAGTTTTTAAATATTCTTCCTACTTCTGATTTCTCCTTCATGATAAATGCTCATGTGATCTTTGTGTGATCAACAATGAAAGTAACGAACCATCTAAAGCCAGAAATGTTGTTGAACCTTGATTGCCCCCACACGCCACTATGAATTAAGGAGAAGTGTTGAGAGGGCCTGTATGGTTGAGTTGGATTGCAAGTGTGCTTAGATAATTGCCAAACTTCATATTGAAATTTCCTTTCATTTTTATTGAATAATGAGAGAAACATTCTTTCCAAGTACATGAAATTTGGGTGGCCTAGACGATTGTGCCACAACATTACAAAGTTTTCACTATTTGGAATAGCTACTGCACATGAGTTGGTTTTGGGTTCATTTTTGGAAGCTTCAACTTGAAGGAGATAAAGTCCCGCACACTCTTTAGCACTGCCAATCGTCTTCCCCGACTCTAAAGTCTGAAATTCACACAGGTTAGGAGAGAACTTAGTGATATAATTCAAGTCTTTTGAAATTTACTAATGGACGGTAAATCTCAGTCAAGTTTTGGCACATAAAGTACTGAATTTAGAGTTATGTTCCTAGAGATAACAACTGAATACCAATGACCTTTGAGAATGTTCCATCTTCTATTGGGACTGTTGAGTGATCTTGACAAGGAGAGTAATCATCAAATACAATTATATCTCCAGTCATATTATTTGATGCTCTTGAGTCTACAATCCATGATTGTGTTTTCCATTTGCTAGCATTTAGAGCAGTTAAAAAATTACCTATTTGTGTTACTGTTGTTGTACCAAAATTTTTCCATTGATCTTGCATGCTTTGTTGTAGTAGTTTTTGTTGGATCTCCACTAGTTCCTTGCTAAAAGGATTTGTATCAGAATTTACTGCTACACCTTGAGAATTGTGGTAGCCTGTGTTTCCCATGATTTCCTTTTTTCGGAACGTCTTCATATATGTTGGTTTCCCGTGTATGACACAATAAATATCCTTAGTGTGTTCAGGCTTCTTAGAGTGATCACACCAGGGGAGGTTCTTCTTCTGAGGTGGTCGAGATTAATTTCCTTTGGGTGTCATTGTTGAGCTTTCAATGGATGGGCCTGAAGCATTATTTCCCAACATGAGTTTTCTCCTACTCTCTTCCCACCTCTGAAAATGTGTGGCTAATTTTTGGAAGAGGTTTGGTTCCAAGAATCCTTCCACTCACCTCATCAAGGTTTTTGTTAAGCCTTAATAAGAACTTGTGCACCTTGTCTTTTTCAACCAATTCTTTGTACTTCTCTTGTCATCGGGGCATTCCCATTCAATTTCTTCATATATGTTTTACTGCTACCACCAGTAGCGGTTGAGAGTATTGAAATAACTAGTGACTGATGGTTCACCTTGTCGCAAATCATGGAGAAGGATATTGATTTTGAAGATGGATGAGATGTTATCCACATTATAGTATGTCTCCTTCACTACATCCTACATTTCCTTGGCGGTGCTATAGTACATGAAGTTATCCCCAATCTCATTAATCGTGGTGTTGAGGAGCCATGACATTACTAGTTGTTTTCCAGCTGCCATTTCTAGAGATTTGAGTCCCCCTTCTCCTTATTTGGATTCTCATGTGATATATAATTCCTATCCATTTCCTTGAAGGAAAATTTAGATAGATCGAGCCCATTGGATGGAGTTTTTGCCATTCAATTTGTGACATGTAATAGGAAAAGAGGGACCTTCAATGAAATTGGCACTAAGGAGTGCACCAGTCTCCATGTTGACTAAGTTTTATGCTTTTTCACCTTCCATGGTTGGATTGGCGAATAGAATTTTAGGGTTGGTTCAGATCGGGCTTTGATACCATGCGGAAAAGTGAACTTTATTTCACTAATTCAAATTTGTACAATATAGGAGTATAAATAGGAAACTAACCAAATCTGTACAATTAATCTAGGTCTAGAAATCAGGGAAAGAATAGTTCTATAATTGTTGCAACTAAAAAAAAGGAAAGAAGATAACTACATATTTACACTAGTTGTACAAATCAAAAGAAATTTGGGTAACATATAATTGATTGATATCCAAGACAATCTCCAACATTGAGAATTAGATTGTTCTAATACTCTTGTGGTTAAATCTTTGGATGACTACTGTTGTTGAGTCTACAAACATTTAAAACCCAGAATCCCTAATTTTGATTATAATAATTCAATGATTTTTAGTAAGCAAATTAATCGTATTTAACTAAAGTCTCAAGTTAAGAATTGCAAAATGTTGCTTGAAAGTTTCGTTTGAATATGTCTTCAAGCATCACTAAGAAGGCCTATGTTTAAAAGTGTCTAAATTATAACCATTTAAAGGTAAAAGACTCCTTGTGTCTCAAGACATAACAAAAATGTTGAGCACGAATTCCAAAATCCTAAAATCAACCTTATGATCTGACGATCCTTGTATAATGTTCCTTTCACTTTTAAGGAAAGAAAAAGTGAACTTTTAGAAGGAATAGTGTGGCAGTTGGCAAAAAGTAGAAACAAAAAACAAGTTGTAGGACAACCAATCCCGATAAGTGAAAATTAGTTGATAAATTAGAGCACTTTTCAGTTCACTTATTAAGGATAAAATGATAATTTTGCCCCATTTTAATCCCTTTTTTATTTAATATTAGATAAATTGTATTTATTAATCCTAGATTTGAATTTGATGCTATTTTGATAGAAATATTGTTGATTTTTGCAGGATATTGCAAAGATTTAATTTGAAGGATAGATAACATCAAATGAGGAAGATATTTGCAAGATTTGAGATTGATTGAAGATATTTATTGAAGATTTAAAGAAGATTTGAAATCATTAATGAGGAGATTAGTGCCAATCAATCAAGGATTCTGCAGACAAGCTTCCCAAATAAATCAAGGATTGCTCAATAAATGCAAGGAAATCATCAAATAAAGGGAAACAAGGAAGGACAAGTATGCGAAAACTAGTCTCGGGGAGAGATCAAGAATTAAAAAGAGAAAGTTGGAGCACCAGGACGCTAGCTACGCTTCACCTGCGCTATAGCGCAGGGTGAAGCGCAAACTCTCTGGAAGTTGCGCTCACACCTGCGCTATAGCGCAGCCTGGAGCGCAGGTTACGCTGATTTTGTCCTAGTTGCCGTTTTTAGATGGATCTCTTCCCAATTTGCGTTGTCTTTCCTTAGTCTATAAATAGGAACCTCTTGCAACCTGTAGAGAGGTCGTAAATCATTGTAATCTAGTCTCTAGTCCAGTGATTATGTACCAAAGCTAAGTTTAGAGTAGGAGAGGAGGAGCGCTTCACGAGGATTGAAAATGGTGACAGCATCTTCGGTGGTTTGTATGGCTACCTCGTGTAGTTAACTCTCCAGTACGATTGGATGTAATCGATTCTATCCCAGAGTGTATGTAAATTTTATATTATTATTATTTCTGAGCTCCCTATCTATAATATTGGTATTTCTTATTCTGTACTTAATCCCTAATTCCCACGCTTGCGTCTGGAGTTATAGGCTAGTCTCAACTAACTAGGTTAGTTTTGATTAGGACTGAGGGTTGAGAAGTAGCTTCCATAGAAACTCACTCTCTGATTGAATAAGAGTACTCGATATCAGAAAACCGACACATGAGCGTTTCTAATGAGTGATGGGCAGTGTGAGTACTCTAGCGAAGGGTGTTCACAGGATTAGGCCTGTGTATCGATAGCAAGGGGTAGTTGATTGTAATTCCAGGATTCGAACATAGGCGTATCCTGATGAGTAAGGGTAGTGACAGTACTTGAGCGAAGGTGCGTCTACAGCGTTGGCTTCGTTTATTAACTAAGTTCCTTTACAAACTGATTAAAAAAGAGCAAAATTAGCCGAGGGTAAGTCTGTCGCTTGGGAGAGCCCGCATGGATTATCTTTGAGTGTGTGAGATCGCTGGTAACTCTTGGTCTTAACAATAAAGTTTGTCTACAGTATTATAGAGTAAACCTAAAATAATAGATAGTCTTTACATGCACAAGGGGGGAGATGAGATGAAGTCCAATCCTAATCCAAGTAAAGTGTCTCTAACTCTACCTTTCTAATTCTAATTGATTACTTATTCTCTTTACAATTCCGCAATCATACTCTCTAAACTATGTTTTCTCTTGATAATTAGATCACAGTTTACATAGATTAATCGTTCCCTGTGGATACGATACTCTTTCTTACTATTATACTTTTGGAGTTTTGGTTCGCTTGCCAGAATCCCATCAAACCCCGTAGAAAAGTGGTCCCGTCTCCATCAAAAGCAACTGCAAGAAGCTGGATTTTTTACCAACGAATCTATGTAAAAAATGCTAGTAGAGAATGTCCAAAAGTTATCTCAAACAATTAGCATTTGATGGAGACTATAAATAAAGGAATGGAAGGATTGAAAAAGAATTTGAATCCCTATGCATACAAGGTCTCAAGCTCTTATCCTTTATTCATTTTTTCTTTTATTCTTTCCATATAGTTTTGATTTTGTATAGTTTGTTCAATTTAAAAAACTTAGTTACTCTTAGAACTTACTGTAAATTAACCTACACACAATGAGTTTATCTTAGAGTGTAATCTATAACACTTAACTTTTTTATTTTGTTTGAGTGTTCGAGCCTAGGGAGGATAGGTGAGCAAAGAATACCTATTGGTAAGCAAGATTGAAGAGGCTAGTGAAGAGAATACATGTATTCTATGAGGAATGGTGAAAATCCTAACCGTGTTAAGGACTGGACATAACACTTAGTGTTTAAGTGGGAGCTAGTATAAAATATGTGATGTAACTTTCCCTGCCTCTTGCCTTTTAAACTTTACTTTGATTCTAACTCTGATTTTCTAACAAGGGATTAAGTGTGCAATTCTAAAAAGAAATTATGAAATAGTTTGTGAAACCATTTTCAAAATTGTGTCAGAAGATTTCAGACACGGGTTGACAGAACCTTTCAAACGGACATATGAATTTTTGCTAACAACATGGCGAAAAAGTGTTGTGATTCTCATAAGTTTTGGAAAATAAAATCCAACTCATATTCTTGTATTTTCCCTATGTATTTAAATTGCTTCTTTTGTTTTTCTTGAGAAGATTGTAGGGTGTCTTGGATAATTGTTGATAATGATTTAAGTTGTTCGTTTATAGCTTGGAGTAGTTCCTTTTGAGGTGCAAAATACTCTTAAATTTGTTATTTGATTTAATTTTGAGGATTTAAAAGTTTGAAATCCTTTTGGAGGTTGCTTGGTTATTTTAAATGGTTTAAAAAGAGGTTTTTCTATTTTCTTTTAGATTTATGAGTATTCACCAAGTTGGCTAACTTATTTATCCTGTGAGTTTCTATTTTTTCTATTATGACTTGGAGATATTTGTTTGTATAATTAGATTTCTCTATAAACTTTTAATATCTTTGGAGAATATTGGTTCTTCTAAATCTTTTGTTTTGAATAGGGATGCCATAAGTAGAAGTTTATGCTTTTCATCCCTTGGAAGGTTATATTGGGTGGTTGTAGGAAGTTTTGATTTGATTAACTCTTTGTCTTTAAGACATTAATCTTAAGGACACTATTTGTTTCATCTTTAAAGTATAGCTTATGTTATTTATAATAGCATAAGCATTATACCAATAAAAAATGATATATGAGTCTTAATAATTTTATTAAGATAACAATATAATTCTTATGAAATCAAATTTTTGTTTATACCTTGGTAACTTTGAAAGAATTATTCTCTTTCAAGAGTTTGTTTCTCAAAATAGAATTCTTTCCTCAGGGTTTTACTATCTATGAACTTAGATGACATCAAAAGATTCATTAAGAGAGGAATAAATTGGTGGTTGAATGGATTGTTGAACTTCTACATTCCTAATGTATATGGATCTAGGGATCATAGAAGATGCATCTAATCCTTGAAGGTTAATTGTTGATCGGGGTATTGCTTGTGAGATTGCAAAGAAAGATCTCCTAGACAGGGCTTATTTAAAGTCTTCGGATATAAAATCTTTTAACTTTTGGAACTGAAAGAATTTCTTCTATCAAATTTTAATTCAAAATTTGTTGAAACTCAACGATTTGTAGGTAGAGCGGGACTTTCTCTTTTTAGAGTCCATTTTTCAGGAAGAACTACGTCTTTCCATTAAATTGTTTTTGGTACCGTGACATTGCTACTGCTATAGCATCAAAAACTAGATTTATTTGCATATCTCACGCTTCTAATTCAGAATAATGAAGTATTCATACTATCACACTAAGCATAACAAATATATTGATATTTTTTTCGTGCAAGACCACAAGTATCTGTGGAGGAGACCATCAGAATGGTCAATGTGCTACTCAAGAAGTACAACAAGAGCAAGTCAATTACATGGGTGATCAGGGGAGGCAATGGAATTTCTCCAACAACAACAACAATCAGTACTCTCAAGGTTGGAGAAATAACCAAACCAACTCTGGTTGGAATCAGAATGGAGGAAGGCAATCACCCTTCCAACAACAGCCCTCAACATATGATAGGTTGAATTCTATGGAGGGAAAGGTTGATGAATTAGTGCAAGGATTCAATGGATTCAAGAAAACCACTGAGGCATCAATCAAAACTCTAGAGAATCAAGTGGGTTAATTAGCAAATGAGATGGCAGAGCACAGGCAGCAACACTTCTCTATAGTGACCCAAACTAATCCAAAGGAACAATGTAACTTGATTGCTACTAATGGCAACAAGTCAGAGGAGGAGGAGCTTGATGAGGAGGAAGAAATCATCTTCGAAGAACAAATTCCTCAAGAGGAATCTGTTCATCAAGATGAAGAAAAAGCAGCCCAACAAAAGGAACCTCATGAAGAGAAGGTTTTGGTAACAAGTAAGTCACTTGACCCAGGTAGGTTTACTATACCCATTTCTATTGGTAATCTACCCTCTACTCATGCTTTATTGGATCTTGGGGCGAGCATCAATTTGATGCCGCTATCTTATTTTAATAAGTTGAGTAATGTGAAGGTCAAGCCTGCTAATGTGAGATTGCTTCTTGCAAACAAGTGTGCTCAAAGCCTATATGGAATAATAGAGGATATTGAAATCAAAGTAGACAAATTTGCATATGTGGTAGATTTTTACATTGCAGAGACAGAAGAGGAGGATACTGAAGTCCCCCTGATTTTAGGAAGACCATTCATGAAGGCTGCAAAAATGATAATAGATGTTGATAGAGGGAAATGTTCATTAAGCTCAAAGGATGAAACCATTGTGTTTCATATTGACAGGGGTATACCCCAGTTACAACAAACCAATGCTATTTCCAAAAATTCTTCAAAACTGCCAGGCTCCGGATTTCTGAGGAAGCCTAGGATGAGAGTGAAACACCCCGAGACAACTTGGGAGTTCAAGCTCAAAAGGAAAAAGAGATCAACATCTGACACTGAGGAGGATAGTGACAATGAAGGAGGAGTCACAGATTGGCATGGAGGATGAGAACTCAGAGGTAGGACTGGTATGGAGTCCAACATCATCCTCCACTTGAGGCCACCATAAAAGAGGTTGCGAAACCAGGCGTCGAGCTAAAAGACGTTAAACAAGCGCTTCCTGGGAGGCAACCCAGTGTTTGTGAGTTTTGTTTTTAATTTTATTTTTCTTTTTGTTAATTTTTAAGTTTAAGGGATTACCTGTGTAATTAGGAAATTGTTAAATTGGGGATATAAATTTAAAAGGAATGCATGGAATCAGGTAGGAGTAGCAGAAGCAAAGAGCATACTGCACATCTGGGTTGCCTGGATTCTGCGCTTCACCCCGCGCTATAGCGCAGGGTGAAGCGCAGCGGCACGCTTCAAATTTTGAAGTGCTGTGCGCTCAGCCCTGCGCTATAGCGCAGGGTGAAGCGCAGGGGACGTTTATAAATTTCGAATTTTTGAAACGAGGGAGTTCATTCGAACTTCCCTCCGTTTCCTTTCCCCTTGTTTTCTCTGATACTCTCAGCCCTTTCTTTGCCTGTTTCTCACTCATATCGCCTCCTTTTCAGTTTCTGACTTCACACCAGGTATGTTTTTATGTTTTTCTTCCTTTCTAACCGATTGGAATTTTTATTTTTATTTTATTTGAGCATAGCCTTAGGATAGGAAGATTAAGAGTTTTAGGACCTTTAGGAAAGAAATAATTGTTTATAAATGTTTAAAAATAGTTTGCATGTGGTTAAGACCCTTTGTGAGGCATTCTGCTTGCTTAGGTGGTAGTTTTTAAAGTGCTCAATAATTTCTGCAAATTGTTTTTGTTTGTGCATGTATGATTAATTAATTTCTCTAATATTTTTGCATGCCCTTACAAAAATAATTATGCCCTATTGCATGTTGCTGATAACATGATTTTTGAGCTTGAGTTCGATTCTCACTGTTGCCAGATTAGGACTGTTTAGGACTTGCTTTAATTGATCACTTTAGCTTGTCTTAATTAATTAATTGACATTTATTGGGTAAGAATTAAAATCAAAATTTTTATGCACAATTGTTTGATTAAATTGCTCTAATTTTTGAAACTAAATTGGCCATTTATTTCATAATTATGAGTAATTAAATATTATGATGCATAAATAATTTTGATTTATTTCTCTTTTGCAGATGGTGCGCACAAAGAATGTGAGTGCTCCCAGTTCTTCCAGGAAGAACACAAGGGGTGCCAAGAGGAAGGCTCCCCAGAGGGCACATGAGTTTGACCCTCACCGCTTCAGGGACCTCAAGTCCTTTGAAGCGTATACTGATATAGCGGACTGCAAGTTCATCCTAGAGCGACTAGTCCAGCTCGAGGAGGGAGAGCATGAGGACTTTTCTGCAGAGATCCACAGGAGAGGCTGGGATCGCCTTAGTCACCCTGACGACTATTTCGATCTTGACATTGTGAGGGAGTTCTACGCCAACGCTATAGGGGAGCACGACGTCAACGCCCAGAGAGAGTCCTATGTTAGAGGACAGGTCATCAGGTTTGATTGCCACGCAATCAACACATTTCTGGGAGACCCTGTTGACAAAGACCTGGTAGACTGCCAGTACCAGGACAGGATGGAGGCCATTGGTGTCAACGACAATGATCCCCTCAACATAGAGACTGTTCAACTCCTCTGCTTACCAGGACGTTCCTTTGAGAGGAACGCATACAGACATGCTGCTAGGATTCACAGGAAGGATATGAGGAGCATCACTTAGATGTGGGAAGTTATGATACTGACCAATGTCCATCCTACCGGGCATGTGTCAAATATGGTTATGCCCATAGCCCACCTCATTTACTCTATCCTCACCAGAGCTATTATCGACGTCTCACAGATCATCACGAAGAAGATTGGAGAGTATGTTACTGCTCTGGAGCGTCGGACACCCAACTCCAGGATCAGGCTTGGCTTCCCCTCTCTCATTACAACACTCTGTAGAACTAGGGGTGTTGAGGTGAAACCCACGGTTCGCGTCTTACCGCCTATGAACAGAGCCTATATTGAAGCCAACAGTATCGCAGCTGCGGAGTTGGAGGCTGAGGATGAGCAGCAGCAGCAGCAACAACCACCACCACCACCACCACCACCAGCAGACAGGGATGCTCTAACATGGGCCCAACGACTTGAGACCCAGCATGCTCACATGATGGCTCAGATATCCACACTTCACAGAGCTGCTTTACACTTTCAGAGCGGTCACTGGCAGACTGGTGTGGATTCCACTCTCCCCGCGCTCTTTCATGATTACTTGCAGTGGCCTCGGGACAAGCCTATTTTTCCAGGGGGGATGGAGCAGCCGGAGCTGAGTACGGAGCAGAGTACATGGATCAGGACCACGAGGACTGATTTTTTCTTTCCTATTTGGTGCTTTTCCTTCTTTTTCTTTTCCTTTTTCTTTTATTTTTCTTATTTTTCTTTCTTTTATTTTCTTATTTTATTTTATTTTCTTTTTGATTCATATTGTATCTAACTATTCACTTATATATACATTATGCAGTACTTATCCAATTATTTTGTATTTTTTTAAATTTTTTAGGACCTTAGGATTAGGAATCAAGGTAACTTCTTCCTTATTCTCTGTAAATAAGTAGTTTAACTAACCAATCTAGGTAAGATGATAGGGTCTTGTGATTAATTCCATAATCAGTTAGGATTAGAGTACTTCTCAAAAGAATCTATCAAGGTAGTTAATTAAATCCATTAAGTGCTTTATCAAGGAAATTTTAGCCATAATCGGTGAGATGGGAGCCTAAACACTTATATTGAGAGCTTTTCACCGCTGCTTGTCAACTGTTATTGCTTGAGTTTCTGAATTTTGTCTTGCTTGTAGAAGGTATGGAAGTGATAAAGGCATATTTTGTGATTATAATATTGTGCTCAGTGCCAAAAAGCCAACCCTGATTTAATATTTCCATTTTTTTTATTGCCCATTTGAGCTTGAATATTTCCTTTGATGCACCCAACAATGATTAATGATCATACCATGTCCCTTAACACTTGGGATAGAGAGCAAGGTGCACCACAACAAAATGGGACAAGAGGTTGGTCACAAGAGACTCAAGAGAAGGCACAAGATATCACAAAAGAAGGATCCTCCCCCATAAAAACAATTTCTATGTTATGTTTCTGTTCTAAAAAAAAAAATTTTGCACAAAAGTGTGGAATTGAATAAGTTGGGGGGAGAATTTCTTCAAAACAATGAGGCCAAGCTGAAATAGGGTGACCATTCAAGAATGACTAGGTGAATTGAGAGATGTCCCAAGCACAATCACAAGATGCTCTCTATTCAAAGTGTTCCTTGAATACCCAGAAAAACCATGATTTCTTGATAGCCCAGCCTCATTACAACCTAATAAAGACCTTTTGATTCATACTAACTGCTTGCAGGTTCAGATCTTGGAAACGACTATCAATTCTAGTTGTTCAACAGTGGTGAAAATGATTGAGGGAAACACTTACCCGTGAGAATGAGAGATTTCCTTGGTTTATCACTTACTGCTTTAATTGCTATTATTGAGAAAGTTTAATTGATGTTTGTATTTCTATTCTGACTGATGTGTGGTAACATCCCTTGATCCTTAGTTTTTCTTATGATTGGAAAGTGACTTCTACTTAGGAAAGAGTTTGAGGAATAGTTCCTTGAATTTGTTTTTAGTTATTAGGAATACACTAGGGAATAGAAATGATTCATGATTGCAAGGAGGTCTCTTGCTTGAGGACAAGCAAGAAGTTAAGTTGGGGGGAATTTGATAAGTGAAAATTAGTTGATAAATTAGAGCACTTTTCAGTTCACTTATTAAGGATAAAATGATAATTTTACCCCAATTTAATCCCTTTTAATTTAATATTAGATAAATTGTATTTATTAATCCTAGATTTGAATTTGATGCTATTTTGATAGAAATATTGTTGATTTATGCAGGATATTGCAAAGATTTAATTTGAAGGATAGATAACATCAAATGAGGAAGATATTTGCAAGATTTGAGATTGATTGAAGATATTTATTGAAGATTTAAAGAAGATTTGAAATCATTAATGAGGAGATTAGTGCCAATCAATCAAGGATTCTGCAGACAAGCTTCCCAAATAAATCAAGGATTGCTCAATAAATGCAAGGAAATCATCAAATAAAGGGAAACAAGGAAGGACAAGTATGCGAAAACCAGTCTCGGGGAGAGATCAAGAATTAAAAATAGAAAGTTGGAGCAGTAGGACGCTAGCTGCGCTTCACCTGCGCTATAGCGCAGGGTGAAGCGCAGACTCTCTGGAAGTTGCGCTCACACCTGCGCTATAGCGCAGCCTGGAGCGCAGGTTACGCTGATTTTGTCCTAGTTGCCATTTTTAGATGGATCTCTTCCCAATTTGCGTTGTCTTTCCTTAGTCTATAAATAGGAACCTCTTGCAACCTGTAGAGAGGTCGTAAATCATTGTAATCTAGTCTCTAGTCCAGTGATTATGTACCAAAGCTAAGTTTAGAGTAGGAGAGGAGGAGCGCTTCACGAGGATTGAAGATGGTGACAGCATCTTCGGTGGTTTGTATGGCTACCTCGTGTAGTTAACTCTCCAGTAGGATTGGATGTAATCGATTCTATCCCAGAGTGTATGTAAATTTTATATTATTATTTCTGAGCTCCCTATCTATAATATTGGTATTTCTTATTCTGTACTTAATCCCTAATTCCCACGCTTGCGTCTGGAGTTATAGGCTAGTCTCAACTAACTAGGTTAGTTTTGATTAGGACTGAGGGTTGAGAAGTTGCTTCCATAGAAACTCACTCTCTTATTGAATAAGAGTACTCGATATCAGAAAACGACACATGAGCGTTTATAATGAGTGATGGGTAGTGTGAGTACTCTAGCGAAGGGCATTCACAAGATTAGGCCTGTGTATCGATGGTAAGGGGTAGTTTATTGTAATTGCAGGATTCGAACATAGGCGTATCCTGATGAGTAAGGGTAGTGACAGTACTTGAGCGAAGGTGCGTCTACAGCGTTGGCTTCGTTTATTAACTAAGTTCCTTTACAAACTGATTAAAAAAGAGCAAAATTAGCCGAGGGTAAGTCTGTCGCTTGGGAGAGCCCGCATGGATTATCTTTGAGTGTGTGAGATCGCTGGTAACTCTTGGTCTTAACAATAAAGTTTGTCTACAGTATTATAGAGTAAACCTAAAATAATAGATAGTCTTTACATGCACAAGGGGGGAGATGAGATGAAGTCCAATCCTAATCCAAGTAAAGTGTCTCTAACTCTACCTTTCTAATTCTAATTGATTACTTATTCTCTTTACAATTCCGCAATCATACTCTCTAAACTATGTTTTCTCTTGATAATTAGATCACAATTTACATAGATTAACCGTTCCATATGGATACGATACTCTTTCTTACTATTATACTGCTGGAGTTTTGGTTCGCTTGCCAGAATTCCATAAAACCCCGTAGAAAAGTGGTCCCGTCTCCATCAAAAGCAACTGCAAGAAACTGGATTTTTTACCAACGAATCTATGTATTAAATGCTAGTAGAGAACGTCCAAAAGTTATCTCAAACAAATTAGCATTTGATGGAGACTATAAATAAAGGAATGGAAGGATTGAAAAAGAATTTGAATCCCTATGCATACAAGGTCTCAAGCTCTTATCCTTTATTCATTTTTTCTTTTATTCTTTCCATATAGTTTTGATTTTGTATAGCTTTTTCAAATTAAAAAACTTAGTTACTCTTAGAACTTACTGTAAATTAACCTACACACAATGTGTTTATCTCAGAGTGTAATCTATAACACTTAACTTTTTTATTTTGTTTGAGTGTTCGAGCCTAGGGAGGGTAGGTGAGCAAAGAATACCTATTGGTAAGCAAGATTGAAGAGGATGGTGAAGAGAATACATGTATTCTATGAGGAATGGTGAAAATCGTAACCGTGTTAAGGACTGGACATAACACTTAGTGTTTAAGTGGGAGCTAGTATAAATATGTGATGTAACCTTCCCTGCTCCTTGCCTTTTAAATTTTACTTTGATTCTAACTCTAATTTTCTAACAAGGGATTAAGTGTGCAATTCTAAAAAGAAATTATGAAATAGTTTGTGAAACCATTTTCAAAATTGTGTCAGAAGATTTCAGACACTGGTTGACAGAACCTTTCAAACGGACATCTGAATTTTTGCTAACAACATGGCGAAAAAGTGTTGTGATTCTCATAAGTTCTGGAAAATAAAATCCAACTCATATTATTGTATTTTCCCTATGTATTTCAATTGCTTCTTTTGTTTTTCTTGAGAAGATTGTAGGGTGTCTTGGATAATTGTTGATAATGATTTAAGTTGTTCATTTATAGCTTGGAGTAGTTCCTTTTGAGGTGCAAAATACTCTTAAATTTGTTATTTGATTTAATTTTGAGGATTTAAAAGTTTGAAATCCTTTTGTAGGTTGCTTGGTTATTTTAAATGGTTTAAAAAGAGGTTTTTCTATTTTCTTTTAGATTTATGAGTATTCACCAAGTTGGCTAACTTATTTATCCTGTGAGTTTCTATTTTTTCTATTATGACTTGGAGATATTTGTTTGAATATATTAGATTTCTCTATAAAATTTTAATATCTTTGGAGAATATTGGTTCTTCTAAATCTTTTGTTTTGAATAGGGATGCCATAAGTAGAAGTTTATGCTTTTCATCCCTAACGTTTGGAAGTTTATATTGGGTGGTTGTAGGAAGTTTTGATTTGATTAACTCTTTGTCTTTAAGACATTAATCTTAAGGACACTATTTGTTTCATCTTTAAAGTATAGCTTATGTTATTTATAATAGCATAAGCATTATACCAATAAAAAATGATATATGAGTCTTAATAATTTTATTAAGATAACAATATAATTCTTATGAAATCAAATTTTTGTTTATACCTTGGTAACTTTGAAAGAATTATTCTCTTTCAAGAGTTTGTTTCTCAAAATAGAATTCTTTCCTCAGGGTTTTACTATCTATGAACTTAGATGACATCAAAAGGTTCATTAAGAGAGGAATAAATTGGTGGTTGAATGGATTGTTGAACTTCTACATTCCTAATCTAATCCTTGAAGGTTAATTGTTGATCGGGGTATTGCTTGTGAGATTGCAAAGAAAGATCTCCTAGACAGGGCTTATTTAAAGTCTTCGGATATAAAATCTTTTAACTTTTGGAACTGAAAGAATTTCTTCTATCAAATTTTAATTCAAAATTTGTTGAAACTCAACGATTTGTAGGTAGAGCGGGAATTTCTCTTTTTAGAGTCCATTTTTCAGGAAGAACTACGTCTTTCCATTAAATTGTTTTTGGTACCATGACATTGCTACTACTATAGCATCAAAAACTAGATTTATTTGCATATCTCATGCTTCTAATTCAGAATAATGAAGTATTCATACTATCACACTAAGCATAACAAATATATTGATATTTTTTTGGTGCAAGACCACAAGTATCCTCCACGGGAAGCAATCATGTTCGAGCTGGGTAGGACCTTTATGGGCAGTAAATCTCTTCCTTTGAGTATTTAACACAGTTTCATACCCAGGGCTCAAACTCTAGACCATTGGTTAAGCTGGAATATCCCATTACCAGCTAATCCACATGCCCCTTACCTTGACATGATGACATATAAATTAAGCAAATAAAAGATCATGCAAATCTTAGTCATATGTTCCTACTTTCCCATTGGACTCTAACACCATAAATCATGAAAGTGACTAAAAAAAAGAAACGAAGAAATCAACAGGAAAATTGGTCTGATAAGGTTCAGTAACAGATAGAGGATATATATATATATATAAGTCATTATTGTTAGTTAGTTAATCCAGTTTTGTGTTTTAAATTTCAGTTTGTCAGCTAGTTAGTTGGTGTGGAGGCAGCTATGTTAGTTAGCTTCTTATTATAATTTCCTTTGTATAAATACCTTCATTCAATCAATGAAGATTAATCAGTTCTGTTCAAAAAATTCTCTCAACTCTCTTTTATTCCAACAGTTGTATCAAGAGCAAGATTCTTCCAGGGACACTATGCGGTTTCTTCTACCATCATGGCTATGACCAACGACCATTTTCCAGCTAGTCTCCCAATTCTGAAGTTGGCTGGATGTCTCTAGAAGGGGGTTGAATAGAGACTTAAAATTTTATTCACTGATTTATCCTGGTTCACCCACTCCTTGGGCTATGTCCAGTCCTAACAACTTGTGAGATTTCCACTATTGACAACCTTGTCAAATACAAGTATTCTTGCTGCCTCTTCAGGATCACCCTCACACCAAGCTTAGGCTCTCCTACCTTGGATGTGAAACAAGTATTCTTCACTAGGCCTCTTCAGGCTTCTTACAACTCACATTGAGACCAGGCTCTCACCTATCTCAGCTGAGACAACTTACAAGGGTTGATAGAATGATGAAGGTCTAGCTTACAACATACACAGTTTGGATACACACTGAAGTTTGCTAGAAGTATTCTCTTTACAAATGTAAGAAAATTTATGAGCTTGAAAGAGAATAGATATGAGACTACAGAATGTGTTCTCAAGTTGAGACTGGATCTGAGATGAGAAGGACTTAAGACTAACTTGAGATGTGATTGAGATGCAAAGATTTTCAATGTACAACGTAGTCTCTCTCTATTTTTCACTTTTGACTTTTGGTACTTATTTCAAATGAAACTAGTCTTTATATGGCCATTTATGACCGTTGCAGAGAGAGAAGAGTTTCCTGCCAAAAGGTACTGTGCGTCCTGCCTTGTGTCAGCGTGTTGATAAGTGAAAATTAGTTGATAAATTAGAGTACTTTTAGTTCACTTATCAAGGATAAAATGATAATTTTGCCCCAATTTAATCCCTTTTTATTAAATATTAGATAAATTGTATTTATTAATCCTAGATTTGAATTTGATGCTATTTTGATAGAAATATTGCTGATTTTTGCAGGATATTGCAAAGATTTAATTTGAAGGATAGATAGCATCAAATGAGGAAGATATCTGCAAGATTTGAGATTGATTGAAGATATTTAATGAAGATTTGAAGAAGATTTGAGATCATTAATGAGGAGATCATTGCCAATCAATCAAGGATTCTTCAGACAAGCTTCCCAAATAAATCAAGGATTGCTTAATAAATGCAACGATATCATCAAATAAAGGGAAACAAGGAAGGACAATTATGCGAAAACCAGTCTCGGGGAGAGATCAAGAATTAAAAGAGAAAGTTGGAGCAGCAGGACGCTAGCTGCGCTTCACCTGCGCTATAGCGCAGGGTGAAGCGCAGACTCTCTGGAAGTTGCGCTCACTCTTGCGCTATAGCGCAGCCTGGAGCGCAGGTTACACTGATTTTGTCCTTGTTGCCGTTTTTAGATGGACCTCTTCCCAATTTGCGTTGTCTTTCCTTAGTCTATAAATAGGAACCTCTTGCACCAACCCAAGGGAGCTGAAAAGGAGTCAATCATTGTAATCTAGTCTATAGTTCAGTGACTATGTACCAGAGCTAAGTTTAGAGCAGGAGAGGAGGAGCGCTTCACAAGGGTTGAAGATGGTGACAACATCTTCAGTGGTTTGTATGGCTACCTCGAGTAGTTAACTCTCCATTAGAATTGGATGTAATTGATTCTATCCCTGAGTGTATATAAATTCTATATTATTATTTCCTATGCTCTCTGTCTATAATATTGGTAATCTTATTCTGTGCTTATTCCTAATTCCCACGCTTGCGTCTGGAGTTATAGGCTAGTCTTAACTAAAGTAGTTTTGATTAGGAACGAGAGTGGGGGAGCGGATTCTGAAGAAACTCATTCTCTGATTGAATAAGATTACTCGGTTACTACTTTGTTCCGAAAAGGGGTGTTTGCTAATGAGGGAGGGGTAGTGTGAGTACTCTAAGTGAAGGGGCATCCGACCATTAGGCTTAGTAATCGATAGCAAAGAGTTAGTGGGTTGTGAATCCAGGATCCGAACATAGGCGTGTCCTAATGAGTATAAGATAGTGACAGTACTGGAGCGAAGGTACGTCTACAGCACTAGGCCTCGTTTATCAACTAATTCTTTACAAACTGAATAAAAGAGAGCGAAATAAGCCGAGGGTAAGTTTGTCGCCTGGGAGAGCCCGCATAGTTTATCCTTGAGTGTTTAAGGCCGCTGGCGAGGGGCCTTAGCAATAAAGTTTGTCTACAGTATTATAGAGTAAACCTAAAATAATAGATAGTCTTTATATGCACAATGGGTGTGATAAGATGAAGTCCAATCATGATCCAAATAAAGTGTCTCTAACTCTACCTTTCTAATCCCAATTGATTATTTACCTTCTTTACAATTCCGCAATTATAATCTCTAAACTGTGCTTTCTCTTGATAAGTAGATCACAGTCTGCGTAAATTAACTGTTCCCTGTGGATACGATACTTTTACTTACTATTATACTGCTGGAGTTTTGGTTCGCTTTCCAAAAACCCATCAAGTATTTTTGGCGCCGTTGCCGGGGAACGGTTTTCAATTTGTGTAGACCTTTGCGGTCTAATTATCAAGTTTTCTTTTTATTATTATTATTATTATTATTATTATTATTATCTTAGGAATTTATTTTTCTTTTTTAGGATTATTATTTGTATATATTATTATCAAAATTATAAAAATTTCCTCAACACTCACCCTTTTTCAAGTTTCTTGTTTATGCTTCTGAGAGGTTAGGCGTCTCCTAATCAAGTTCAATTCGACCCGGAAATCGAAAGGACGTCGCGAAGGAACAGAGGTAGAAACTCAAGGAGGAGAAGAAGGAGGATACTTGTTGAGGAACCAAAAACTATGGCAGAAGAAACTCCAAGAAGGAGAACATTAGGAGATTACATCTCCCATCAAGGACCACGTCACTTCTCCAGTATTCTATTACCACCCAATGCAAGAACTTTGGAGTTGAAGGCTGCACATCTTAATCTCATCAGCACCCATCAATTCGCTGGATTGGATCATGAAAATCCAAATTCTCATCTTTCTAACTTTTATGAATTGATTGGTACTATGGGTTTTGATGAAGGTAGTTTGGAATCTGTTTACTTACGCTTGTTTCCTTTCTCTTTAATAGGTAAAGCTAAGGAATGGCTACAATCACACCCAAATCAAAGTCTGACCAGTTGGGGTGTGGTTGAGGAGATGTTCTTGTCAAGATTTTTTCCACCAGGGAAGCAGATTGAAGCCAAAGCAGATATTTCCACATTCAGACAAGGGGATAATGAACCACTTTGTGAGGCTTGGGAAAGATTTAAATCTTTGCTGTGCAAGTGTCCCAACCATGGCTTTGAAGACATAGCCTAACTGAACATGTTCTGCAAGGGACTGCGTTCAGATTCCAAATCATTTATAGACGTTGCAGCAGGAGGGACAATCTTATCTGCAGATGTTGATCAAGCACTTCAAATTATAAACAATTTTGCTCAGAACGATCAACAAGCACGAAGTGGAAGACAGCCTGCACAATTGCAAAAAGGGATGCTGGTATTCAATCAAAGTGATGCTCTATTAGCAGAGAATAAGCTCATCAAACGTCAAATAGAAGCACTCACCGAGACATTGAAGGCACTCCCTCAACAACTCAAAGCTGTCTACTCACAACCCATCCAAGCCCAACCATTGATTTGCGATTTCTGTGGAGGAGACCATCGAAATGGTCATTGTGCTGTCCAAGAAATACAGCAAGAGCAAGTCAACTACATGGGTAACCAGGGGAGGCAAGGGAATTTCTCCAACAACAACAACAACCAATACTCTCAAGGTTGGAGAAATAACCAAACCAACTCTGGTTGGAATCAGAATGGAGGAAGGCAACCACCCTACCAACAGCAGCCCTCAACATATGACAGACTGAATTCTATGGAGGGAAAGATTGATGAATTAGTGCAAGGATTTAGTGGATTCAAGAAAACCACTAAGGCATCAATCAAATCTCTAGAGAATCAAGTGTGTCAATTAGCAAATGAAATGGCAGAGCATAGGCAGCAACACTTCTCTGCAGCGACCCAAACCAATCCAAAGGAACAATGCAACTTGATTGCTACTGATGGCAACAAGTCAGAGGAGGAGGAACCTGATGAGGAAGATGAGATCATCTTTGAAGAACAACTGTCTCAAGAGGAAGTTGTTCATCAAGATGAAGAAAAAGCAGCCCAACAAAAGGAACCTCATGAAGAGAAGGTCTTGGTAACAAGTAAGTCACTTGACCCAGGTAGGTTTACTATACCCATCTCTATTGGTAATCTACCCTCTACTCATGCTTTATTAGATCTTGGAGCTAGCATCAATTTGATGCCGCTATCTTATTTTAACAAGTTGAGTAATGTGAAGGTCAAGCCTGCTAATGTGAGATTGCTTCTTGCAAATAAATCTGCTCAAAGCCTACATGGAAAAGTAGAGGACATTCAAATAAGAGTGGATAAATTTGCATATGTGGTGGATTTCTACATTGCAGAGACAGGAGAGGAGGATACTGAAGTCCCCCTTATTTTAGGAAGACCATTCATGAAGGCTGCTAAAATGATAATTGATGTTGATAGAGGAAAATACGCATTGAGCTCAGAGGATGAAACTATTGTGTTTCATATTGATGGGGGGTACTCCCAAACTAGATCAAATTGATGCTATTTCCAAAAGTTCTCCACAATTGCCAGGCTCTGGATTTCTGAGGAAGCCTAGGATAAGGGTAAAGCACCCTGAGACAACTTGGGAGTTTAAGCTCAAAAGGAGAAAAAGATCAATATCTGGCACTGAGGAGGATAGTGACAATGAAGGAAGAGTCACAAATTGGCATGGAGGATGGGAACTCAAAGGTAGAACTGGTATGGAGTCCAACATCATCCTCCACTTGATGCCACCATAAAAGAGATTGCATAACCAGGCATCGAGCTAAAGACGTTAAACAAGCGCTTCCTGGGAGGCAATCCAGTGTCTGTGTGTTTATATTTTTGTTTTTCTTTTTGTTAATTTTCAGTTTTAGGAATTACCTGTGTAATAAGGAAATTGTTAAATTGGGGATATAAACTTTAAAAGGAATGCATGGAATCAGGTAGGAGTAGCAGAAGCAGAGAGCATACTGCACATCTGCGCTTCAGCCTGCGCTATAGCGCAGGATGAAGCGCATCATTTACTGGAACTAATTGGCTCTCTGGATTCTGCGCTTCACCCTGCGCTATAGCGCAGTGGTGAAGCGCAGCGGCACGCTTCATCTTCTGAAGCAGTGCGCGCTTCACCCTGCGCTATAGCGCAGGGTGTAGCGCGGGTTCACGCTGTTTAAAATTTGAAAATGGGACGTGGAAGTTCATTTCGAACTTCCACTCAAACGTCCCTAACCCTTTTCTCAGATACTATCATCCCTTTCCTTGCTTGTTTCTCACTCATATCTCCTCCTTTTTAGTTTCCGACTTCACATCAGGTATGTTTTTATGCTTTTCTTCCTTTCTAACCGATTGGAATTTTTATTTTATTTGAGCATAGCCTTAGGATAGGAAGATTAGGAGTTTTAGGACCTTTAGGAAAGAAATAATTGTTCATAAATGTTTAGAAATAGTTTGCATGTGGTTAGGATCCTTTGTGAGACATTCTTATTTGCGTAGGTGGTAGTTTTTAAAGTGCTCAATAATTTCTGCAAATTATTTTTGTTGATGTATGTATGTTTGATTACTCTAATATATTTTTGCATGCCCTTACAAAAATAATTATGCCCTATTGCATGTTTCTGGTAACATGATTTTTTAGCATGAGTTCAATTCTCACTTTTGCCAGATTAGGACTGTTTAGGACTTGCTTTAATTGATCACTTTAGCATGTTTTAATGAATTAATTGGCATTTATTGGGTAACAATTAAAATCAAAATTTTTATGCACAATTGTTTGATTAATTGCTCGGATTTTTGAAATTAAATTGACCATTTATTTCATAATTATGAGTAGTTAAATATTATGATGCACAAATAATTTTGATTTATCTCTCTTTTGCAGATGGCTCGCACAAAGACTATTGGTGTTCCTGGCTCCTCTAGGAAGAACACAGGGGGTGCCAAGAGGAAGGCCCCCCAGAGGGCACCTGGTTTTGACCCTCACCGCTTCAGGGACCTTAAGTCCTTTGAAGCATATACTGATATAGCGGACTGCAAGTTCATCCTAGAATGACCAGTCCAGCTCGAGGAGGGAGAGCATGAGGAGTTTTCTGCAGAGATCCACAGGAGAGGTTGGGATCGCCTTAGTCGCCCTGACGACTATTTCGATCCTGATATTGTGAGGGAGTTCTACGCCAACGCTATAGGGGAACACGACATCAACACCCAGAGGGAGTCCTACGTTAGAGGACAGGTCATTAGGTTTGATTGCGATGCAATCAACACATTTCTGGGAGATCCGGTTGATCGAGACCTCGTGGAGTGTCAGTACCACTAGAGGATGGATGTTGTGGGGCTGCAGGGCAATGACCCTTTGGACCTTGAGACTGCCCAGTTACTGTGCTTACCAGGGCGTTCCTTTGAGAGGAATGCACAGGGGGAGGCTGCCCGGATTCACAGGCACGACATGAGGGGTATCACTAGGATGTGGACAGTTCTGACGCTGGCCAACATACGTCCTACCGGGCATGTCTCTGACATTACTATGCTGGTGGCTCATCTTATTTACTGCATCCTCATTGGTGCTGCAATAGATATCTCGCGGGTCATCACCAGCAGGATCATTTACTTCACATCTGTCGTCTCCCACAGGACCCCTGCGTCCAAGATTAGGCTTGGTTTTCCTTCTTTCATCACCTCACTCTGCAGAGCTGGGGGTGTGGAGGTGAACCCTAGGGTTCGCATCCTACCACCTATGACCAGAGCCTACATTGACGCTTACTACATTCCGCCAGAGGAGTTAGAGGGTGGAGACCAGCCACCACCACCACCAGCAGCAGCAGATATGGTAGCTCCTGTCTGGGCCCAGGAACTTAGGGCCGAGAACACTCACATGATGGCTTAGATGTCCACTCTCTACCGTGCCGCTTCACACTTTCAGAACACCCACTACCAGGCCGGTATGGACCCCATGCTCCCCGCTTTCTTTCATGATTATTTGCAGTGGCCTGGGGACAGGCCTATTTTCCCAGGGGGATGGAGCAGTCGGAGCTGAGGATGGAGCGGCTCACATGGATCAGGACCACGAGGACTGATTTTCTTTCCTATTTGGTGCTTTTCCTTCTTTTTCTTTTCCTTTTCCTTTTATTTTCTTATTTTTCTTTCTTTATTTTCTTATTTTATTTTCTTTTGATTTGTACTGTATCTAACTATCCACTGATATTTATATTATGCAGTACTTATCCAGTTATTGTGTATTAAATTTTTTTAATTTTTTAGGACTTTAGGATTAGGAATCAAGGTAATTATTTCTGTATTCTCTGTAAATAAGTAGTTTAACTAACCAATCTAGGAAAGATGATAGAGTCTTGTGATTAATTCCATAATCAGTTAGGATTAGGGTACTTCTCAAGAGAATCTATCAAGGTAGTTAGTTAAATCCATTAAGTGCTTTATCAAGGAAATTTTAGCCATAACCGGTGAGATGAGAGCCTAAACACTTATATTGAGAGCTTTTCACCGCTAATTGTCAACTGTTATTGCTTGAGCTTCTGAATTTTATCTTGTTAGTAGAAGGTATGGAAGTGATAAAGGCGTATTTTTTGTGATTCTATTATTGTGCTCAGTGCCAAAAAGTCAACCCTGATTTAATATTTCCATTTCTTGATTGCCCATTTGAGTTTGAATATTTCCTTTGATGCACCCCACCAATGATTAATGAGCATACCATGTCCCTTAACACTTGGGATAGAGAGCAAGGTGCAACACAATAAAATGGGACAAGAGGTTGGTCACAAGAGACTCAAGAGAAGGCACAAGACGTCACAAAAGAAGGATCCTCCCCCACAAAAAATATTTCTATGTTATGTTTTCGTACTAAAAAAAAATATTTCTGCACAAAAGTGTGGAATTGAATAAGTTGGGGGGGAGAATTTCTTCAAAACAATGAGGCCAAGCTGAAATGGGTGACCATTCAAGAATGACCAGGTGAATTGAGATATGTCCCAAGCACAATCACAAGATGCTCTCTATTCAAAGTGTTCCTTGAATATCCAGAAAAAACATGATTTCTTGATAGCCCTGCCTCATTACAACCTAATAAAGACCTTTTAATCCATATTAACTGCTTGCAGGTTCAGATCTTGGAAACGAATATCAATTCTAGTTGTTCAACAGTGGTGAAAATATTTGAGGGAAACACTTACCCGTGAGAATGAGAGATTTCCTTGGTTTATCACTTACTGCTTTAATTGCTATTATTGAGAAAGTTTAATTGATGTTTATATTTCTATTCTGATTGATGTATGGTAACATCCCTTGATCCTTAGTTTTTCTTATGATTGGAAAGTGACTTCTACTTAGGAAAGAGTTTGAGGAATAGTTCCTTGAATTTGTTTTAGTTATTAGGAATACACTGGGAATAGAATTGATTCATGATTGCAAGGAGGTCTCTTGCTTGAGGACAAGCAAGAAGTTAAGTTGGGGGGAATCTGATAAGTGAAAATTAGTTGATAAATTAGAGTACTTTTTAGTTCACTTATCAAGGATAAAATGATAATTTTGCCCCAATTTAATCCCTTTTTATTAAATATTAGATAAATTGTATTTATTAATCCTATATTTGAATTTGATGCTATTTTGATAGAAATATTGCTAATTTTTGCAGGATATTGCAAAGATTTAATTTGAAGGATAGATAGCATCAAATGAGGAAGATATCTGCAAGATTTGAGATTGATTGAAGATATTTAATGAAGATTTGAAGAAGATTTGAGATCATTAATGAGGAGATCATTGCCAATCAATCAAGGATTATGCAGATAAGCTTCCCAAATAAATCAAGGATTGCTTAATAAATGCAAGGATATCATCAAATAAAGGGAAACAAGGAAGGACAATTATGTGGAAACCAGTCTCGGGGAGAGATCAAGAATTAAAAGAGAAAGTTGGAGCAGCAGGACGCTAGTTGCGCTTCACCTGCGCTATAGCGCAGGGTGAAGCGCAGACTCTTTGGAAGTTGCGCTCACTCTTGTGCTATAGCGCAGCCTGGAGCGCAGGTTACGCTGATTTTGTCCTTGCTGCCGTTTTTAGATGGATCTCTTCCCAATTTGCGTTGTCTTTCCTTAGTCTATAAATAGGAACCTCTTGCACCAACCCAAGGGAGCTGAAAAGGAGTCAATCATTCTAATCTAGTCTATAGTTCAGTGACTATGTACCAGAGCTAAGTTTAGAGCAGGAGAGGAGGAGCGCTTCACAAGGGTTGAAGATGGTGACAACATCTTCAGTGATTTGTATGGCTACCTCGAGTAGTTAACTCTACATTAGGATTGGATGTAATTGATTCTATCCCTGAGTGTATATAAATTCTATATTATTATTTCCTGTGCTCTCTGACTATAATATTGGTAATCTTATTCTGTGCTTATTCCTAATTCCCACGCTTGCGTCTGGAGTTAAGGCTAGTCTTAACTAAAGTAGTTTTGATTAGGAACGAGAGTGGAGGAGCGGATTATGAAGAAACTCATTCTCTGATTTAATAAGATTACTAGGTTACTACTTTGTTTCGAAAAGGGGTGTTTGCTAATGAGGGAGGGGTAGTGTGAGTACTCTAAGTGAAGGGGCATCCGACCATTAGGCTTAGTAATCGATAGCAAAGAGTTAGTGGGTTGTGAATCCAGGATCCGAACATAGGCGTGTCCTAATGAGTATAAGATAGTGACAGTACTGGAGCGAAGGTACGTCTACAACACTAGGCCTCGTTTATCAACTAATTCTTTACAAACTGAATAAAAGAGAGCGAAATAAGCCGAGGGTAAGTCTGTCGCCTGGGAGAGCCCGCATAGTTTATCCTTGAGTGTTTAAGGTCGCTGGCGAGGGGCCTTGGTAATAAAGTTTGTCTACAGTATTATAGAGTAAACCTAAAATAATAGATAGTCTTTATATGCACAATGGGTGTGATGAGATGAAGTCCAATCCTGATCCAAGTAAAGTGTCTCTAACTCTACCTTTCTAATCCCAATTGATTATTTACTCTCTTTACAATTCCGCAATTATAATCTCTAAACCGTTCTTTCTCTTGGTAAGTAGATCACAGTCTGCATAAATTAACTGTTCCCTGTGGATACGATACTTTTACTTACTATTATACTGCTGGAGTTTTGGTTCACTTGCCAGAAACCCATCACGTGTGCAGTGGCTTGTCTTGACTCCTGTTGACTCTGTGTACTTGTGTCCAAAGCTGAGTCTGAGTCTTAGGCATTATCCTAGGGCAGTTCTTGCAACTGGGTCTTGGTCTCAGTCTTGGGCTCTCATTTGTGTCTCAGTTCTTCTATTAAGGCTTATGTCTGAGTCTCAGTATTGCATCTAAGTTGTGCATCTGAGTCTGACCTTGTGTCTGAGTTTGACTTTGGATCTCATTTGCTCAGCAGCTCTTGTTATTGTTTTTATCTTTGATAATTCTTGATGTGGATCTACTCATTGCATGCTTCAAAGAATGATTTTGAGCTGATTTATGTCTTTGGCATCATCTTAGCATAAGAGATTTATCCTGCAAATTCAAAGTCTAGAAATCTGCCAACACTTGAGAAAAAAGTTAGTAATAACAAGATACATAAGATGGTTTGCTTTTTGTAATATTTTTCCTTTGATGGTTTGACTTCATTAAAAACATTAGGAGTGAGTTTGTCACAACAAATTCTTGATGGGAAAAACTTCGATAAGTGGTATATCCAAATAAAGGAGATCTTTGGCTACCAAAACGTGTGGGAAATTATGAAGCCTAGGTTGGAAGAAATAGGAGAAGATGAAATTGATGCACAAAAGGCTGTGTTCAGAGAATCAAAGAAAAAAATATTGCAAGGCTTTGTTCATAATCCATCGGTATGTTAATGGTGTGAACTTTGAGATGATTGCTGGTGCAATGACAACAAAGGAGGCATGGGTGATTCTTGAAAAGGCTTATTCAGGAACTGATAAACTGAAGAAATTTTGACTTCAAATGCTCAGGAGGCAGTATGAACTTTACATATGGACAACAATGAAACATTGGGAAACTACTTTACCCGAGTCTTGTCTTTGACAAACCTGATGAAGAGCTGTGGGGAAAAGATCACAAACTTGATGGTTATTAAGAAGATAATGAGGAACGTGACTCCTAAGTATGATTATATTGTTGTAGAAACCGAAGAATCAAAGAATCTTGAGAGTCTAAAAGTTGAAGATCTACAGGGAACGCTTGAGGCTCATGAGCAAAGATTGAGTGAAAGAACTGTTGAAAAAATTGTAGAACAAGCTCTACAGGCTAAGTCCAACCTGAAGAACGAAAGTGACACGAATAGAGCCAAGAGAGGCTGTGGGAGATAGAAGAATAGTAGAGGGAGAGATCATTAAAGTCATGGTGGAAACAAAGACCAATCTGACCAAAAACGCGATGAAAGAAATCAAAGAAGATGAGGTGCACGCTCTAGAAGAAGAGAAGGCTGAAAGAAGGTGGGCAAGAGAAACATTCAGTGTTTCAATTATCAAAAGTGGGGGCACTATGTAGAAGAACACTACAGCAAGAAAGAACATAATGATGAGGCACAATTAGCCAAAGGAGAAGACTCAAACTCAGACCAAGTTTTGTTAATGGTGACAACCAAGAATGGTGAAGATAGTGAAAATCTTTCGTATCTTGATACACGATGTTCATCCCACATGTCTGGTAGAAAGGATTGGTTTGAAAAACTTGATGAATCTATGAAAAGTAAAGTAAAATTTGCTAATCACAAAACCCTTTATGATGAAGGAATTGGTGAAATGCTAATAAGGAGAAAGTATGTGAAACAATCCTTGATTTTGAAGCCTCAAAGTTCACACCATCAATGAAGCCTCAAATCCTTGATTTGGTGAAATGCTAACAAGGAGAAAGTATGTGCCCAATATGAAGAACAACCTCCTTATCCTTTTACAACTATTAGAAAAAAGGTTTCAAGATGGTGATGGAAAATAATGGCCTGACAACATATGATAACAAAAACAGGTTGATTCATAGAGCACCCCTATCTAAGAATAGAACCTTTAATGTGGGAATGTAAGTTCTAGAACATCAATGCATAACATATAAAGTAAGTGGTGAGTAATGGCCTTGGCACTACAGGCTTCAACATTTGAATTTTAGAGACTTAAGCTCTCTGAAAAGAAACAACATGGTGAATGGTCTCCCTCTGATTCACTCCCCTAAAACAATATGCAAACAGTGGGTGGAAGGCAAGAAACCAAGGAACACTTTTAAGCAATACGTTCTTGTTAGATCAAAAAGTAAGCTGGAGATTGTATTCTCTGATGTCTTTGGCCCTTTTGAAACTGAATCATTTGGAGGTAACAAATATTTTGTGACTTTTATTGATGATTTATCTAGAAAAGTGTGGATTTATCTACTTAAGAACAAAGGGGATGTATTTGAAGCTTTTAAGAAGTTTAAATGCCCAGTTGAAGAGCAAAGTGGCTGATGTGTTAAAATACTAAGAACTGATGGTGGTGGTGAGTTTGTTTCAACTGGATTTAACAAATTTTGTGAGTCAGAAGGCACTGTGCATGAGGTAACTCCTCCTTACACACCTCAACACAATGGCACAATTGAAAGAAAGAATAGAACCATTATGAACATGGTGAGAAGCATTCTGAAAAGCAAGGGTCTACTAAACTATTTGTGGGGAAAAGCAACCTCTATAGTTGCATACATTTTGAATAGATGCCCAACCAAGAGATTGCAGAAAGTGACTCCAAAAGAGGCCTGGTCTAGTTACAAACTAGATATTGCTCGCCTCAGAATTTTTGCCTCACTGTGCTAAAAACATGTCCTTGACCAGCTGAGGAAGAATTTAGAAGACAAGGGACAACATATGATATTGGTGGGCTACCATGCAATTGGAGGTTACAGATTGTTTGATCCAAAAGGAAGTGAAATTGTGTTGAGTAGGGATGTTATTTTTTATAAATCAAGTCACTGGAATTGGGAAACAACCTCTGAAAAGAAAACAACCAGTGTGCCCTTTAATTTTGGGAATGATGATTCAGAAGTTGTTCCAACAGTAATTGATAAACCAAGGAGATCACAAAGAAGAAGAAACAACCCTCAGAGATTGCATGATTATGAAATAACATCAGACTTAATGGTGACCTCGGATGATGATTTGGTGCATTTTGCACTACTTTCTGAAGAAGAACCGGTCAACTTTAAAGAGGCAATGAGATATTTAAAGTGGTTTAAGGCTATGAAGGATGAATTGATATCAATAGAGAAGAATCAAACTTGGGAGTTGGTGACACTCCCACCTCTGAAGAAACAAATTCTTGTGAAGTGGGTATATAAAGTAAAGAGGAAACCAAGTGGTGAGGTGGCTAAATGCAAAGCCAGACTTGCAGCAAAGGGCTTTTTACAGAAAGCAGGAATTGACTATGATGATGTGTTTGCTCCAGTTGCAAGTATTAAGACAGTAAGGATGGTGGTTTCTATTGCAAGTCTAAGGGGGTGGTCAATGTATCCGATGCATGTGAAATCTGCGTTTTTGAATGGATCAATTGATGAGGAAGTATATGTAGCACAACCACCAGGTTTTAGATCAATGGACAAGAAGAGAAGGTATACAGATTAAAAAATGCACTATATGGATTAAAACAAGCTCCTCGAGCCTGGAACAAAAGAATTGATGGTTTCTTGAAACAGATGAAGTTCACCAAATGTAGTTTTGAGTATGGAGTCTATGTCAGGGCAACCACTCAAGCATATTTATTAATAGAATGTCTCTATGTTGACGATTTATTAGTGACAGGTAGTAATGAAACAGAAAATGCTGAGTTCAAAATGAATATGATGGAAGAATTTGAGATGACTGACATGTGTCATTTGGCTTATTTCCTTGGAATTGAGATCAAAAGAACCATGAAAGGGATTGTGATGCACCAGAGTAAATATGCTGCTGATCTACTGAAAAGATTCAACATGATTCACTGCAATCCAAATGTCACCCCTACTGAAACAGGCCTACTACTCAACAAGGAAGGTATTGAGGAACCTGTTGATGCCACTCAGTACAAAAAAAACTTGTTGGATCTCTCAGTTAGTTGTGCAATACAAGACCCGACATTACCCATAATGTAGGTATAATTAGTAGATTTATGTCAAATCCCCGAGTGCACTTATAAGCCGCTAAGAGGATACTGAGGTATGTGAAGGGAACTCTGGATTATGGATGCATTGATTCTAATTAGTATGGTGACAAAGATGAACGAAAAAGCACAGTAGGGAATGTTTTTATGCTTGGTAAAGCACCAATCTCTTGGTGCTCAAAGAAAGAACCCATTGTGGCATTATCTTTATGTGAGGATGTTGAATGTGTGCCTGCATCTATGTGTTCTTGTCAAGCACTGTGGCTTGATACACCGCTATTGGAAATGAAGTTGAAGGGGGCTGGAAGCATGATGATTATGATGGATAACAAGTCTACAATAAATTTAGCTAAGAATCCAGTGGCTCATGGTAGAAGCAAGCACATAGAAACAAAGTTCCACTTCATTCAAGACCAAGTGGATAAAAGGAGATTAAGATTGGAATTCTTCAGATCAGGAATGCAACTTGCATATATTTTCACTAAGCCATTGAAAGGAGAAAGATTCAAGGAATTAAGAAACATGTTAGTTGTTGTATCCTTAAGTGACCCCGAATTAAAGGGGGTGTGCTAGTTAGTTAATTTAGGTTTGTGTTTTAAATTTTAGTTTGTTAGTTAGTTGGTGGTGATAGCTATGTTAGTTAGCTTCTTACTGTAATTTCCTTTATATAAATACCTTCATTCAATAAATGAAGATTAATCCGTTTTGTTAAAAAAATCTCTAAAGTCTATTTTGTTATAACATTTACACAAAAGAGATAAACTCAACAATTCTTAGCATTTAATGCAATTTTAAATATTCCAATTATTTATTCAAGAGTCCAATGATAAAAGAAGCATGGCTTCTTATGTCTCTTTGAATTTGAAATATATAAATAGAAAATTTGAAGACTCAAATAAAGTTAGATGCTAAAATTTTCAAGCATAAAGCTTTTATTTCTCCACACACATGTATTACTTCAATTGTAACTCTTGTTAAATATGTTTTTGTTTATTAATTTTTTTATAATATATAAATTTAACAAATATAGTCATTGAATAATATGATCTTAACATATTGTTCATGCACCCCAAATTTTAATAAATTAGATATTTATAGGTATTAAATCTTATATTCACTTATATTTTTTAAAAAAATTTATTATACATTAAAATAAATATTCTTGATAAAGCGTGAATTAATTTTTCAATTACATGAATTTTTGTAATTATGATCTATTTATATACAAATCTCAATCCAATGATTTGGATTGATGAAATTAGACATTCCAACAAAGTTATCAAGTGTGTGGTTGATATTATTTTATATGAATCTAGTCTTAAATATCAATTTTTTTATAAACCGCATGTATCCTTTACATGAGGCAATTCTACTTGAGCTGGGAATATCTACATCATTGTGGGATTGGCTCTCCTAGTACGAATTTCTTTTATCTATAAGACTCAAACCCGAGACATTGTTTAAGAAGAATTAAGCATGTACCACTTGAATCAACCCTGGTTAAATATCCATATTTTACTGTACCATACAAGAGGTTGCTTAATCCAAATTCATATTCAATCAAGCCGTTTAATCATGGTTTCCTAATCTAGATCAAATGGTCACAAAGGAAGTCCATAATAAGGGAAAGGTGAAATAGCTTTTATTAAGGGCCTGTATGGGGTGGTTTTCAATTTCCAGTTTTGAAAATTTTAAAAACCAAGACCAAAATTTTGAGTGTGTGAGGAACAAGAGTGCTCTCATTTTTTTCACAAAATTTTAAAGAGTCAATTTTGGTTGTGTGAGAGATATGGCAAATTACAATGTTGTCTGCTCTGGTCCTAAATTAGATGGGAAACTCGATTATAATTATTGGGCGCTATTAATGGCTACCCATTTGAAAGCTCACAATATTTGGACCTATGTTGAACCGGGTTTGCAAGAAGGAGCTGATGAAGTTGCTCAACGAAGGGACCAACTGGCGCTAACACAAATTCACCAAGGAGTTGATTACTCAGTTTTTGGTATAATAGAAAATGCCAAAACTGCTAAAGAAGCGTGGGGCATCATAAAGTTGTCCTATAAAAGAGTGGAAAAAGCTCAAAAATCTAAGTTACAATCCATGCGTAGAGAATATGAAAGGTACGAAATGACTAGTTCAGAAACTATTGAACAATATTTTTCACATGTTACTAACCTTATAAATAAGATGAGGGTGTGTGGAGAAAATATTCCTGATAGTAAAGCGGTGGAGAAAATTTTACGTACAATGCCAATAAAATTTGACCATGAGGTGACTACAATTCTTGAGTCCCACAACACAGATGACATGACAGTAGCAGAGTTGCAAGGAAGCATTGAAATCCACGTAAGCAGAATCATGGAGAAGACAAAACAAAAAAATGAAGAAGCCTTGAAAAGTCATGTGAATCTCAACAACACTATTGAATCCAGTCAATCCACAGAAGGTAGAAGACGTGATAATTTCAATATTGGAAGTAGAGTAAATTACAGAGGTAGAGGCCGCGAAAATTTTAGAGGAAGAGGACGTGGCAACTTTAACCAAGGAAGAGGAGGAAACAATTTTGGATATGCCAACCATGGAAGAGGAATAGGTAACAATTATCAAGAAAGAACAAATTTTAATTGCTATCATTGTGGGAAGTTCGGACATAAAGTTGTAGTCTGCAGATACAAACAACAGGCAAACATAGCAGAAAGTCAATACCGGGATGTTGGTGAGACTTCTAACCCACAAAGTTTATTTTTGGAAAGTGGTAATTTTTCTGAAGGTGAAAAAATCTGGTATTTAGATACTGGGTGTAGTAACCATATGTGTGGGAAAAAGGAGATATTTTCTTCTCTAGATGAAACAGTGACTTCTACTGTAAAATTTGGCAACAACACCAATATTCCAATTCTGGGAAAAAGGCCAAGTTGGTATCAGATTGAAGGATAGATCCCAAAACTTAATCTCTGATGTTTTTTATGCTCCTGGACTTCATCATAATCTATTGAGTATGGGACAACTATCAGAGAAAGGCTACAACATGCAGATACAACATGGGTACTGCACGTTGATTGACAAGAACAGGAAATTTATTGCCAGGGTAAAAATGACTCCTAACCGCCTATTCCCTTTGAAGTTTCAACATGAAAAATTTCCTTGTTTGGTTTCTATAATACCAAATGATGGCATATGCGCTTTGGTCATTTTCATTTCTCTGGATTAAACTATTTGTCAACGAAAGAATATGTGTTTGGTTTGCCTGTTGTAAATATCCCCAATAGTGTATGTGAGACTTGCCAATTGGGAAAGAAGCACAAAGAATCATTTCCTACAGGAAAGTCATGGAGAGCAAGGAAGCCACTGGAGATTGTTCACTCAGACTTGTGTACAGTTGAAATCCCATCACATGGTGGTAGTAAGTATTTTATTACCTTTATTGATGATTTCAACAGAAAGACTTGGGTGTATTTTTTGAAGCAGAAATCGGAAGCTTGTGATGCCTTTAAATCATTTAAGGCATTTGTGGAGAAACAAAGTTGCTGCAAGGTTAAAGCATTGAGAACAGACAGAGGTCAAGAATACCTCGTCTGTGCAGATTTCTTTGAGCAACATGGAATTCATCATCAACTGACAACCAGATGCACTCCCCAAATGAATGGAGTTGCCGAAAGGAAGAACAGGACAATCATGGACATGGTGAGGTGCATGCTGAAAGCAAAACAAATGCTTAGAGAATTATGGGCAGAAGCTGTTGCTACTGTTGTTTATATCTTAAACAGGTGTCCAACAAAGAGTGTTCATGACAAAACACCAGAAGAAGCCCGAAGTGGAAGGAGACCCTCTATCCTGTACCTCAGAGTTTTTGGGTGTGTGGCATATGCCCATGTATTAGGTCAATTAAGGAAGAAGCTTGATGATAAAGGAGAAAAATGTGTGTTTACTGGCCACTGCACAAATTCAAAGTTATACAGACTTTACAATCCAGAGATAAAGAAGGTGATTATTAGCCGAGATGTGACATTTGATGAAGAAGGAATGTGGGACTGGTCTACAAAAATACAAAAGCAGCTAGTGGTAATTTCAGATGGTTGTGAAAAGGAGAATGGACATCAAGATCCAACACCTGATGAGCCAGAAACATCAAGCAGACCACAAAGGCAAAGAATACTACCAGCCAGATTGGAGGATTATATTGTGGGTAATGATAATGACTCATCTGATGAAGAAATTGTCAACTTTGCTTTATTTGCATATTGTGAGCCAGTGACTTTTGAAGAAGTTGCTAATGATCAGAATTAGAGAAAAGCCATGGATGTTGAGATCCATGCAATTAAGAAGAATGAAACATGGGAGCTGACAGACATGCCAGTAGATAAGAAGCCAATTGGAGTGAAATGGGTGTACAAAACAAAGTACAAGCCCAATGGAGAAATTGATTGTTTTAAAGCAAGGTTGTGTTAAGACAAATTCACTCCTAAGGTTTTTAATGAAGTCAAACCATCAAGTAAATGATTACAAAAGCAAAGACTAAGATGCATCTTGTTATTACTGACTATTTGCTCAAGTGTTGGCAGAATTCTATACTTTAAATTTTGCAGGATTAATTCCTCATGATAAGATAAAGTCAAAGACATAAGAAAGCTCAAAATCATTCTTTGAGGCATGAAGCAAAAAATTCAGAATCAAGATTTGCCAAAAGAAAGATTAAGACAAGAGCTGCTGATAAGTGTTAAATTTACGCAAAATTCCTATATAATTACAACACTTATTGAGGGCAAAACGCTGAATTTATACCTCAATTTATCCTTTTTTGGCTTAAAATGCAATTCCTGCATTTATTTAAGTCAAATTTGAATTTGATGCTATTTTGATAGAAAATCTACTGATTTTGCAGATAAAAAACACAAATTTATAAATAAAGCATCAAGTGAGCAAGGAATAATAGAGGAAACAGTGGAAGTAAAGCCCGGAAGATTCTGCTGTCTTCGCTAAGCGCAGGCTGAGCACAGAACGCGTCCTTTTGCAACTTAGCCTCTACAAAGCCATAGAGCCCAACCTGACAAGAACTTATTTTGGGAAATTTGTATTTAATTAAGATTGTAATTTATTTATTTAGGATTAGATCTGTAGAAATCAATGTCAAATATCTTAGGATTATATTTACATATTTTAGGATTATATCTAGAATTAAGTCTATTTAATTTAGGACTGTATCTTTTAGATATTTTATTCTAGGAAGTTAGGTCTGTATCTTTTAGATATTTTATTTTAGGAAATTCCTTTGCTATAAATATTAGCATTGAGAATGAGTTGATTCATTCAGAGAGTTACAAAGTTTTTGAGTAGATATGGAGTTAGGAGAAAAGTGTGACAGTCTCTGGAGGTAATGGCTACCATGAGTAGCTAATTCTCTCTTTAGGATCGAATGTAGTCGATTCAATCCCCAATTGTATTTGAATTCTCTTTGTTATTTATGAATTCCTGTTTTTATAATATTTGTATTTTTAATCTGTTCTTAATGCTTAGCTTCCGCCTTTGTGCCGGACTTATGATGTGATTTCTTAAACGCGTTGAGAAACGATTTTCTAAATCTGATTGGTGAAAACACTCAATTCATCACTGTGGAGACCAGGGTGAATTGATAGCTTTAACAAATAGATCTTTATTCTGGGGCAATTTACAACTATGGAGACCAGGGTAAATTGTTTCCGAGTATTTCATATTTGTGGAGACCTTTGTGAAATAATTTTAATTTGTGCTTCAATATTATAATTATATATTCATGAATATAATTGGGTACCAAATACAAGAGGGTGCGATAGACGAAGTTCAATCCCAGTTTCTCTTTATTTGTTCAATCTTATCCTTATCTCTTTGTCTCATATTTTATTTTGTTATCTTATTGCAATCTTTATTTAATTTTCATAATTATCATATTTCCAATTAAATCTCTCTTAAATATTTCTTTTTTGATTTACTTTCTTCTTGTGTTATTTCCTTAATTTTCATAATAAATAAATTCCAAAGTTTCTCTTTATATACTCAATTAGATTAGATATTAAGAATTTATTTTGTATTGTTCCCTGTGGATACGACAACCCTTTCTCTTACTATTATACTGTTGTAATTTTGGTACGCTTGCCAGAATTTCAACAGCTGCTGAGCTAAAAGAGATCCAAGGTCAGACTCAAAATGAGAGTCAGACTCAGATGCTAAACTCAGATGCAGACTTGAGACTCAGATGCAAGCTTACACAAAAGAACTAAGACTCTGATGAGAGCCCAAGACTGAGACCAAAACTCAGATGCAAGAACTGCCATCAGATAAAGACTGAGACTCAGACTCAACCTGAGAACGAAAGGCACAAAGAGACAACAAAAGTCAAGACAAGGACACTGCACATGCTGACACAAGGCAGTACGCACAGTGCTTTTAGCAGGAAACTTTTTCTCTCTTCTCAACGACTATAAACGGTCACCAACGACCATGTATCAGCGAGTTCTCATTTGAATTAAAAGCCAAAGATCAATAGTGAAGGAGAAAAAGACTACGTTGCACATTAAATAATCTTTGCATCTCAACTACGTGTATGTTTGGGGTAGCTTATTTTGGGCTTTACTTCTCCTTAAAAGAAGAAGCTATGCCAAACAAAAATTTTCTAAAGCTCTGAAAAATAAAAAGAGCTTTTTTTATATAAGAAAAAATGGCTTTTTAAAAAGTTGGTTTTTATAGCTTATCCAGGGCTTATTTTAAAAATCACCCCTTCGATTCTCATTGTTGATATAATTTAACCTTTCTTTATTTCTTTTATCAAGTTTTAACATTATCTGATCCTCCAATCCGTAGAAAACACGCGCATGGGATTAGGATACCTTCAACACTTGCATTCACCTCAATCACCCAAGACACCTTCTACAATTTGTACGCCCCCTTTTTCACTTTTTTTTATTAACACTTGGAAAAAAAAGATAGAGGAAGAAAAATACTAAAATAGCATTAGCAGGAGGAGATTTCCAGATAAAGAGTGGAGAAAACGTGGAACACTGGAACCCCCTTCCCTTTTTGCTTATCGTTAGTTTTTGTTTACATGTTAATTGGTTGGTTAGATTTCAATAATAAAAGTTATTTTCACATAGTATTGTGAATGAATTATTTTAATTAAAAATTTTATTTCTATAATAGTTATTTTAATTAATTTTATTTATTTGATATAATAAAATTAATCTTAAAATTTAAATATATATAGTATTAATATAATTTATGATACTATTAAATTTTATTTAAAGAATTTATTATTTATTTTATAAAAATTTCATTAGATATTAATATCATAATTACATACCATTTCATGATAACTTTAATTAAAATAAAAAATTTTATAAATATTTTTCTGTCAGTTTTATAGTATGGTTATTTGTGAATTATTATTTATACAATAAAAAACTCTAAAATATATTTTCTTTATTATTGACAAAATTTTTAAAAATTATTAATTTCTAAATATTTAGAATTTTGTAATTAGATATTTTTTATGTGAATTCTAAATAAAATAAAATATTTTTTCATAAAAGTATTTTATCAAACAACTTTAAATTTAAAATAATTTTTAAATTACAAAACTAAAACAGTCAAACAACTTTTACTTATTTTTTAAAGCTCTTATTTTAACTTTAATTTTAAAGCAACTTATCAGCTAAAAATAAGTTAAGCCAAACGAAGCCTACATCTCAAGTCTATCTCATCTCAGATCTAGTCTCAACTTGAGAACATCTTGTAGTCTCACTTATTCTCTTTCAAGTTCTTAACCTCTCATCCTTGTAAAAGAGAATACACCTAGTTGTACTCACTGTTTATCCATACTTTGTATGTCGTAAGCTAGATTATAATCATTCTTTCAACCCTTGTAACCAGTCTCAGTTGAGATAGGAGAGAGCCTAGTCTTAGTGTGAGTGTAAGAAGCCTGAAGAGGCCAGTGAAGAATACTTGTTTCACAGCCAAGGTAGGAGAGCCTAAGCTTGGTGTGAGGGTGAGCCTGAAGAGGCAGCAAGAATACTTGTATTTGACAGGGTTGTCAATAGTGAAAATCTCACAAGTTGTGAGGAATGGACGTAGCCCAAGGCGTGGGTGAACCAGGATAAACCAGTGTGCATCTATTTCCCTTATCTCTTTATTTACATTGCACAAATTATACTTGAGACGTGTAAAAGGAACCAAGTCTTAACTACTGAGATTCACTCGCACACAGTTAAATAATCATATTGAGTTAAGACTATAGCTTATCTAACATATCTGAGCTTCCAAGTTATTAAACTTGAGAACACGTCTCAGCTTGAGCTTAAGTGTTTTTTCAGGAACAAAATTTTAAAAGTCTCTATTCAACCCCTCTTCTAGAGACAACCAGCCAACTTCAGGTTGGTGGCAAAAGGATACAACCAGAAGCCAAGTATTGATTATTTTGAGGTATTTGCTCCTGTTGCGAGATTAGATGCAATTCGTATGATTATATCTATCTCAGCTCAAAATAATTGGAAAATACACCAAATGGATGTTAAATCCGCTTTTCTAAATGGTACTTTGGAAGAAGAGGTGTATGTTGAACAACCTGCAGGATATGTGATTGAAGGAAAAGAAGACAAGGTCTACAGATTGAAGAAAGCCTTGTATGGTTTAAAGCAAGCACAAAGAGCATGGTATAAGAAGATTGATTCTTACTTCATGCAACATGGATTTGAGAGATATTCTTTTGCGCGCACACTTTATATCAAATTTATTGAGCCTGAAGATATTCTAATTGTGTGTCTTTATGTTGATGATCTTATTTTTACTGGCAATAATCCAAAGATGATTGTAGAGTTCAGGAAGGCTATGATTAGATGCTTTGAGATGACAGATTTGGGTCTAATGTATTATTTTCTTGGCATTGAAGTTATTCAGCAGGATGACGGAATTTTCATTTATCAAAAGAAATATTCCAGTGATATTTTGAAGAAATTCAAAATGGAAAATTCAAAGCCAGTTTCTACTCCAATTGAAGAAAAGTTGAAGTTAACAAGAGAAGTTGATGGCCAAAAGGTAAATCTAACTTACTACAAGAGTTGGATTGGAAGTCTGAGATATTTAACAGCAGCAAGGCCAGATATTGTTTATGGAGTAGGATTGTTAAGCAGATTTATGGAAGCACCTCGCACAAGTCATCTGCAAGGAGCCAAAATAATTCTAAGATATATCAAAGGTACTCTGACTGAAGGAACTTTTATGCTAATAATAATGATGTAAATCTTGTTGGATACACAGACAGTGATTGGGCAGGAGATATTGAAACAAGGAAAAGTACGTCAGGGTACGCATTTCATCTAGACACTGGCGCAGTATCATGGTCCTCAAAGAAACAAGTCGTTGCACTCTCAATAGCCGAAGCAGAATATATAGTTGCCAGTTGTGCTACACAGATAGTATGGTTGAGAAGAATTCTAGAAATAATGCATCAGAAGCAGGATAGTCCCACAGAGATATTTTGTGACAACAAGTCTACAATTGCATTATGCAAAAATCCAGTTTTTCATGGGAGATCCAAGCACATAGATATTCGATCTCATAAAATCCGAGAGCTGGTAGCAGATAAGGAAGTGGTGATCAATTATTGTTCCACCAAAGAGCAAGTAGCAGATATTTTTACAAAGCCGTTAAAGATTGAGTTATTTTACAAGTTAAAAAAATGCTTGGAATGGTAAACTTACAAGCTTGATTTAATGTAGGCAATGTAAGAAATAATTTAAATGAAGACTGTTGAAGACAAGCAAATGAAACAAAGAGCACCGCATCATGGGTTGCTCTGTAGCAAAAATGCCGCACTGCTAGATAAAAGTCGCACTGTCATTTACCACTTAAGAAATTGAAGCATCAACAAAATAACCACAGCCTTTTCTTTGATTACCTCTTTATTAAGTTTTGTTTAATTATTATATTATAAACTTTAGCCTATAAAAGGCAACACTTGTGCACGACTATTGTATCAGATTGTTTTGAATCAAATACTAATGAGTGAAATACATCTTCTCTTCTGTCTTTCCGCTGTGTGTGTTAAGTGTGTTATAATGTCTCACTGATATCATATATAATGAATATATCTATTAAGTCCAACCTCAAAAGTCAAATTAAACCTTTTGAACACGTTGATAAACCTCAAGTCAAAAGTAAACCTTTCCAAATTAGGCCATAAAGCTCTTGTATAAAATATAAATTAATAATTTCTCATTGAACTATACATAGTACTTGCATTTTTATTTACAAGGCAATCAAAGAATATGGCGTGAATGTGTAAACACAAGTACACAACATTAGGCATTGCAACAGCTTGACTAAAAAGAAAAAAAAAGGCCATAGCTATGTGACTGAAAGCTAACACGCTTTATTATCGATCAAAATTGGAAAGGAATGGAGCTTGGGACGCCCTTGGTGGAGTTATACGATTCTCCTCAGATCTTGAGTTCAGAGGAGAAGCTTGTGGCATGAGCTCAGATAATCGAATCCTTTCATTTATAATTTTATTCTGTGTAAGAGGCAACATTTTTTTTGTTAGTTAGTTCTTTAAAAATGGATACACAAAGCTTCGCATTCGAATTCACTCTACTAATGCATTCTTTACACACATACCTTGAACTTCAAATCTTGTAGTTCCATTTCAAGAGAAGTTATCCTATTCTTGAGCTCCTCTAGGGCCTCCTCAGCAATAGAAGGATTCACATCTGACAGTGGTTTTGCTATTCCAGCAGCCTGAACCAAAAAAGCACAACTGTTAGTATCTGGCCAAACTATGCCCTGTCTTTGTTTAAGGCTTGTTAGTTGTAGAACAAGAACCACAAATCATTGTTGCTAACCTTTAGAATGTTGGTAGACAATCTCAGTAATTGTTGTGCTAATTGTACTTTCTCTTCCTCGATCTCCTGTGGCATTTATTCACTCAAATATTTAAAATTCCATTATATTTAGCAACTCCGAGTACAACATATTACTTAGGAAACTGACCTTCAGCTTCATCATCAGGCGTTGCTCCTCATCAAAATCAATACATGGTTTCACCCCGGCAGAAGCACGAAGACGACCAAGGTCTTCTTTTACACGCGAATGGAAGATTTCTGCCCTCCGTAGCTTTGTACTGAGTTCTTCGTTCTGCATCTTTAACATGTTGTTTTCCTCCTGTTGCATGATTCCACGATCAATCTCAAGATTGAATTAAAACAAGTGGAGTTACAAAATTAAAGAAACCAGCCAATACAAAAAAAAAAAAAACTTTTCCCACTATGGTGCGGTTGGCTATATGAATCAATATACACTATAATCCTCTATCATATATTAAGTTCACAAATAGAAGATTTACCATTAAATTTCTCATAATGGTTTGACCTATTGTTTTCCTTCATCTCCTTTTACATTACTGGGCTATCTTCCATCCGGTCAATCCTTCTTACTCGTGTTGCTATTGATCTTTTCCACACATACCCAAATCACCTAATACAGGACTCTACTATCTTTTCTACAATTGGAGCTATCCCGACTTTCTCTCTTAACAATTGTATTCACAACCCTATCTTATCTTGTATAAACCACCCATCTATCTTAACATTCTTATCTATGTGATACTAAGCTTACTTCTCAGTTGATTTTTTGTTGCCCAACATTCAATCGCATATTTATTTAATAGCTATGCGGCAAAAGATACCTAGCCAATAATTATTTTTAAGAAAATTAAATACTTTGTCAACATTTTGAAATTTAGTCCGTGCAAAAATGTGGAAAGCGCAAAATCATTTTCTTGATCCTAGAGGAAAGTTAAAGGATAAAATCTTACCTTAATTTTAGCATGATGATGAATACGCTGCTGAAGGTTTTGCTGACCAGACAGTTTCTTCACTTCTTCCTCCAGTTCCACTACTCTATGCTTCTTACTAGTATTTTCCATCTGCACAAAATGAGGGCAGCAAGGCTTGCCAAGTCAAACAAAAAAAAACAGAATAATTGTACACCAAAAAAAGACAACGAAAAAGTTCTAATCTTCTACCTTCAACATTTCATTTTCAGTTTTTAGTAACTGGTCTCGCTGCCGAAGGTTTTCCACTGCAATTTGTGCAGCTACCAATTCAGCTTGTTTTCTATCCATTTCTTGCAGCCATCTGACAGGTAGTGTTTGAGAATCACAAGAGTTGTGTAAGAAAGAAAAGCTAATTTGACACCCCCCCCAACAAAAAGAAAAATCTGAAATTTAATTACCCTTGCCTCTCTTCTATAAATTCATGCAGCCGCTTCTTTAGTTTAATCACCTCCTGTTCCTGAATGCAGCAAGTAACTCAGCTTAACTAAGTTTCAGCATGATAACAGTGCAATCTGATTCAAAGTTTAGACTACCTTCTCTTGAGGATCTAGAGTGAGAACTTGAGCCTTCTCTGTAGTATTCTGCACTTCCTGATTATCCAATAGTGACTACATTAACCAAAAAAAAAAAAATAGATGAGCTTCATTGGGAAAATAGAACTCTAAAGCCGCTTGGTTTGAGAAAATTGTTTGTTTCATTTCACATTTTTACTAGTAATTACAAAAATATCACTTTATTTTCATTTTGTTATATGTTTACATATATTATACAAGAAATAGTGAAAACATCATTTTTTTTATTTCACTATTTCCTCTACTGATATTTAAAAATAGAAACAAAATGAAAATAATGTAATATTTAGTAATTATCAAATGAAAATAGCAAATGCATTTTCAAACCAAAGAGGATTAGAGGACTTAAACGTCCATTTGTAAAAACTTTTGTTTTTTCATTTTTATCTCTTCCTCTCTTCTAAGGGAATGATCCTGTTTCTGTCATATGCCCATAACCATAAATTGCAAGTGCATAATTTCCTTTTAAAGTAATGAATACATGTATGCATCACGAACATAAAATATACCAACACAAAGGCATGCCAAGAAAAGTCGCTTCAAATAGATGAATTTACCACACAATTGGTCATATCCAACTTTACTCCAAGTAAGTCTCGAAGTAAATCATGGGTCATGCTCTCAGCTGATGCTAATCTGGCATTCAGTGAAAATATCTGGACAAGGAAAAGGAAAAAAATAGCACATAAGCAAAAGGCCACACACAACGTAGAATATGAAGATGAAGAGAAAAGCCTACCTCTTTCTGTCGACATGCTGCCTGAGATTCTAGTTCTTCAATGCGCAGTCGTGCTGCAGACAGCTCTTCAACCTTCTCATATTTTATCTGTTGTGCCAAGCCCAACCCAATACATTTGAAAGGAGAACCAGAACCTCGAGACTTGGTGGCATTCTTTTCAGACTTGTTTGACAAAGCATTGATGGAATGGGTAGAAATGCCTTCGGATTTGACTTGCTCAGCCATGGCTTCCAGTGCTTTGAACTGATTTAAAATACATTTCATATTATATAACTATAAATAGTCTGTAGAGGAAAAAATGATGTATTTACATAGTTGGTAGAGCTGATCTTTAAATTATAACTACTATGACAACCAAGAAGATTTTATTCAATACAATTACTAAAATTACTGACTTTCTGCTTGTACTCCTTCGCCTGTGCTTCAGCATGCAAATTTAGCTCTGAAATATGAGCTTTCATTTGTGCAATCTGTCACAGACCAGCCAAAATAGAAATGGAAAATTATACGTAAACTTCAATCCAAATGATATAATTAGCCATTAGTAATGGTGTAAAAGTCCTACCTCTGCATCCTTTCCTGCTAAATCCCTCTTAAGGACTTGTATGTGATTTAGGGCTTCTTCAAGGCTTTTCTCTTTTTCATCCAAAAATCTACAGGAATTGAAATAGAAAGAAAAATATTTTATAATTATAGATTAACACGGCAGATCTGCATATGCCTATGATATAGAAGACATATATACACAAAGAGGCATAGTAGAAACATATGGCCTAATAAACCTTTTTATATCACCATCAGCATTTCTAACATTTTGCATCTGATCTTTCAATGCATGTAGCTCCAATTCTAGATCTTCTCTTTGCAGCCGTTGCCGTTCTGCTTCTCCTTTAATGATGTCAACCTGACCAAAATAATTAATCAAGTCTAATGCCATTGAAGGTAGACAAGCTTCCTGACAAATATTACCCAAGACAATGACAACTCACTTTGTTTTCTAGTACATTTACAGTGCTTTCCAGTTCTTCAACAGATCTCTCTAGAAGTTTCACTTCTGCTTCCTTGTCTTCAGCATAAATTTTACTTGTTTCTGCCAGCTGCAATTATTGTAACAAATTTCAATCACAAACAAGGAAAAAAAGTCATTCAGGCAGCTCACAAAGAAAGTTAGGTTATCAACATCATGATTGTACAGAACAATCATTATGGAATTTTGGTACATCAATCATTATGGAATTTTGATTCTCAACTAATTATTTATCGAAATTGCATATCAAATTGTACAGATGCTAGAGTTGAAAAATGCATGAAGCTTTCTATCTCAACAAACTGTACAAAGCAGATATACCACATTCATATGACCTGCTATATCATTTTACATGGATAAATAGATACTGACATATAAGAGTTGCTGAAGACACTAATGTTCTACGACTCCTTAGGACATCATATCATACTACAGAACAAAGTATTACCTTCTGAGCTTCTTGAGCAATTGCTTCATTAGCTTCAGCTTGTGCTTCAGCTTTCTCAAGCCTTTCTTTGAGGCAAATTACATGACCCTGAAGTTGATCCCTCTCAATAGCATTTTCATCCACCTCACTCCTCATTTGGCTAAGAACTCTGCTCATTTCCAAGATTTCATCTTCCAAACTCTCTGTTATCTTCATTTTCTCTTTTAGCTCATCAGCAGCCAGTTTTCTTGCTGCCAAGGCATCTTCAATACAATATCTAAGTTCTTGATTCTCACTGACTTGCAACTTTAGACACTCGTGTTCTTTTGAGAGATCCAACTCAAGAGCTGTGATTATGTTTGATTTATCCTGCAACTGAGCTTCAAGCAATTGACAGTTCGCAACAACGTCAGCAAGCTCCAATTCTAACGCTTGGATTTTAGCCACCATTTCCTCAATTTCATCTTTTTGGTCTTTACTGTTAGATGCAGATTCCTGCAGTAAGCTAAGATCATACAGCAACCCTTTTATTACATCATCCTTTCTAGATAACTCAAGCTGCAGTAGGCTCTGCATTCTATTCAACTCTGAATCCCTTAGGTTCAGCTCATTTTTAAGTCCGCGAGATGAATTTTCCAGCATGCAGTTTGCATTCTTTAACTCGGTGTTTAGATGTTCAAGAAAACAAATCTGATGGAAAGAAAATTCAGAAGCCACATCCTTCTCTATGACATCACCAATTACTTTATCATAATCAGCTTCAAGATCTAGAATCTTATCCAGCAGTCTTTTGTTTTCCTCCTTAACTTCAACAAGTTCACCTTTCAATGCATTATTAGAACAAGTAACATCCTTTAGAAACTCAATATTTTGTTCAAGTACCTTGTTTACTTCACCCATCTCTGTAATCCTTAAGACATTCTGCTTCAATTCCATTAGTAGGTCTTGCCTTTCTACTTTTGCCTGCTGAACTTCTCTTTTTAGAAGGGAAACCTCAACTTCCTTGTCCCTCAAAATTTGTTCTTTCAATTCACTTTCTACCTGGAAAAATATTGTTTCTTTCTTCAATTTCTCAATTAATGTAGAATGCTTGACAAAATGCTCCTCCTTGTCAGCTATATTACATGCCATATTTTGTTCAAGTACCTTGTTTACTTCACCCATCTCTGTAACCCTTAAGACATTCTGCTTTAATTCCATTAATAGGTCTTGCCTTTCTACTTTTGCCTGCTGAACTTCTCTTTCCAGAAGGGAAACTTCAACTTCCTTGTCCCTCAAAATTTGTTCTTTTAACTCACTTTCTACCTGGAAAAATATTGTTTCTTTCTTCAATTTCTCAATTAATGTAGAATGCTTGACAAAATGCTCCTCCTTATCAGCTATATTACATGCCATATTTTGTTCAAGTACCTTGTTTACTTCACCCATCTCTGTAATCCTTATGACATTCTGCTTCAATTCCATTAATAGGTCTTGCCTTTCTACTTTTTCCTGCTGAACTTCTCTTTCCAGAAGGGAAACTTCAACTTCGTTGTCCCTCAAAATTTGTTCTTTTAACTCACTTTCTACCTGGAACAAGACTGTTTCTTTCTTCAAATGCTCAATTAATGTAGAATACTTGACAAAATGCTCCTCCATATCAGCTATATTACATGCCATATTTTTTAATTTGGAAGTATGGATGAGTAACTCAAAGTCTTTGGCATACCAATCTGCCATAAAAATTTCAGCTTCAGACTCAATGACTTCTACTTTCTCTTTCAGTAGTTTCTCTTGATCTAAAAGGGACGTCACAACATCTGTATTACTCAGATCCAATTCCCTCATCAACATAGCAAGTTGGGATCCCATTTCATTAGACCTTTGTAACATCATCTCCTCCTGAAGCTGCAGGTCTGATATGTTTTTAGCAAAAGTGTTTAGCTTGATGGTGATCTCTCCAGCTTCCACTTCTTTCCTAGTAATGCGATCAAAACTGCTCTTGATGTCAGCCAGCAGTTTCCCTTTCAAGATTCTGCACATATCTAGCTCTTGCTTTGTCCTAAAATTGTGTTCCTTCAACTCACTTATGATAGAGTTTGATTCAGACAAGCCATGTGAAAGCAAACCATTTTCTGCATGCATCCCTGTTACTGTTTCCAGTAGAATACCCATGTGACAGAGATGTAGCACAGACATAGCACAATCCTTAAAAACTATCTCCGACCAGATCTTCTCAAGCCATGGCTGTATTAACTTGGTAGAATATAAAAGTTGAGACTTGAAACCCTCTAAATCACAAGCTAAAGACATGAAATTTTCCTTCATCATCAACTGGACCTCTTCAATGACATCATCCAGCTTTACAACTAGATCCCTTGTTTCTATAAGATTTGATTCAACAAGGTCCTCTATCTCCTGATGCTTCAAATCAACAACAGTTTGTAAACTCTCAACCTTGCTGACTAATATACCCTTCTCATTGAGTAATGTGACTTCTCTTTCTTTCAAATTTTGTATATCAATCTTCATTGACTCATTAGCTATCACTAATTCATTGATCATAATATCTGCTTCTTTCATTGTATCTTGGGCTTCTTCAAATTTAGCAAGAATACAAGACGCCTCTTCAGCTTTCTGAGCTTGAATGACCTTTGCCTCTCCAACTTCAAGTTCAAGCAACTGCAAAGAAAAAATCGTAAAGTGTGTATGAAGTTGTTGTTAACATTATCCACTGAACTTTGAAGTATGAAGTATCTATCAGTCATAAACGAGGACAAGTACAAGTAAATGACAACAAGGAAAGCAAGCAAATGGACATGATCAACCCTAAGAATGATATAAAGTGAACGGGAAATTTTCTGTTGTTAGTGAATGGAAGAGAGCAAAAACAGCAGGAGAGGTTTCACACTGGACATTATATTTAATTTACAGAAGGATACCTCTTTCGTTTGAGACCAATGGGAGACAGCTTCTTTTAGAGGTTTCTCCAGGTTTCTAAGTTTGTGACTGAGTACTTCAACCTTGACTTTGGATTGCTCTTCAAAGTGACTCATAGCAGCTTGCAGGGCAAGTATTTGAGTTGTGAGGCACTCGATGCTTTGCCGACTCTGTTTTTCACACATCGACATCTCCTTTTTCTCTTCATGTAATCTGGCCATTTCATTTTGCACTTCTTTTAAGCTTTCAAGGGCACATTCTATTTCTTTTCTCAAAAGTATAATGGTGACATCTCTTTCATGTGCATCCTTACATGCTCCTTGTGATTTTTGGTCTTTCTTATCATATCCAATTTTGGCCAATTGAAAGGGTAAGACAGCCATGTCAACTATAGGTTCTTCAACAGAAAGGGGATCTGCATCACTGTTTTGATGTGTTTCAGATTCAGAACTTGTCTGCAACAATGTCAAAATAGCAAATACTAAATTAAACCATTCATAGACCAAATCCATGAATGAAATAGATGTGATATTAGCTATAAAATAATCTATCAGAAAGAAACATTAGCTTACCCTTGGTTCACCATTTTCATCATCGTATGATGTGCATACATCCAATGAACTTTTATTATCAAGATTTTCAGAATGCTCTGAAAAGGAGGCCATGCATGACCTGATCGAAGAGACACCATCTTGCAATGTCACTAGTTGCTCCCTTGTCGTTGAAATAGCATTCTTTTCAATATCTTCAAGCTTTCGTTCCAAAGCACAAGAGTGCTCTTGTTCCTCAGATAGCTTCTGCCATAATTTGTTACATTTTTCTTGCAACTCTGCAATTTGTGTCTCTGCTTGTACAAGTGAAGTCGATTGATCAACAAGAAGGGCATCCTTCCTATCACTAGTCTTTGCTAGTTCACTGAGCAGAATATCCTTGTACTTCAAATCATCAAGGTAACCGAGATTCACTTCTGACAATCTATTCACAACTACAAAAGCCACTGTTGCACATTTTGATGCTTTTCTGACATGATCTTCTGCCATTATCAACTGCTCCTCCAGCTGTGCCACAGTACATGTTTTTTCACTCAGCTGCGATGTCAATAGGAGAATTTCTTTTTCTTGTTCAATACACTCCTTTTGGTGGGCTTCAGTAATCACAAGTGCTGCACTTCGTAAGGACTCCAGCATACACTCCATATCACTTCTTTTATTGCTTGCATCTTCCAAACATCTTCTGAGTTCATCAATTAATAATTCCTTTTCAGAGATTTTTCTAACCATCATGCCAACTTGTTCTGAAATCCAGATTCTTTTCTGTGGAAATGAATTGCTTATGTGGCCAAGTTCATCAGAGGCATCAACAAGTGCCTCACATGCATCAGAAAGAATCTCTTCAATCTCAGAGGTAAATAGTTCCCATTCTTCAGCCATTGATTTGAGTTCAATATCTTTCTGCCGAAGCTCATCACTTAAACTTTGGTTATCATCAACAGTAGTAAGCAATTTCTCTTGTACCTCCTTCAATTCAGTTTCCAAATGCATTATACTCTCTTTCATTTCTATCTCCTTCAGATGACTATCATTTACTTGATGCTGAAGCAGGGCAAGTTCTTCCTGCATACAAACAATCACCTCAGCAGTTTCAGCCTCAGCCTGCCGACGGACTTCATCCATCTCTTCCTCATTAGATATCTGGAATGCACGATCACTTTGGTACAACATGTTCAGTTGCTTAGCTTTTTCAAGAGAATCATGCATCCTTCTGAGTTTTACCTGTAAGGGGGACTCATTTTCAGTCTCGGAATGATTTGAAGGCAAATTATCTCTTAACTCTTTAGACACAAGTTGATTCTTCAAGGCCATGATTTCACGCTCTTGTTTCCTCATAAGCTCAAGATAGTGGCTGTTCTTTTTCCTCATCTCTTCAATCTCTTTGATTGATAAAATTTGTTGTGATTCAAGAGCTTCAATAACAGATTTTGTCTCTTTCAGCTCATCATTTGCACCATCTAATTGCTTGCTTGTCAGCAAAAGCTTGTCTTTTGCCATTAGAAGTTCCTGATTTAAGCATGTTGTTTGCTCCTCCAATATACCACGGGAAGTCCTCTCTTCCTTCAAAATGATCTTTAATATATCTAATTCCAGGTGCAAATTCAAGATATCATCTGTGTTTTTTAACATTTGAGGTTCATGCTTCAATACCATCTTTGGTGGAACTGCCTGAGCTTCACACGATGGTCCTTTTATAGAAACCTGAAAATAATAATCATAGCAATAAACATTATTCCACATAACACTTAACTATCATACATAATAGGGGCAGGGGTAAAAAGAACAATTTGTAGAAGATAGAGAACATAATGTGTAAGAATATATTAGCCTAGAAACATATAATTCCACAATTACACAAGGTCCAAAAAATATATGATGGAGTTTATTAGATTTTGGTTGAGTTAGACCCAGTCCAAAATCTAAGATGGTATCAGTCCTGGGCGTGAGGGGGTGTGTTAGAGTCCCAAATTTCCTAGACTTATACTTTAATTTGGCCTTATCTCTAGTCAATGTGGGACTCTCCAACAGAGTTCATAATAAGTCTTTCAAGCAAACACCATTCACATTCTCCTCTTACTGATTTGTACAATATAGTAAAGAATAAAACCAAGAGCTGTCATATCAGAATAACAAAGACTACCTTTGTGCCATTTGTGCTGCTTAACATGGAGTGAAGAGAGTCTATTTCCCTGAATAAATATGTAATACAAAATTAGGATTTTTATATCCAAAATTTAAAGCTTCAATCTGCTTGCATGCAATCAAATGAACTTCAACAGAAGAGCAAAACGTATACCGAATGAGTTTTGCATTCTCCTCTAAGCAATAATTTAAGTTGCGCCTGCATTCCTGTAACTCCTCAAGAGTGTTTCTTAGCTGCAATCCATAAACAGAATAGGTCACACATGTCATAATTTTGAACCGAAAAAAGGCTACATTTATCATAAAGGCAGGAATTAAACCTCTAGATCAACAGAGTCATTTTCTTTCCTGAAGCACTGGGCTTTCTGCACCAATGGTAATTGGACTGTTAGAAACAGCTTGTATTTTAGCATATACGTGAACAGTAAATTAAGGGGCTATTTAAGGAGTTGATTGTTATTCTGGTAATGACTGTGCTTCATACTATACTAATTTATATAAATATATCCTGGTGTGGACTAGTTTAGACATCATTCTAGCATACATTCTGTTTTCAAGTGAAACATTCATAAGGACAAAAGGAGAAAAACAAAGAGAACAGGCAAAAAGGGAATGATCTTCGATGGATGGAAACTATGAACTGCATCAGGTGATTGTAGACAGACCTGAGGTTGTATGCCATAATTTGAAATACCCTCTATGGAATTTCTTCCATGAAATTCAAGCAACTGCAGAACAAAGTTTTTACAATCATAAAAGCTTCAAAACAAGGAATCTAGACAAGAAATTATTTCTGTATTAGATTCTAGAAACACATGTACCTGTTCCCTCAAATAAGAAACCTCATTCAAAAGATTCTCTCTCTCCCCTTCTTCATAGAACTCTTGATATCTGTAATAGTCATGGTAAGTAACTGTTAAAATGGGGGAACATTGTATTTTATACACATTTTATGAAGAAAAGAGAGAACCTTTTAAGTTGGCCTTGAAGCCTGATATTCTCCACAGCGAACCGAGTAACTTCAGGATTTTGATCAATTTTTCCCTGAAGTATCTGAATCTCATCAGAGAGTGTTTTATTCTCTTCCTGCAAATATGTGTCCATAGTAATAGAACCAGCAAGTCGGGATTCCAATCTACGAATTTTGTCTTCACGAAACCTCAGCATCATTTTGCAACTCAATGTGTCCTCCTCTCTTTGACGAACCTGAGTAACAATGGGTTTACGGATAAAGAGGAGGACACAGTTGAAATATAAAACTCCAATTGCAAAAGACCTTATAAGAGAAATACCAAACGGTTTAACTGTTCAATTTCAGCTTCTAGTTGCTTAATAGAAGTTTCTGCCATCTGCTCCCTTCTCAAAGCACCAGCAAGAGTTGTCTCCAATGATTTTAACTGGGCCACAAATGATTTTAAATATATAAAATAAATTATGGTGTAAGGGAAATAAAATTTATTGTAACTTCATGTAGATGCTGACAATGGATAACTTGCTTGAAAGAAACTAGCAGTAGATGTTAGTTTTAGCCACAGAAGCTAACAGGCCAATGCACAAGACTTCCACCATAGTGGAATCTCAGGAGGGACAAATGTACAAAGTCTATCCCTATAAGCGGAGGGATCGTTTCAACTTTCCATAACTAGAATTTGTAACAAGTCATAAGACGTGCCATTATGCCAAACCCACCATCCCATAGAAGCTACATCATAATCACAACTTTTCTCTTTGCTTGGGACAGTTATCTCATATATACCATATGATGATGAGTTACAAAGGAAATACCTTTAATTCATAATATATTGAAGGACAAGGCAGGAAATTAATAGAAACAATTAGTTCAATCATCAAGCATAAATTCTGTCATTCACCACACCTTCATTAATCTAGCAAAGCGTAGCCAAATATACCTGTTTGTGGGACATTCTGATGCCCTTGGATTCATAATCAAGCATATTATCATCAAGTTGTTCGACCATGTCAGGTGCATTTTCTAAGCAACAGTCTTCTACTGATTGTTTTATATCTCTGACAGATGCCGAAGGAAAAGACAAAGACCTGGAAACATTCTGACATCGTTTGAGGGTAGAAAGCTCCTCCTGCCCCAAAATTTCACCATTTGAGTTTAATTATCAACTAATGACACACAAAACTTATGCTACAAGAAATAACCGATGCCACCTTCAAAAGTCGAATTTGGTGTTGTAAAGCAATCACATCCCCAGTAGAATCTTCATTCACCACAGCCTACAAGAACAAGACATGGAATGTTTATTGGTTGAAGAGATTTTCTTTAAAAGCAATTCAGAGTGATCATAGAATGGTACTCACGTTATTCTGAATTAGTTTTGCTCTCTGAGCAAATTTAAGTGTATTCAATGTTTCAGCAGCACAGCTGCAAAAGAGAAAAGAGCAAAAGGTACATCATACTTTTACTACAACTTCAAGAATTTCAATAAAGGAAACATAGTTCCAGACAAATGAACAAACCAGATAGAAGGGCTGACATTGGCAATGATCATTGTTTTTGAGTTTCCACCGAGAGAATCCTGCATTTTATGCCAAAACTAGTGATGTTTATAAAAATCATCCCAAGAATGAAGATGTCAAAGGAAATCAGTACATCACCAACCTGAAGAAGAAATGTTAGTCTAGAATCTCTGTAAGGGATATGCCTCTGCTTCCCATTTGCTACATCCACCAGTATCATAATGACATGACTGCAATCATGATTAGAGAATGTTAGTTACATAATGAGAAAGCAGAAATAAGACAATTTTATGTACAAAAATTCAAAATCTTTGTGTTAAGGTAAAAATACCCCAAGGTAGATAATGATTTGTTGATGTTAGCCGCTTCCTTTAAACGCTCACCCTCGGCACCAGAAGTTTTCTGTCTGTTATAAATGATTATTTGGTAAGTACATGCTAACATGCACATACATATCCCACGATATATTTGGCTTAATCAATCTTGAAGCAAATGTTATACCTTTCTGAACCAGCTAGATCAACAAGGTTTAACCTTGCAAAACGATAATTAGTTGTAGAATCCTTTTCCCATGTGCTCTCAATTACACATGTAAAAACACTGTGGGACCTACTGCTTTCTCTATTCATGTTTGTTGCTGCAACTTTTCTATTTGCAGAACCCTACATATCAGAAACTACAACTTAATGGAAGAAAGTACATGCCAGTGCAAATCTATGTCATCATGCATTTAAATAACAGGGAGAGAGAAATGTATTTGGGGATGCCTCAAAATCATCAAGATAGTCCCAATGACTAGTACCTGAATTAGAAGCCTTATAATGTCACTCACACTTTGAACCTCAAACTCAGATAGATTTTCAACATAAACACCCTTCTTGACATCCTCCCGCAGCTATTAAGAACAAGGAGCAATGAGAAATAATTGAAAATGCTTTGACACTCATCTAATGAGGGAAGAACTAAACTTACAAGCAAATTAGTAGACGAGGGATCAAGTAGATCTGTAATTTGTTCATTGTAAATCTCCAAGAAGGAACACTTGCAGTTGTATTTTAAGTTCTCATCTCTTCGACTTTCCTCTTCCTGGAATTTTGGTGGGGAGAAAACAAAAAAATAAAATAAGATATATGGATTATTGATCTGCACTAATCATAAAAATTGGCTTCTTTATATACATATAAAGCTCAAGAAGCAAGGAGTGATGAATTTACAGCTTGGATCCTGGCAAACAAAAACTCAAATATACGTGGAGTCATTCCACGATAGGGACTGGGCTTCACATCTAAATCTTCAATGTCACCAAGCATTGTATATGTTTTCCCACTTCCTGTCTGGAAAATTAACCAACTCATTTATCATCTTACAGTTAACAAAATGAAAATTTTCATTACCTATCGTAATCAAAGCACTGTCATTCACAGTCCACTTTTAATTATGTTACACAATGCAGAAGCACACAATATCTCAACAGATGGCATATAACTGTATACTTGACAAATTTGAGATAAATGATACATATACTGCATACAGAGCTGAAGTGATGCTTAAAATAACTTAAAAATTGCTAAGCTATGTTAGGTTTTACCGATTACAAAAATATGTTCTCATCCCAATATGTAGTACTGCAGATAACTAATGATATGAGTCGGCGCGGCAATGATAAACTGAAGCTCCGAATCATGATGCATGAAAACTTTGAGTTAATGCCGCATCACTATTCGAGCATGGGAAAAATAAGGGGCCAAGCAAATACTAAATCTCAAGTCTATGCAAGCAACAGTAACATGGATTCGAAGTGATACCACAAATTCCGAATAAATTTTGAAGCCAATAGTATTATATGCTACCCGCTAACAAATGCCTAAATGTTACATTACTTACAAGGACAAGTATCAATTAAAAGAAGAAAAAAAAAAGATAATCTCAATATCAAAGAATGGGAATACCTGACCATACGCAAACATACAACTATTGTATCCTGAGAGGCAGTTCTCTACCATTGGAAGACCAGCCATTCTGAAAATCATTTCCTACAAAACCATAAATGGGAAAGAGAACTTAACAAAATAACAACTTCATCAAAAGAAATTTGTGCTTCAAAACTTTCTTCTCAATGTTATCAAACCTGGTCTACTGTTTCACATGCAACATGGTCAAAGGTGAACCGGTGTTCCGGTTGCCCAATCCAAGTAATGCACTGAGAGCTTTCTTGCTTCAGGCATCTGTTAAAGGCTTGTGTGCTCCGCTCCATGCTATTGAGAGGACGAACACGAATAATAACCTACGCACGACAAAAATCCACATCACATTAAGCATCAAAATTCAACAAATTTTCTCAATCAATTCAAATTACCTCCATTGGAAACCAGATAAAATTGTATCAATAATCACCTGTACATTATGGTTAATCCAGAATGAAGAATCTTCTTTGAGATCGAAGTGAGGCACTTCGACCGTGTTAACAACCGTGGGCGTAGAAACTGAACTAGGAATCCCTTTATACAATGCAGCATAGTTCCCCAAGCGAGCACTGAAGCTTCCATCAGCTTTGCTTCGAACACTCGAGCTCGGAGGAGGCTTAGTCACACTCTTCGTTGGAGTGCTCTGCGTGGAGTTGCTTTCGGAACAAGCCGTTACACTAGAAGCTCTCCCCGCAGTGCGAGTCACACGAGGAGTGGCATTTCCAACACCAGATCCTCTCCTATCATCACACAGAGACGAAACGGCGTCGTTTTTGTGAGTCCACCCGAACCGGTGTTTCAACTGGAAGCTCGTTCCTCCTCCTCCTCCTCCACCGTGCTTATCCGGCGTGCGAAGCTCAGCTCCTCCTCTGCTTCTGTTGTTGGTTTTCGAAGGAGTTCTCTCGATCTTGCTTCCACAACTCGCATCAGGTTCTTGAATTGTATTCAATGGAGGTCTAGAACCTTCTGCGTATCTCTGAGATGCTGAAGATGAATCCCAAGGATCCACATTCTCGGGTTCTTCGCTTTTCCGGCGTGGCAATTTGAAATCCCTCAGCATTCTAGCATACAATGGAATTCACGAATGACGAAAAATGAAAATAAATAAATAAAAGTGAGTTTCGAATCAGGAAAGTTTTGCATCTGCAAAGAAGAGTTCGGAGTACCTGAAGGAGGAATTGAAGAACAAAACTCCGAAACGACGAATTTGAAGGTTGCTGAAGTTGCTTTGGTTTTTATTGTGTTGCTTCAATCTGAGTTCAGCGAGTCGTCGTTAGAGATTTGGGGTTGAACTGGAATGTTCAACATAGATCGAAGTTTCTCTCTCGCTGTGAGAGCTTTCTGGTTGGGGTTTTCCGTTTGCTTTGAAAATTTGAAGTTGAAATCGATGTAATGAAAAGGGGCTTTGAGGTGAACGGCTGAGATTTGATCTGGATTTCAAAATTGTATGAAGAAAGTGTAATCGCGGTTTTTAGGATTTGAATTACGAGGGGCATTCAGGTCATTGAATGTGGGTCCATACATAATCAACGGCAAGGATTCAAATTTTCAACGGCTAAATGCTATTTATTGTTCTTAGGCGACCTCTGGGATTTGAGTTTACTGGCTCAGTATTCTCATTAGTTCTGCAATTTGTTTGAAAAGAAAGTCATAAATAACTAAGAAGATTAAAAAATATATTTTGTAAGTAAAGAGAATTAATTAACATTCAAAAAAAGAATTAAATTAAAAGGAGTGTAAGTGGCACTTCAACTCATGCATAATTACAATCCAAAAAAAACTCATTAGAAAGTAACACCCTAAAAACAAAAATACAAGTCATCCCCAAAAGTCAGTTCAGAGCAAAAACATACATGATAATTTTTTATAATTTATTTAAACTAAAAAAATCAAAGAAGAATCTTCACTTATTTAGATAAATAATAAAGTAAAAAATAATTTATTATAATAACATTTGTATCTTTGTTATTTTGATGTAAAAATAAATGAAGAGATATTTTATAAAATGACAATGAAGGACGTATAAAACTAACCATGAAGCAAGGGTGATACCTACAAAAGACATTATCACTCAAAATAGTATTTGAGCATGATAGTAGTGAAGAGTCAGGGGAGAAGATAAATAAATGGTGCTTTCTATGGTGCCTCCAATATTTTAGAGGCATGAATACCCTTATATTATAATCCAATATTATTTTGACAATTTGATTAATAATATCACATCATTCTATTATATTTTAAGTTTGATAAGTTTTTAATTTTGTATTATAATCCTTATAGTGTTTTTCAATTTAATTCACATAAAAGTTTGAAACTCAGGAAAGGCTCTGATACCATAAAAGTATTTTGGATAAAAGAAGGATTAAATACTGAAAGTAATAATATGCATTTTCCTTGAGTTCTGCTATTACAAGTATTCCTTATATACAAAAGGAATCCATTGAAAGCAGAAAGCGGAAGCAATACGAATGCAAAAAGTGTGAATAACAGAATCACACAGAATCATTATCAGCCAATGAGGCTCTAAGAGAAAAGAGGGAAGAAAACAGAAAACTGTTATGAGAAAATAAAACTTGATCTGCACCCGATGTGGGACTTCATTTTACAGCTATTGGGCCTTCATTCTTCAACTGCATTGGGCCTTCATTCTTCAACTGCACCCGATGTGGGACTTCTTTCTCCAACTCTATTTCTTTCAGCCCCCCACAAGTTGGAGGGTGTGAAACATCAAACACTCCAAGCTTGGAAAGGAAACGATGGAAATTCTTAGGCAATAAGGCTTTGGTGAAAAAGTCAGCAAGCTGGTCAGAAGAGGATATAGGTAGCAAGCACATGAGACCAGAATTGAGCTTTTCCTGGACCACATGGCAATCAATTTCTAAATGTTTGGTGCGCTCATGGAAGACAGGATTATGTGAAATATGAAGGGCACTCTGATTGTCGCAAAAGAGAATAGGAGGTTTGGTACAAGAAAGACAAAGATCTTGTAAAGATAAAGTAACCATTGCAACTCACAGGTGGCAGCAGCTAATGCCCTGTACTCAGCCTCTGCAGAGGATCTACAAACTGTGGTTTGTTTATTTGAGCGCCAGCTGACAAGAGAAGAACCAAGGAAGAAACAATATCCAGAAATTGATCTACGGGAGTCAAGACAACCACCCCAATCAGCATCAGAGAAGCCTTGAAGTTGGTAGCTGGATTGTCGAGGAAAAAATAGCCCTTGGTTAGGATTCCTTTTCAAGTATCGAACGATTCGGAGAGCGACCTTATGATGAGCTTGAGTGGGGGAATTCATGAATTGACTAATTTGTTGAGTGGCGAAGGTAATGTCTGGTCTTGTGGCAGTTAAGTAAAGGAGGCGCCCAACCAATCTGGGGTAGGAACCAGCATCTGGAAACAATTGGTCTGAGGCTTGATGAAGTTTAAGTGCTGGGTCAAGGGGAGTAGAAGGCAGAAGCAACCTTGCAGTCTAAAAGAGAGGCATCAGCCAAGAGCTCCAAGCAGTATTTTCTCTGAGAAAGTGAAATACCCAAGGAAGAGTGATGAATTTCAATTCCCAGGAAATACTTAAGAAGACCCAGGTCCTTGATGAAGAGAGAGTGATCTGAGTGAGCTTGTGTGTATCCAAGACCAAGTAAGAAGTGGGATAATTTCTCATACCATTGCCTGCTAACCTAATTCAAACCATACAAAGATTTTGTCAATTTACAGACTTGAGAAGGTGAGGAAACAGTCATACCTTGGGGGATACACATGTATATGTCTTCCTTAAGGTCCCCATGGAGAAAGGCATTATCAACATCAAGCTGATGTAAATGCCAATTGTAAGTTGTTGCCAATGCAAGTATGACTCTGATGGTGGTAAGTTTGGCTACTAGTGAAAAAGTATCCAAGTAATCAAAACCTTCAATTTGATATTGTACCCCTTAGCCACAAGTCTGGCTTTATATCTGTCAATGCTCCCATCTGCCTTCCTTTTTACTTTGTAGACTCATTTGCTGCCAATAGGAATCACATCTGGTGGCAAATCAACCAGGGTCCAAGTTCCATTGAGTTCCAAAGCCTGTATTTCAGCAGCCATGGCACTTTTCCAGCAATCAAGCTTGCTGGCTTCTGCAAATGTGGTAGGCTCCTGGACTTGATCAAGAGCTAAACTGTAGGCCATGTGAGAAGAAGAAAATTGAGAGGAAGGAATAACAGAATTTGGAAGTAAAGTGAATACCTGATTGGTTCAGCTTTGAAGAATGGCAATGAAAATCCCTGAGATAAGATGGTTTATGTTTAGGTCTAGTGGATTTTCTCACTATAGGCAGTGGTGAAATTTGAGGTGTGGCAGGTGATGATGCAGGTGTGGATACAGATACAGGTGAGGGAGGTGAGGATGCGGGTGTGGATACAGATACAAGTTAGGGAGATGGTGAAGATTCTGTGTTATGAGAAAGTGAATCTATGAAAGGAGATGAATCATCATTTATGAGGTGAAGATGTGAAATGTGAGTGTCTAAGTAACAATGGGGTAAAAAAATGAGAAGTAGGCTGTATAAGCCAGGGAAATATGTTCTCTTCAAAGGTAACATGTCTAGATAAGGTTAATTGCTTTGTATGCAAATCAAAAACTAAGAAACCTTTTGTCCCAGATTGGTAACCAACAAAGACTCCTTTGTGACTCCTATAGTCCAACTTAGACCTAGTTGAACTAAGGGTGAAGACATAACATAAACAACCAAAAACCTTTAAATTTGACAAATCAGGCCAAGATCCATAAAGAAGCTGAAAAGGGGATTTGGAGTGTAAAATGGGAGAGGGAATTCCGTTGATGAGGTGCACAACATGTGCAACAGCTAAACTCCAAAAGGATTTAGGTAAATGGGACTGAAAAAGGAGGGCCCTAGCTACATTAAGGAGATGTTGATGTTTTCTTTTAACTCTCCCATTCTGTTGGGGAGTTTCTACACAGGATCTTTGGTGTAAAATGCCCTTTTGATGATAAAAATCTATAAGAATAAATTCTGGGCCATTGTCTGATCTGATTGTTTTAACTTTTACGCCAAATTGAGTTTCAACAATAGTAATGAAATTCTTGATGTGTTCTCTTGTTTCTGATTTTTGTGTAAGAAACACAGGGAAAAACTAGAAGGGGGGTTGAATAGTGTTTCAATGGAAACCTTTATAGTTTTAAAGATTTACTGAAAAACTGTTACAGAAATACTTCAGATGGTAGGTTATCGTCTAAAGTTGTTTTTATCTTCTGAACTTAGGTTCAGACGCAAAGAATTGTTTTAATGAAAAGCTTTATTTCAGAAGGATTTACTCACTTTGAGATTCTTTTCAAGCCCCTTTGTTAGAGTAAAATTGAAATGAAAGAGTTAAGGGAAAGAGATAACTCAACCAAGATTTATCCTGGTTCACTCACTACCACTGTGAGCTACATCCAGTCCCAGAGGCAAACCACCACTGGATTTCCACTATTCTTGCAAGAGTTACAAGTATTCTTTTCTGTCAAGCCTCTTCAGGCTCTACCACAAGTATTCTTTCTTCCACCAAGCCTCTTCAGGCTCTAAGACACTTAACCAAGTGTGAAACCCAAGTATTCTTTTATACAGAAAGCCTCCAGGCTTATAATCCAAACTGTTTAAACTAAACAGAAAATGTTCTATAAAACTATCTTCAGATGATAGCTAGAACACAAGTACAAACTGAGATACACTCGAGATATCAAATAAGATTGTACAAGAAATTATCAGAGTGATTTTTACAGCGTTTTTGCAGTGTAAGGGCTCAAAGAATTCTTCTCTATTTGATCTTCAACTTCACGAGACTTTATATAGTATTTGATACTCTATTTCCCGTTGTCAAATAACATTAAATGCTCTAAGATGTTGGGCTTCTTTTTCAGCAAATCCTGGGACGCTTTTCAGGTGCAGGTTCTGCGCACACAATGCTTTTCGTTGCAGGTGCAGCAGGAGTTGCAGACTTTCCTTATTTGTGCAATACTCTTGAACGAGGTAGGAAAGCGTTTCTGACTTTAGCGCTGAAAAAGGTTAGAGCAAGAAGATGAACGTTCTGCATAGACAGCAACGTCTTCAAAAGGTCTTCACTTGATTCTAATATCTTCAGCCTTCAGGTGCAACCAAGTCTTATAAACGGACTTTATTATTTCAGACGATGAAACGCTTCAGATGACGTTTGGATCTTAAGACGTTCTGAAGTCTTTCAGATGATCCTTCTCAAAATTGTTGATCTGAAAATTTTACAGAATGTTTGTGAGAGGATATTCTTATAAACATCTCTATGTTTTATATTTGTAACTCATTAAAATTCTAAGAGCATGAGACTCAAGATAAATTTCTCATTTTCTAATAATTATCTTCTGAGACTCAACAATCTCCCCCTTTTTAATGATGACAAATATAAAATATAGTAGGGATAAAAATTTAGTAGAGAATAAGAGTAAAAGAATTCTCCCCCTTAATCCAATATCCCAACTGAGTCTGAAGTTGTGCTTTCCTTGAGACTGTGTCTTACTTTCTATGCAACCTTCAGATGATGTTACTGTTAGTCTTCAAAAAAAAATTTCAGCCACTTATTTATTACTACCTGTCCCAGTACTGTCCCAGTACTTCTCAACATTACTCCCCCTTTTGTCATCAATGAAAAGGGTTAGCAACAGACAGTATAAGACGGAGAATATAATAATAGCAGTTAAAAGCAATAAAAGCAACCAACAGCAATAAATCTCCATGAAAAAACTCATGCATTGACAGGATGGTCTGATTAAAACACAGAAAAGAAACATAGTCTGAGAAGTAAGAATGACAACATCATTAACTAGATCTCAATCTACTGAAAGCTTGCTCAAACATCTCTCGCATTGCTAGCCTTTGCTTCTCAAGTTCTGCTGCCACAGCTTCCTTCAGCTCATCCTGACCAGCCTTGATCTGAGCCTGAGCATCGAGAATCTCATCAGTCCTTTGCAGAAGCTTAGCATTTTGAACTTGCAGAGCTCTATTCTCTCTTGACAGGGCAACCAACTCAGCTTCCAGATTTTCTTCATAAAAGACCATGGTCAAGAATCTTCCTGTGAACCTCCAGAACTTGAATCCTTTTGGAAGTTTGAACTTCCTAGGATCAGTGACTTGCACAAAGTATTCAACATTTCCCACATACTGAGTCACTTCCCACTCATGATGCATTTTGAAGACATGATCAAAATCAAAGCTAGTGAATTTCCCTCTGAAGAAAGTAGGAGTTTCCCGGGTGGTGTTCTTGCCAACCTTCACCATGGAATCAGAATCATCCCATTTGACACCAGAACAACTTCCATTCTTCTCCACAATCTTCCAGTGATAATCCCACATGGCTTCATACAGGGAGTGATCCATTCCTTGTTCAGCAAACACATCTTCAGCATGGTTGTTCCAGTCTTCTTCAGACAGTTCTCTTGGGGGCTCTCCTCCTTCAGAAGCAATGAACTTGCGTTTCATCTGATAAGAGTCAGCATAAGGATACTTGGGAACAATCCTATCAGGATTCACCAGAATGGAAGTAGACACCTTGAAGGGAATCAAGCATGTGGTCAGGGTGCAGCGGAAATAAATTGATTCCCTCCCTTGTTATAATCGTTTTGCGAAAACACGAATCAAGGCATAAAGGTATTGAAACGAAAGGTCGTACCCTATTAGGATTATTAACGAGGCAAGTGTAGCCACGTCTCTATTGGTATCCACGCTAACAGCCGGACTAGGATTCTCTCCTCAGCTCTACTAGTAGCCTTAGAAAGTAAGAAGCGACTGCTCATGTGTCTCAGGGTAGTGCATCTTATGCTCTATTTATAGAGTGGTGGCTAGGGTTTTACCCCTTCACTCACTTAACCCTCACACTTATGGGTCTGGCCCATTATGTAATAATTCTAATTAAATTAAATTAGAATTATTATCCTTTCCTAGTGGCATGTTGTATGCGTGTGACCCAATAGGATTTTAATATTTGGTTATAATATTAAAATAAAACCCTTTTATATTTAATATCATAAATAATGAGCGGTATCTAGCAACACATCACTATCCAAATATTGAGATTATTAATAACTTTGATAAATCCTATTTTATTATAATAATTTATATGCTCTGTCCCTTTGTCCAAATATCTAATTGAACACAAGGGCATTGATTGTTTCAACCTTGTATAGTTCAATTTATATTTTCTTGATCCCAAAGTAGACTGTACAGAAAATAAATATCTCATATTTATTCTCCTGAGCATGGCCATGCATTTTGCAGTCTCACTTTATCAAGAGGCCTACAGATATAACTCCTGTTACATAGGAGGGACAAATCCCATCTAGGGCACTCACATTCCTCCACATAATTTATTATATGTCCAAAAATCAACTTTATGATTACCCTGTTACAGGTAACGTTTGAAGATAATTAAAACATATAATTCCTTATGTAGGAATCATAGTGATTTCAGGTCGAAGGACTTCATATAACATTTATCAATTTAAGAAACGTTCATGACACTTATGTAACAACCCATGCAACGTTCTTAAGGTGGGTTTGTCCAGTACACCATTACTCTTAATGTGTACCTATGTGAGCACATGATATCTCATATCCATGATCTGTGAGATGTGATCATCAATGAACTCACATACCAGTCTAAATGCATCTTTGTCCTAAGATGATATATGACTAGGGACTATTTTAAGAATAGTTCTTCATAAGATCTCACGATCAAGTCATCTACTTGATTTGTTATGAAGTTTAAGCTTACTATTCTAAGAACAACAATTATATTCTAAAAGAATTAATAAAATGAAATGCCTTTATAAAATATGATACAAGTGATGGATGTTCAAAAAACATATAGGTCTCTAGTGCATATACTAACAATCTCCCACTTGCACTAGAGCCATTCAGACATAACTCTAATGCCTAATGATCTAGTGTGCCCTTCATGCTTCTGTTACACAAGGGGTTTTGTCAATGGGTCTGCAATATTGTCATCAGTATGCACTTTGCATATCTTCAGATCTCCCTTATTAATAATTTCTCGGATGAGATGGAAATGTCTAAGTATATGTTTGGATCGTTGATGAGACCTGGGTTCCTTGGCTTGTGCAATAGCCCCATTGTTATCACAATAAAGACTTATAGGATCCACAATGGTAGGAACTACCCCAAGTTCAATAATGAACTTCTTGATCCAAACGGCCTCTTTCGCAGCATTTGAGGCTGCAATATACTCAACTTCTGTGGTAGAATCAGCGACTGTTTCCTGCTTCAAACTTTTCCAGCTCACAGCGCCACCATTCAAACAAAACACATAACCTGACTACGATCTTGTATCATCTTTGCCGGTTTGGAAGCTAGCATCAGTGTAACCTTTTACAAGTAGCTCTTCCTCACCTCCATATATCAAGAATGAATCCTTAGTTCTTCTCAAGTACTTAAGGATGTTCTTGATTGCTGTCCAGTGACCTTCACCGGGATCAGACTGGTATCTGCTAGTCATGCTCAAAGCATATGATATGTCTGGTCGAGTACACAACATGGCATACATGATAGACCCTATAGCGGATGCATAAGGAATCTTACTCATGCGTTCTCTTTCTTCCTTACTGGAAGGAGACTGAGCCTTAGATAGGCTTATACCATGTGACATAGGCAAAAATCCCTTCTTAGAATCTTGCATGCTAAACCATTTTAACACTTTGTCTATGTATGTACTTTGACTTAGGCCAAGCAATCTTCGAGATCTATCTCTATAGATCCTAATACCTAACACATAGGTTGCTTCGCCCATCTGAAACTCCATTCCATTGACGTGTTCTAGGAGGAGTGAGTTGGGATACTATCCCACGCTCTTTTAGATAGTCATCAAATTGTTGGCTCAAGTATTCTCCACCTCGATCGGATCGAAGTGTTTTAATAGTATTGCCAAGTTGGTTTTGTACTTCATTCTTAAATTCCTTGAATTTTTCAAAGGATTCAGATTTGTGTTTCATTAGATACACAAATCCATATCTACTGAAATCATCAGTAAAAGTGATGAAGTATTGAAAACCTCCTATAGCCATTGTGCCCATGGGCCCACATACATCACTATGTATGAGACCAAGAAGATCACCGGCCCTTTCACCTTTTCCGGTGAATAGGGTTTTGGTCATCTTCCCCAATAAACAAGATTCACATGTCTCAATTGATTCAAAATCAAATGATTCCAAATAGCCATCTTGGTGGAGTTTGGATATGCGTTTCTCATTTATGTGGCCCAAGCGACAATGCCAAAGATAAGTTGGGTTCAAATCATTTGCTTTGAACCTCTTAGCATTTATGTTATAGATAAGTGTTTCAAAGTCAAGGACATATAGTACATTGTTTAATTTTGCACAACCATAAAACATGTCATTTAAATAAATTGAACAACTATTGTTCTTTATTATAAATGAAAAACCATTCTTGTCCAAACAAGAAACAGAAATAATATTCCTACTAATGGCTGGCACAAAATAACAATTATCTAACTCAATAACAAGCCCAGTTGGCAAAGTTAAATAATAAGTTCCTATGGCTAAAGCAGCAACTCTTGCTCCATTCCCGACTCGCAGGTCGACTTCGCCTTTAGCCAGTCGTCTACTCCCTTTTAGATCCTGCACATTCATGCAAATGTGAGATCCACATCCAGTATCTAATACCCAAGATGCAGAAGTAGATAAATTGACTTCTATAACATAAATACCTGAGGTGGAAGTCTCACTTCCCTTCTTCTTGATCTTCTCCAGGTACTTTGCACAGTTTCTCTTCCAATGTCCTGATTGGCCACAGTGGAAACATTTTCCTTCCTTAGTTATCCCGCCAGTAGGCTTCAAAGCAGAGGTACTAGGCCTGTCTTTGCCCTTGTCCTTTGATTTGAAATAGGGCTTCTTGAATTTCTTCTTACCCTTGCCTTTTCCAGGTTGGACCATCAATATGGCCTTCCCCTTTCCTTTATTAATGTTTTGCTCAGCTGTTCTCAACATGCTCAGCAATTCTGGCAGTGGTTTGTCAAATTCATTCATGTTGTAGTTCATGACGAATTGACTATAGCCGTCTGGCAACGATTGCAGGACAAGATCAGTGGCCAACTCTTGGCCTAATGGGAATCCAAGCCTTTCTAGGTTTTCAATGTACCCAATAATTTTGAGTACATGAGCACCAACAGGACTTTCCTCTACCAGTCTACATTGATAAAGTGCCTTTGAAACTTCAAACCGTTCATGCCTAGCTTGGCCTTGATAAAGTCTCTTTAAATGTACGATCATATCGTACGCCTCCATGTTCTCATGCTGTTTTTGGAGTTCAGCATTCATGGTAGCAAGCATAAGACAACCTACATCGAGAGCATCATCCACATGCTTCTTAAAAGCATCTTCGTCAGCTTTCGAAGCAGTTGCAGCAGGTGTTTCAGGAACGGGCTCTTCCAGCACATACAACTTCTTTTCATGCCTAAGGACAATCCTTAGGTTTTGATACCAGTCTAGAAAGTTAGTTCCAGACAGTTTGTCCTTCTCAAGGACAAATCTAAGTGAAATGTTACTTGTTGTGTTCGTTGCCATGGTTATCTATTAACAGAAAATTATGCAAATAAGTATCATATAATAAACATATTCAACAAGGTCTTAATTAAATAAGCCTCCCACTATTTTGATTCAAAACAAGTACCCTCAATATAAAGAATCAAAAAATCCCATCACTAGATTTTCTAGTGGGCTAAGATCCATATTTCACCTTATTTTAAGTCAGCTTTGGCTGATCGCTTAAGAAAAGGTTATTTAGGTAGGAACACGCTTTCCAATTGCATCTCATACAACTCTTGGATAGTTAGGTGAATAACTCTTATTCTAATTCATCTTATGAATTAATGCCTAACTGAGTGCCTTTAGGTTCTTCAATCCTATTGAATATACCTAGTTAAGTCAAAACCCAATGGTTGACAATAGATAAATGTACCCTTCTATGGCAGACCCACATTTATTTCATCGCGCATCACTAAAATAGATAAATGTACCCTGCTTTGGCAAACCCACATTTAATCGATTCAAGCCTAGACGAGTGCCATACATTAGAAAGCAAAACAAGACTTAATATTTGTGCCTCCAGGCTTTTTCAATTATATTGAATATACCCAATCAAAGACCAATGGTTGACTATCGGATATTACTTTTATCCTATCGTGTCTCACTAGAATAGATAAATGTACCCTGCTTTGGCAGACCCACATTTAATCGATTCTAGTCTTGACATGTGTCATTCATTGGAAGGCAAAACAAGCATTGAGGGATTTGATCGCTTCAATTTTTATTTCTTGTTAAACCATTTAACAAAACATACGAACATGCATCTCATACAAACACATGATATGGTTATGGCCTCCTAAGACAATTACAAAAATTATATCAACTATATAATCTTATACATAATCTTGAGGTCTCCAAATCTCCCACTGAATCCATGCTCTATGTCCTCCTGGTTACATTATATAATAGGAAGAAACCTTGTTTAACATACAAGGGGATAGAGATGAGAAAAGAATTACAAAAGGAATATAGGAGGTAAGGCACGACACGCAGGTCGTATTTAAATAAAACAATCTAAGGCCATAATCAATCATCATGCAAATTCAACATTCATTGATTGTAAAACGAGTGATATAATAAGATGTATATATATTAAGCGAGGTTTGATCAACGCGCATACGAAATAACACACTACGCAGTGTAGCACAGGGGTCCCCTTGCGGGGTGCGGGGTGCGGGGCAGCGCCCCGACACAAAAAATTAGATTTGATAAACATTCAACCAATCATCAATAAGTGTCTCGCATCAAATGAATACTTCACAAACCGATAAACGAGTGAGTCCCTCGTATCATTTGAATACGTTCTTGTCAGCAAATTGATAAGTGGCATGTTTATCGCAACCAATATTTGAGTCGAGACAAGGTTTCAACAATTGAACCCTTTGACGCCCAAGACATGAACTCTTTCATGTTCCATGGGACCCTCCAACATTAGAACATATAAACATATATATACATCGCACATAAAACAATCAATAAAGGGAATAAAATAACATAATTCTGAAAGCTTCTCTTCGCTTGCGCTTTACCTGCGCTTCACTTGCGCTACAGCGTAGGTGAAGCGCAAGTATCAGAATCAAAGACGTAACCTGCGCATCTCTTGCACTGCAGCCTAGCCTGCAGCGCAGATCTGCGCTGCAGCGCAGGTTGCAGCGCAGAAAACAACGCTTCGTTTTACCTCCGCTTCACATGCGCTTTACTTGCACTCAACGTGAGTGAAGCGCAGAAACGACGTTTCAAAAAACGTTCTGCGATTTAAACAATAATAATACCAGAATATCACTATATTCAAAAGATTAAAAGCCCAAAATGTGTTAATCGCAAACCAAAGCTCTGATACCAATTGAAGGGAATCAAGCATGTGGTCAGGGTGCAGCGGAAATAAATGGATTCCCTCCCTTGTTATAATCGTTTTGCGAAAACACGAATCAAGGCATAAAGGTATTGAAACGAAAGGCCGTACCTTATTAGGATTATTAACGAGGCAAGTGTATCCACGTCTCTATTGGTATCCACGCCAATAGCCGGACTATGATTCTCTCCTCAGCTCTGCTAGTAGCCTTAGAAAGTAAGAAACGACTGCTCATGTGTCTCAAGGTAGTGCATCTTATGCTCTATTTATAGAGTGGTGGCTAGGGTTTTACCCCTTCACTCACTTAATCCTCACACTTATGGGTCTGGCCCATTATGTAATAATTCTAATTAAATTAAATTAGAATTATTATCCTTTCCTAGTGGCATGTTGTATGCGTGTGACCCAATAGGATTTTAATATTTGGTTATAATATTAAAATAAAACCCTTTTATATTTAATATCATAAATAGTGATCGGTATCTAGCAACACATCACTATCCAAATATTGAGATTATCAATAACTTTGATAAATCCTATTTTATTATAATAATTTATATGCTCTGTCCCTTTGTCCAAATATCTAATTGAACACAAGGGCATGGGTTGTGTCAACCTTGTATAGTTCAATTTATATTTTCTTGATCCCAAAGTAGACTGTACAGAAAATAAATATCTCATATTTATTCTCCTGAGCATGGCCATGCATTTTGTAGTCTCACTTTATCAAGAGGCCTACAGATATAACTCATGTTACATAGGAGAGACAAATCCCATCTAGGGCACTCACATTCCTCCACATAATTTATTATATGTCCAAAAATCAACTTTATGATTACCCTGTTACAGGTAACGTTTGAAGATAATTAAAACATATAATTCCTTATGTAGGAATCGTAGTGATTTCAGGTCGAAGGATTTCATATAACATTTATCAATTTAAGAAACGTTCATGACACTTATGTAACAACCCATGCAATGTTCTTAAGGTGGGTCTGTCCAGTACACCATTACTCTTAATGTGTACCTATGTGAGCACATGATATCTCATATCCATGATCTGTTAGATGTGATCATCAATGAACTCACATACCAGTCTAAATGCATCTTTGTCCTAAGATGATATATGACTAGGGACTATTTTAAGAATAGTTCTTCATAAGATTTCACGATCAAGTCATCTACTTGATTTGTTATGAAGTTTAAGCTTACTATTCTAAGGACAACAATTATATTCTAAAAGAATTAATAAAATGAAATGCCTTTATAAAATATGATACAAGTGATGGATGTTCAAAAAACATATAGGTCTCTAGTGCATATACTAACACACCTTTGTATGCACATTTCTGGGTGGTCTGAAGTCCTTCTTGCCAAAGGAACCACTGTACTTGTCTACCAGTTCAGCTTCAAGACACAGCATTCTGACAACAATCCACTCTTCATATGATAGAACATGTTGATCCTGAGAGAATGGATCCAGTAACCTCCATTTGTGATTATGGGTGACAACACCTTTCTTTATCTGCTCCATGAAATCTGAGATGCTTACTCCCTCTAAGCTATGCAACCTTATTTGCCTAGCTTCAGCACCAGTTTCCAAAATAAGCCTGGAAGGAGGTGTTGATAGCAAGGGTGCAGCTTCCTTGAAAAACAGCAGCTCTTCATACAAATTAGGAAATTTAGGCACTCTCAGCCTTTCATTGATGGGTACATTGTAGAACTTGTGAGGAACTTCAGCAGCCCACATCATTAGCTCATTATTCTTGAAATTTAGAGAAAGATCATATTAGGTTCTCTAGACAAATCTCTGGGCTTCTCCTTTAGCAGCTCAGCCCTAGATAGAGGAATATTTCCTCCCTTCCATCCACAGCTTGGCTCTTCATTGTCAGTATTTAACTTTGAATAGCCTGAGAGTGATGATGAAGATGAAGAATGAGATGGTGAGGGTGGAGGCACTTCGTCTGACATACTTACAACTTTAGGTGGAGGAGGAGGAACTTCATCCTCTGAAGTAGTCACATTGTCAAATAAGACTCTAGGCCTTTTGGTAGGAGCCACAGGACCTTCTTCAACTTGTTTCTTCTGCTTCAGTTCCTCCAACTTCTTCTTTCTCTTGTCTTCAGCCTCCTTCTGAAAAGCAACAACATCCTCTTTCTAAATGCTTTTTCTTCTTGTCACCCTCCGAGGGGCATCTTCAATAACAGGAGCAAAAAGTCTTCTTCTCTTCTGCCTTCTAGACTGAGCACTGGCTCTTCTCCTCTTGAGCCTGGATTCTTGCTCAAGTCTAGCATCCTCCAGTACAACTTGCTGAGCAGCAACAGCAAGTGCAAAGTCTTGCTTCTCTTGTTCTTCCTTTCCTCTTTTTCTATTTCTTCTACCACCTTTCTGATGTCAGGTTCAGGTAGACTAGTAGCAAGGGGAATGGCTTGGATAGGCATAGAAACATCAACAGCTTCAAGATGTTCAGAGTCTATCTTGTTGTTGTCCTCTACCTAGCCTCCCACGGTGAGAGTAGGTTGAGTAGAAACAGTGGACACTTCAGTTGTTTGACCCACAATGCACATTCTGAGCAGGTTCAGAAAAACTGACCTGAACTTCTTTAACAGTAGGGGTTTCCTTCTGAATGTTCACTTCCTTCTGAAGCACCTTTGTTCTCTTCTTCTTGAAAACCTTTGTTGGAGTTTGTGGTGAGACAAACTTGTCCTTGTGAGGATCTCCTGTCAGCTCATCCTCAAGTATTTCAAGGACCTTCTGAGGGCTTTTCCCAGTCCTCTTAGCCTTCACATTCAGTGCTTCCTCCATCAAAGTCATTTCAGGTGATGGGTTCTTCACAAGAATGCCCATCTTCTTAATATTCACCTGAGAGAAAAGAGGAGGACCTTTATGGTCATAGAGTCTCTCAATGGGGACATTGTACTTCAGCAGAATCTTGGTGATGAGAGTGGTTTGAGTGAAGCTTGCTGCTAAGTCATTTACTCTCTTCAGCATATTGTAGAGTACAATCCTGGGAAGGTTTAGAGGCTTCTTGTCCAGGAGATGAATCACACAGAACCTCTCAAGTTCTGAAACATGATTCTTGCTTCCATGCTTGGGCACCACACAATAGTGAAGAATAGAATGAAGAATCCTAGCTTTGGGATGCATGAGAGAACTCTTCAAATCACTAGGGTTTTCAGTTCCATACAGCTTCTTGTTGAACTTCTTCACACCTCCATTCCTTATCTCCAAGTCAGGCACAAACACCTCACCAGAGTTTGGAACACTAGTTACTTGAGCAAGAACTTCAGCATCTACAATCACTTTCACACCCAACATAGTAGTTTTCAGACCTTGATATTTCCCATCCTGACTTGAAATATCCTCAGCATTCTTCCAGAAGTCAATGACGCTCTGTTCATCCCAAGCACATGTTAGGAATATGCACTAGAGACTTATATATTCATGAACATCCATCACTTGTATCATATTATTTTATAAAGGCAACTTATTCATTTAGAATATAATTATTGTCCTTAGAATAGTAATCTTAAACTTCATAGGAAATCAAGTAGATGACTTGATCGTGAGACCTTGTGAAAAACTATTCTTAAATAGTCCCTAGTCAAGTATCATCTTAGGACAAAGATGCATTTAGACTAGTATGTGAGTTCATTGATGATCACATCTCACGGATCATGGATATGAGATATCATGTGCTCACATAGGTACACATTAAGAGTAATGGTGTACTGGACAGACCCACCTTAAGAACGTTGCATGGGTTGTTACATAAGTGTCATGAACGTTTCTTAAATTAATAAATGTTATATGAAGTCCTTCGACCTGAAATCACTATGATTCCTACATAAGGAATTATTTGTTTTAATTATCATCAAACGTTACCTGTAAAAGGGTAATCATAAAGTTGATTTTTGGACATATAATAAATTATGTGGAGGAATGTGAGTGCCCTAGATGGGATTTGTCCCTCCTATGTAACAGGAGTTATATCTTTAGGCCTCTTGATAAAGTGATACTGCAAAATGCATGGCTATGCTCAGGAGAATAAATATGAGATATTTATTTTATGTACAATCTACTTGGAGATCAAGAAAATATAAATTGAACAATACAAGGTTGACACAATCCATGCCCTTGTGTTCAATTAGATATTTGGACAAAGGGACAGAGCATATAAATTATTATAATAAAATAGGATTTATCAAAGTTATTGATAATCTCAATATTTGGATAGTGATGTGTTGCTAGATATCGCTCACTATTTATAAAATTAAATATAAAAAGGGTATTATTTTAATATTATAACCAAATATTAAAATCTTATTGGGTCACACGCATACAACATGCCACTAGGAAAGGATAATAATTCTAATTTAATTTAATTAGAATTATTACATAATGGGTCAGGCCCATAAGTGTGAGGGTTAAGTGAGTGAGGGGGTAAAACCCTAGCCACCACTTTATAAATAGAGCATAAGATGCACTACCCTGAGACACATGAGCAATCGCTTCTTACTTTCTAAGGCTACTAGCAGAGCTGAGGAGAGAATCCTAGTCCGGCTGTTGGCGTGGATACCAATAGAGACGTGTAGTGGCGGACCGAGGTATAAATGAGGGTGTGCAGTTGCACCCCCTCACTTTGATAAAATTACTACTAAATATCTTATATTTTGATATTTTGCCCCCTCTAGTTCTATATCTTTGAACTCACTATGATTAACGGATATGAGGGTGTGCAATTGCACCCAATCCCACTCACTTTCATAAAATTACAACTAAATATCTTGTATTTTGGTACTTTTGCCCCCTCTAGTTCTATATCTTTGAATCTAACGCTTACCCAATTTCTCACTCCCCTTAGTCATCCTCAACCTAGCAATTCTCAAAAGTTTCTTAAACCAATATTTTATAATTTTTCACACATTCCCATATTATCACTTTATTTTTATTATTTTAATCAACTCAATCTTTTTTAGCTCCAACCTAATAACTCTCAAAATTTGCTTAAATAGACTCCACAACCTACCTCAAACTTATAAATTTTTAAAATAAATTACCCCCGCTGATCCGGGGTCTTGGATCCGTCACTGGAGACGTGGCTACACTTGCCTCGTTAATAATCCTAATAAGGTAGGGCCTTTCGTTTCAATACCTTTATGCCTTGATTCGTGTTTTCGCAAAACGATTATAACAAGGGAGGGAATCCATTTATTTCCTCTGCACCCTGACCACATGCTTGATTCCCTTCAATTGGCGTCAGAGCTTTGGTTTGCGATTAACACGTTTTGGGCTTTTAATCTTTTGAATATAGTGATATTCTGGTATTATTATTGTTTAAATCGCAAAACGTTTTTTGACACGTCATTTCTGCGCTTCACTCACGTTGAGCGCAAGTAAAGCGCATGTGAAGCGGAGGTGAAGCGCAGGTAAAACGAACCGTTGTTTTCTGCGCTGCAACCTGCGCTGCAGCGCAAGCGAAGCGCATGTTATGTCTTTGATTCTGATACTTGCGCTTCACCTATGCTGTAGCGCAAGTGAAGCGCAGGTAAAGCGCAAGCGAAGCGCAGCTTTCAGAATCATGTTATTTTATTCCCTTTATTGATTGTTTTATGTGCGATGTATATATATGTTTATATGTTCAAATGTTGGAGGGTCCCATGGAACATGAAAGAGTTCATGTCTTGGGCGTCAAAGGGTTCAATTGTTGAAACCTTGTCTCGACTTGAATATTGGTTGTGATAAACATGCCACTTATCAATTTACTGACAAGAACGTATTCAAATGATACGAGGGACTCACTCGTTTATCGATTTGTGAAGTATTCATTTGATGCGAGACACTTATTGATGATTGGTTGAATGTTTATCAAATCTATTTTTTTTGTGTCGGGGCGCTACCCCGCACCCCGCAAGGGGACCCCCGTACTACACTGCGTAGTGTGTTATTTCGTATGCGCGTTATCAAACCTCGCTTAATATATACATCGTATTATATCATTCGTTCTACAATCAATGGATGTTGGTTTTGCATGATGGTTGGTTATGGCCTTAGTTATTTAAATATGACCTGCGTGTCGTGCCTTACCTCTTGACATTCCTCTTGTAATTCTCTTCTCATCTTTATCCCCTCGTATGTTAAACGAGGTTTCTTCTTGTTATGTAATGTAACCGGAAAGAGCATGGAGTCAAAGGAGCATGTGGAGACATGTGGATGGAGATTTCAAGATTATATGTGATGTAATTTTGTATTGGATTTTTAGGAGGCCATAACCATATCATGTGTTTGTATGAGATGCATGTTTGTATGTTAAACGGTTTAGCGACGAATAAAATTAAAGCGATCAAATCCCTCAAAGGGAATTTTAAGTTATGTTTTTCATTCCAATAAATAACGCTCGTCAAGGCTAGAATGGATTAAGTGTGGGTCTGCCAAAGCAGGGTACATTTATCTATTTTTAGTGAAGGGCGATTATGTTAAATGGTTTAACGAAGGAATGGAAAAATAAAGCGATCAAATCCCTCAATGCTTATTATGCCTTCCAATGAATGACACTCGTCAAGGCTAGAATCGATGAAGAGTGGGTCTGCTAAAGCAGGGTACCTTTATCTATTTTAGTGAGGCGTGATAGGATAAAAATAATATTCGATTGTCAACCATTGGTCTTTGATTGGGTATATTCAATATGATTGAAGAACCTAGAGGCACTGATATTAAGTCATGTTTTGCCTTCCAATGTGTAAACTTGAATCGATTAAATGTGGGTCTGCCAAAGCAGGGTACATTTATCTATTGTCAACCATTGGGTTTTGACTTAACTAGGTATATTCAATAGGATTGAAAAACCTAGAGGCACTGAGTTAGGCATTGATTCATAAAATGAATTAGAATAAGGGTTATTCACCTAACTATCCAAGAGTTGTATGAGATACAATTGGAAGTGTGTTCCTACCTAAATAACCTTTTCTTAAGCAATCAGCAAAAGCTGACTTAAAATAAGGTGAAATATGGATCTTGGCCCACTAGAAAATCTAGTGATGGAATTTTTTGATTCTTTATATTGAGGGTACTTGTTTTGAATAAAAAATAGTGGGAGGCATATTTAATTAAAGACCTTGTTAAATATGTTTGTTATATGATACTTACGTGCATAATTTTTGAACACAACAAATAATCTTTTACTGTGATCTGTCCTTGAGAAGGGCAAAATGTCTGGAATTAACTTTCTAGACTGGTATAGAAACCTAAGGATTGTCCTTAGGCATGAGAAAAGGCTGTATGTCTTGGAAGGGCCTATTCCTGAAACACCCGTTACAAAATGCTTCGAAAACTGACAAGGATGCTTTTAGAAAGCATCTGGATGTTGTTCTCGATGTAGCTTGCCTTATGCTTACTACCATGAATGCTAAAAACAACATGAGAACATGGAGACATACAATATGATTGTACACTTAAAGAGACTTTATCAATGACAAGCCAGGCTTGAACGATTTGAAATCTCAAAAGCACTTTATCAATGTAGACTGGCAGAGGGAACCCATGTTGGTGCTCATATACTCAAGGCAATTGGGTACATTGAAAACCCAGAAAGGCTTGGATTCTCATTAGGCCAAGAGTTGGCCACTGATCTTGTCCTGCAGTCGTTGCTGGACAGCTATAGTCAATTCATCATGAACTATAACATGAATGAATTTGAAAAATCGCTGCTAGAATTGCTAAGCATGTTAAGAACAACTGAGCAAAACATTAATAAAGGTAAAGGGAAGGCCATATTGATGGTCCAACCATGAAAAGGCAAGGGCAAGAAAGAAATTCTTGAAACCTATGGACGGGATAACTAAGGAAGGAAAATGTTTCCACTGTGGCCAATCAGGACATTGGAAACTATATAATGTATCTGGAGGAGATCAAGAAGAAGGGAAGTGAGACTCCCGCTTCAAGAATATATATGTTATAGAAGTCAATTTACCTATTTCTGCATCTTGGATATTGGATACCGGATGTGAATCTCACATTGGTGTGACTGTGAAGGATCTAAATGAAGTAGGTCATTGGCTAAAGGAGAAGTCGACCTACGTGTGAAAATGGAGAAAGATTTGCTGCCTTAGCCGTAGGAACCTATTGTTTAACTTTGCCAACTGGACTAGTTATTGAACTGTATGATTGTTATTTTGTGAATATTAATTTCGTTTCTTGTTTAGACAAGAGTGTTTTTTCCATTCATAATAAAGAACAATAGTTGTTCAATTTATTTGAATTATATATGGTTGTGCAAAGTTGAACAATATGTTCTTGATATGGAAGTGCTTATCTATAACATAAGTGCTAAGAGGGTCAAAACAAATGATTTGAACCCAACTTATTTTGGCATTGTTGCTTAGGCCACGTAAATAAGAAATGCATATCCAATCTCCATCAAGATGGTTATTTGGACTCATTTGATTTTGAATCAATTGAGACTTGTGAATCTTGTTTAATTGGGAAGATAACCAAAACCCCATTCACCGATAAGGTGAGAGGGCTGGTGATCTTCTTGGTCTCATACATAGTGATGTATGTGGGTCCATGGGCACAATGGCTAGAAGAGGTTTTTAATACTTCATCACTTTTACTGATGATTTCAATACATATGGATTTCTGTATCTGATGGAACACAAATCTGAATCCATTGAAGAGTTCAAGGGATTTAAGAATGAAGTATAAAACCAACTTGGCAAGACTATTAAAACACTTCAATGAGATCGAGGTGGAGAATACTCAAGCCAACAAGTTGATGACTATCTAAGAGAGTGTGGGATAACATCTCAACTCACTCCTCCTGAAAACCTCAATGGAATAGAGTTTCAGAAAGGAGAAATCGAACTCTATTAGATATGGTTCGATCTATGATGAGTCATATTGATCTCCCCGACTCCTTTTGGGGTCATACTTTATTAACAGTAGCCTTCACACTAAACCGTGTTCCATCTAAGGCTATCATAAAGACACCATATGAGATATGAACTGGGAAGCGACCTAGTATGTCTTTTATGAAGATTTGGGATTGTGAAGCTTATGTGAAACGCTAAGTGTTAGATAATCTAGGACCCAAATCAGATAAGTGCTTATTTGTGGGATACCCAAAGGAAACTGAGGGTTACTACTTCCATAATCCTAGCAAAGGCAGAGTGGTTGTCGCTAGGACTGCTGCATTCTTAAAGAAGGAATCTGTCTCAAAAGGGAAAAACTGACATGGATGGTAATGTAAGGGATAAAACCCATAGGGTGCAAGTGAGTTTTCAAAAGGGAAAACTGACATGGATGGTAATGTAAGTACCTTTGAAGCACGGTTGGTGGGTAAAGGGTTTCACGCAAATTCATAGTATAGTCTATGATGAAACCTTTTTCCCCAGTTGCCATGCTTAAATCTGTTCAGATCTTGCTTGCTGTTGCAGTTTACCATGATTATGAAATCTGGCAAATGGGTATCAAGACAACTTTCCTAAATGAAAGCCTTCTTTAAGATGTGTATATGACACAACCTGAAGTTTTTGTTATACCTGAAATACTGGAAAGGTATGCAAGTTGCAACGATCCATTTATGGATTAAAGCAAGCCTCTAGAAACTGGAACCTTTATTTTGATGAAGCTGTAAAGCAGTTTGGTTTCATTAAAAATGAGGACGAACCTTGTGTGTACAAAATGGTTAGTGACAATATAGTTGTTTTTCTGGTTTTGTATGTAGATGACATACTCCTCATAAGAAATGACATTCCTACCCTTCAGTCTGTAAAGAATTGGTTAGGAGATTATTTTCTATGAAAGATTTGGGCAAAGCGACCTATGTGTTAGGTATCAGGATCTATAGAGATAGATCTCAAAGATTACTTGGCCTAAGTCAAAGTACATACATAGACAAAGTGTTAAAACAATTGAACATGCAAGATTCTAAGAAGGGATCTTTTCCTATGTCACATGGTATAAGCCTATCTAAGGCTCATTCTCCTTCCAGTGAAGAAGAGAGAGGTCACATGAGTAAGATTCCTTATGCATCCGCTATAGGGTCTATCATGTTTGCCATGTTATGTATTTGACCAGAAATATCATATGCTTTAAGCATGACTAGCAGATACCAGTCTGATCTTGGTGAAGGTCACTAGACAACAGTCAAGAACATCCTTAAGCACTTAAGAAGAACTAAGGATTCATTCTTGATATATGGAGGTGAGGAAGAGCTGCTTGTAAAGGGTTACACCGATGCTAGCTTCCAAATCGACAAAGATAATTGAAGATCGCAATCAGGTTATATGTTTTGTTTGAATGGTGGCGTTGTGAGCTAGAAAAGTTCGAAGCAAGAAACAGTCGCTGTTACAAACCCATTAAACCCCTTGTGCAGCAGAAGCATGAAGGGCACACTAGATCATTGGGCATAAGAGTTATGCCTGAATGTCTCTAGTGCAAGTGGGAGATTGTTAGGAATATGCACTAGAGACTTATATATTTATGAACATCCATCACTTGTATCATATTGTTTTATAAAGGCAACTTATTCTTTTAGAATATAATTATTGTCCTTAGAATAGTAATCTTAAACTTCATAGGAAATCAAGTAGATGACTTGATCGTGAGACCTTATGAAGAACTATTCTTAAATAGTCCCTAGTTAAGTATCATCTTAGGACAAAGATGCATTTAGACTAGTATGTGAGTTCATTGATGATCACATCTCACGGATCATGGATATGAGATATCATGTGCTCACATAGGTACACATTAAGAGTAATGGTGTACTGGACAGACCCACCTTAAGAACGTTGCATGGGTTGTTACATAAGTGTCATGAACGTTTCTTAAATTAATAAATGTTATATGAAGTCCTTCGACCTGAAATCACTACGATTCCTACATAAGGAATTATTTGTTTTAATTATCATCAAACGTTACCTATAAAAGGGTAATCATAAAGTTGATTTTTGGACATATAATAAATTATGTGGAGGAATGTGAGTGCCCTAGATGGGATTTGTCCCTCCTATGTAACAGGAGTTATATCTTTAGGCCTCTTGATAAAGTGAGACTGCAAAATGCATGGCCATGCTCAGGAGAATAAATATGAGATATTTATTTTCTGTGCAGTCTACTTGGAGATCAAGAAAATATAAATTGAACAATACAAGGTTGACACAATCCATGCCCTTGTGTTCAATTAGATATTTGGACAAAGGGACAGAGCATATAAATTATTATAATAAAATAGGATTTATCAAAGTTATTGATAATCTCAATATTTGGATAGTGATGTGTTGCTAGATACCGCTCACTATTTATAAAATTAAATATAAAAGGGTTTTATTTTAATATTATAACCAAATATTAAAATCCTATTGGGTCACACACATACAACATGCCACTAGGAAAAGATAATAATTCTAATTTAATTTAATTAGAATTATAACATAATGGGCCAGACCCATAAGTGTGAGGGTTAAGTGAGTGAGGGGGTAAAACCCTAGCCACCACTCTATAAGTAGAGCATAAGATGCACTACCCTGAGACACATGAGCAATCGCTTCTTACTTTCTAAGGCTACTAGCAAAGCTTAGGAGAGAATCCTAGTCCGGCTGTTGGCGTGGATACCAATAGAGACATGGCTACACTTGCCTCGTTAATAATCCTAATAAGGTACGACCTTTCGTTTCAATACCTTTATGCCTTGATTCGTGTTTTCGCAAAATGATTATAACAAGGGAAGGAATCCATTTATTTCCGCTGCACCCTGACCACATGCTTGATTCCCTTCAGCACAGTCAATGACTGAGAAGAAGTTGGTCCATCCACAAGATTCGAAGGTATCATAGAGATTGATGCCACCGGCTTCAAGTTCGTCTAAGTTGATGGTCCTAGAAGGAACAACTTGACCTCCCACAGATTTCTTGGACGCCATTGGATAAAGCTCGAGGAAGATGAAGAACTTAGGGTACAAGAAAGACTCAACGGCTTGCAACAGAGAGAGAGAGAGAAGACAATGATAACAGAGACTTGAATGTCTTAATCATCTCCCTTAAATAGCCGAAAAACAACTTTAATGTTGGCAGTTGCAGTCTTGGAGAACATGCAATCGTGCTGTGAGCAGTTTCTCAGTGAAGGAGATCAACCGTTTGATGGGTTTCCTGGCAAGTTTACCAGTAGTCCAGTAGTTTTAGAGTAAGTAAGATATCGTATCCACAGGGAGCGGTTGTAATTTATATATTGATAGTGATTGTACTTCCAATACACACGGTCTTCAAAAAAGTTTGATTGTAAGCAATAAAATAATAGAATAAAATAAAACAAAGATAACGTGAGGAGAATAGTGGTTTGGACTAGGATTTGACTTCGTTTCATCTCCCCCATTTTGTACGTGAATCCTTTCCCTTATTTATGATCGTACTTGTAATAACCTTAGCATTGTTTATTTACAATAATTATAAGGCATGCCTGGTAATTATCGTACCCTCAAATTCCCCTATAACATCATAAATAAACGCCAAAAGCTATTCTCTACAGGCATTCAAAGTGGCATTTGGCGACCCCGAACATTCCCCGTATTTTGCAATCAGCGCTATCGATTTAGCCATACTTTCATATAAGGCACCTATGGAGGGGTGTGTCACTCACTGAACCTCCAATCATTAGAATACAATCCTTATACTACGATATGACTAAACCAAGTATCTTTAGCAATCCGAGAATAAGCTTCATGAACGGCTCCATGCTCACCTACCTCTGATACTAGCCGGAGTTCCAATTTTTGTATCCAGAGCACTAGCCTATCACCCCGGCACACGCGCGGAGGTGATGCATTACAAACAGCATAAAGATACCGATAAATTACAAGCATAGAATCATAAATAAAAAGGAAAAGAATTCTTATACACAAGGGGATTGAATCTACTACATCAAATCCTACTGGAGAGTTTAGCTACAAATAGTATCCATTACAAACCACTGAGAAATCTGTCACCTTTCTCAATCCTATACTACCCTCTGTCTCTATCTCCGTGTGTCTGTGACCTATGCAAAGGGTTCTATTTATAGACTTGAAAAACCTTGAAGAGATCAGGTTGTGATGTCACTTCTGTGAAGCTCGTTCAATAAGAAGCTGCCTTTTCATTAATTGACGTCACTTGTGTGAAGCTTAACCAATCAGGAGCTTCCCTTTCAGTAATTGACGTCACTCTGCGTGGCTTCATTAATCAAGAGGCGCGCTTCATGCGCGCTTAGCGTGTATGCAGACTGGTTGGTCTGCTAATGCGCTCCACGTAGGCTTAGCGTGATTGGAGCGTGTGATGCGCTCCACATGCGCTAGGCGCGTGTGGAGCGTGTTATACACTGCAGCTTCCCTTAAATTGTGGATCTAACCTCTGGATCTCTTTCTGATTTTATCTGGTTTTCTTCTATCCCTTTATCCGAATTATTTTTGTATTTATCTGCTTTGGATTTGAATTGGAGAGATTCTTTGCAGGATTCTCTGATTATCTTTTATTTATTTGAATTTGAATCTGCAACATCTTCCATTCTGATGCCATTTTCACTCTTGTCCCAAATCTGCTGTAAATCTGCATAAAATAACATATTTCTATTTAAAATAGCATCATATTCAAATTTACATCAAATAAATACAATTATTATAATTATTAACAAAAAGGGACATTCTGGGGCATAAATTACTATTTAATCCTTGATAAGTGTAATAAAAACTATATGAAATTAACGCTAATTTTACACTTATCACCGTTTCAGCTTGCCACGTCATCAGACTAAGTTTCTTCAGATACATCACAAGTTTCAGATGATGCATATTCAGAAGCACTCATACATTCAGATGATGCATGTTCAGAAGCATTCATACATTCAGATGATGCATGTTCAGAAGCATGCAATTATTTTTCAGACAAAGCCACGATATTCAGATTATCTCTTATGAACTTAAATCTATCTTCAGTAAGAGGCTTTGTGAATATATCAGCCCATTGATGATCAATATCAATGAACTTTATATCAAAAACTCCTTTCTGAACATAGTCTCTAATGAAATTATGCTTGATTTCTATATGCTTTGCCCTAGAATGTTGAATGAGATTCTTAGAAAGATTAATAGCACTGGTATTATCACACATCACAGGAATGCAATGAACATCAATATTAAAATCTTCTAACTGATATTTTACCCATAGCAGTTGTGAACAACAACTGGCTGCAACAATATATTCAGCTTCAGCTGTTGAAAGTGCAATTATGCTTTGCCTTTTGCTGGACCAACTGATCATGTTATCACCAATGAAATGACATCCTCCACTGGTTGATTTTCTTTCTGTTCTATCTCCAGCAAAATCAGCATCGAAAAATCCCACTAACCTGCAATCCTTACTCTTTTTATAGCAAAGACCAAGATTAGTAGTACCATTTAAATATCTGAAAATTCTCTTTACAGCTTTGTAATGAGAAACTCTTGGATCAGACTGAAATATAGCACAGACACACACTGAACATAATGTCAGGTCTGCTTGCTGTTAGATACAGTAATGAGCCAATCATTCCTCTGTACAAAGTTTGATTTACTGGTTCCTCTCCTTCATCTTTGTTAAGAACAATTGAAGGATGCATAGGAGTAGTCATAGGCTTGCAATCATTCATGTTGAACTTCTTAAGCATTTCCTTAGTATATTTCTCCTTATGGATCCATATACAGTCAGTATGTTGCTTAATCTGAAGTCCTAGGAAGAATTTGAGTTCTCCCATCATGCTCATTTCAAATTCAGATTGCATGAGCTTAGAAAACTCCTTGCATAGAGATGAATCAGTAGAACCAAAAATAATGTCATCCACATATATCTGAACAAGAATGAAATCTTTGTTAGACATTTTTCTGAAAAGAGTTGTATCCACTTTTCCTCTTTGAAAACCATTTTTAATAAGAAAATTGCTCAATCTGTAATACCAAGCTCTTGATGCTTGTTTCAGACCATAAAGAGCCTTTTTCAGTTTGAAAACATGTTCTGGAAAAGTAGTATCTTCAAAACCTGGTGGTTGTCTAACATAGACCTCTTCCTCAATAAAACCATTGAGAAAGGCACTCTTAACATCCATCTGATATAGGATGATGCCATTATTTACTGCATAAGAGAGTAAAATCCTAATGGCTTCAAGCCTTGCTACAGGAGCAAAAGTTTCAGTAAAGTCAATACCTTCTTGTTGATTGTAGCCTTGAGCAACAAGCCTAGCCTTGTTTCTGACCACTTTTCCTTCTTCTGACAGCTTGTTTCTGAACACCCATTTGGTTCCTATGATAAATTTCCCATGGGGTTTAGGCACAAGTGTCCAGACATCACTCCTAGCAAATTGGTTCAGCTCATCTTGCATGGCTAGGATCCACCCTTCATCATGCAGAGCTTCCTCAATATTTTTAGGTTCAATTTCAAAAAGAAGTGCAAGATTGTTCAAGCTTCTGAGCCTTGATCTTGTTCTTACTCCTTCGGAGGTATCACCTATTATTTGCTCTCTTGGATGATGAGTCCTGTATCTCGAGTCACGATTATGAGGAGGTACACACTCTGTCTGAGACTCAACAATGTTGATCTGAGAAGGTCCAGCTTCAGAAACAGACCCAGTCTTTTACTCAGCAGGTCCTTCAGATGATCTTTCAGATTTAACATATGGATTTATCTCCATACCTGCAAAATCCTCTTCTAGATCTAATAGTTCCCTATCAGTCTCTTTGAAGTCATTGAATCTTACATGAATAGATTCTTCCACAGCTAAAGTTCTTGAGTTATATACTCTGTAAGCTTTAGAAGTTTCAGAATATCCAATGAAGAAACCTTTATCAGACTTAACACCAAATTTTCCTAAATCATCTTTAATATTAAGTATAAAACACTCACATCCAAAGATATGGAAGTAGGAAATGTTGGGTTTTCTTCCTTTCCACAGTTCATATGGAGTCCTTTTGAGAATTGGTCTTACCAAAATTCTGTTTTGAATGTAGCATGTTGTGTGAACAGCTTTTGCCCAAAAGGATCTAGGTAGATTGCTTGAAATGAGCATGGTTCTTCCCATCTCTTGCAAGCTTTTGTTCTTTCTCTCAACAACCCCATTTTGCTGAGGTGTTCTAGCCACAGAGAACTTGTGTGAGATCCCATTCTCATCACAGAACAGTCTGAAGCTTGAGTTTTCAAACTCTCCACCATGATCACTTCTAATAGCAGAAATGCATATTCCTTTTTCATTCTGCACCTTACAGAATTTTGTGAAATTCTCAAAGGTTTCCTCTTTGCTTCTTAGGAATATAACCCATGTGAATTTTGTATAGTCATCAACAATGACCAATCCATATTTCTTTTTGCTAAGACTCTCAGTTCTAGTTGGTCCAAACAAATCCATGTGAAGAAGTTTCAAAGGTCTGCTGGTTGAAACAACATTTTTACTCTTAAAAGAGTGTCTTGTTTGTTTCCCTTTAAGACAATTTTCACATAAAATATCAGACTTGAATGAAAGCTTAGGTAAGCCTTTAACCAGATTGTGTTTGGTTAGCTTTGAGATCAATCTCAAGTTGGCATGTCCAAGTTTCTGATGCCAAATCTATTTTTCATCTTCAATTGAAACAAAACACTTCACATTTTGACTTGGAAGTTCTTCTAGATCAATCTTGTACACATTATTGTGTCTCTTAGCAGAAAAGAGGATATGATCTGAAGCATCCTTGACTATACATCCTTCCCTGGTGAAAGACACAACATACCCACTGTCACATAATTGACTTATGCTTAGAAGATTGTGTTGTAAACCTTCAACAAGAAGTATATTCTTAATCAGAGAAAGATGAGTCATACCTACTGTCCCAATGCCAGTGATCTTCCCTTTTTGGTTTCCACCAAAGGTGACCACTCCACCTGCCTTGGGTCTAAGGCTTTGGAACAAACACTTTTCTCCCGTCATATGTCACGAGCACCCACTATCCAGGTACCATTTGTGGTGTTTCTTTTGTCCTGTTAAACACATCTGCAACAGGAACAATTAAACTCTTAGGTACCCATACTTTCTTGGGTCATCTTTTGTTAGTTTTGGGTCTTGTTCTCCTTTTGTGTCTACATTGAGATTGAACATGTCCAGGCTTGCCACAATTACAACACCCATTACCTTTCTTAGGTCCTTTATCAAGCACTATAAAATTTAAGGATTCAGAAGAAGATGTTTCAGAATAACCTAAGCCACTTCTGTCTAAGGAATGTCTTTGAGAGCCTAATAATCTGTTCAGATTATCAGTTCCTTTGACAAATCTGGCTAGATCCAGAGTTAATTCTTTAATCTTGTTTTTGAGTATTTTGTTTTCTTTCACAAGATTATCAGAATTACTTAGATTTTGCTGAAGTAGCTTTTCTTTGAGAGCAAGATTTTCTTTTTGCAAATTTTCATTTTCTTCAGCAGCTTGAGTAAGGGCTCTTGAAAGTTCTTTAAATTCATTGAAAAGCTCTCTGCTACTTTCAACAAGGTCATCATAATGATCTTGTAGAGTTTGTGGAATTACCTCAGAATTTGAACTGTTTGAGGAAGGTATACTTGCCATCAGACACAAGTTTGCTTCTTCTGAAGTATCATCCTCTTCTTCTGAAGTGGAATCATCCAGATCGTCCCATGTAGCCATCAATCCTTTCTTCTTCTTGAAGAACTTCTTCTGAAAGGTTGGCTTTCTTAGCTTTGGGCAATCAGCCTTCATATGACCTGGCTGTTTGCACTCAAAACAGGTAATTTTATCAGTATTAAAAGAATCTCTACTTGATTTACCTGGTTTTGAACTAGAAGGTTGAGATCTTCTGAATCTCCCTTTTCTTTGTAGCATCTTTTTTATTTTCTTGTTGAGAAGGGCAAGATCATCATCTTCTGAACAACCTTCAAATTCAGTATCACCATCTGAAATGTCCTCTGCTTGCATATCCTTCATGCTACCATGCCTAGGCTGTCTGGCCTTTGAGTTCAATGCCAGTGATTTCTTCTTGGTGTAATCTTCCCCAAGTTCAAGCTCATGAATTTTCAGAGAGCCCAATAGTTCCTCCATTCTAAGAGAACTTAAATCTTTGGCCTCTTGAATGGCTGTAACTTTGGGTCTCCAGCACTTTGGCAAACTCCTTAGAATCTTTCGATTGTTGTCTCCAGATTCAAAGGTTCTACCTAAAGACCTGAGTCCATTAGTTATTGTCTGAAATCTTCCAAACATTTGGTCTATGGTTTCAGACTCTTCCATCTTGAACATCTCATACTTGTGTACAAGCATGCTGATCTTGGATTGCTTGACAGTCTTAGTCCCTTCATGAGCAGCTGCAAGTGTATCCCAGATCTCCTTGGCAGATGAACATCCATGAACCATTTCATATTCTGATTTGTTCAAAGAACATATCAGATAGAGTTTTGCCTTGGCATTTAACTGAACTCTAGCCTTCTGCTCTAAGGTCCATTCAACCTTAGGTATGGGCACTCCAGCATGCATGGGGACATAGTCTCCATCAGTGACCACATCCCATACTTCAATGTTGTTGCTCTCAATGAACAACTTCATACGATCCCTCCAATAGTGATAATCCACTCCATTGAATGCAGGGGGTCTCGTGATAGAGGCTCCTTCAGTAATGTACTGTCTGTTGTTGGTAGAACGTTCCATTTGATCTAACCTCTGCACTGATTAGGTGCTAACCCCGAGGTTAAGCTCTGGTACCAACTGTAAGAAACACAGGGAAACACTAGAAAGGGGGTTGAATGGTGTTTCAATGGAAACTTTATAGTTTTAAAGATTTACTGAAAAACTGTTACAGAAATACTTCAGATGATAGGTTTTCGTCTGAAGTTGTTTTTATCTTCTGAACTTAGGTTCAGACGCAAAGAATTGTTTTAATGAAAAGCTTTATTTCAGAAGGATTTACTCACTTTGAGATACTTTTCATGCCCCTTTGTTAGAGTAAAACTGAAATGAAAGAGTTAAGGGAAAGAGATAACTCAGCAAAGATTTATCCTGGTTCACTCACTACCACTGTGAGCTACGTCCAGTCCCAGAGGCAAACCACCACTAGATTTCCACTATTCTTGCAAGAGTTACAAGTATTCTTTTCTGTAAAGCCTCTTCAGGCTCTACAACAAGTACTCTTTCTTCTACCAAGCCTCTTCAGGCTCTCAGACACTTAACCAAGTGTGAAACCTAAGTATTCTTTTGTACAGAAAGCCTCTCCAGGATTATAACCCAAACTGTTTAAACTAAAAAGAAAATGTTCTATAAAACTATCTTCAAATGATAGCTAGAACACAAGTACAAATTGAGATACACTCAGGATATCAAATAAGATTGTACAAGAAATTATCAGTGATTTTTACAGCGTTTTTGCAGCGTAAGGGCTCAAAGAATTCTTCTCTATTTGATCTTCAACTACACGAGCCTTTATATATCATTTGATACTCTATTTCCCGTTGTCAAATAGCATTAAATGCTCTAAGACGTTGGGCTTCTTTTTCAGCAACACCTGGGACGCTTTTCAGGTGCAGGTTCTGCGCACACAATGCTTTTCGTTGCAGGTGCAGTAGGAGTTGCAGACTTTTCTTATTTGTGCAATACTCTTGAACGAGGTAGGAAAGCATTTCTGACTTTAGCGCTGAAAAAGGTTAGAGCAAGAAGATGAACGTTCTGCATAGACAGCAACGTCTTCAAAAGGTCTTCACCTGATTCTAATATCTTCAGCCTTCAGATGCAACCAAGTCTTATAAACAGACTTTATGATTTGAGACGATGAAACGCTTCAGATGATGTTTGGCTCTTAAGACGTTCTGAAGTCTTTCAGATGATCCTTCTCAAAATTGCTGATCTGAAAATTTTACAGAATGTTTGTGAGAGGATATTCTTATAAACATCTCTATGTTTTATATTTGTAACTCATTAAAATTCTAAGAGCATGAGACTCAAGATAAATTTCTCATTTTCTGATAATTATCTTCTGAGACTCAACATTTTGTTTAAGGAAAATTACCCATAAATGTCTGCTATAGTCATCTAAAACTGTTAAGAAGTATTTGTGCTTATTAATAGTTGGAAATCTGCAGGGTCCCCAAATGTCAAAATGGATTAATTCAAAAGGTTGTGTAGCATTATTTTGGCTTAAAGTAAAAGGTAGCTTCCTTTGCTTTGCAAAATGAAATGTTTCACAAAAATGTCTTTCATTATATTGTTTAAGAAATGGATACAAAGCAACTAACAAGTTCATCCTTGAAGAGGACAAATGTCCTAGCTTATAGTTCCATAAGGCTGAAACAGGAAAAGAAGAAGGTGAGGTGGAAACACTAAGGGCCTGAAACTGAGATGGATTTGATGGAAGTGGAGTGGCTTGTAGGTAGTATAATCCTTCAATCTTATTAGCTGAACCAATCGTCCTCAAATTGCTCAAGTCATGTATGAAATAATGGGATGGTAAGAAGAATAATGCACAATTTATAGTGGAAACAAATTTAGAGATTGAGATGAGATTAATTGAAAATTCTGGCAAATACAGAACCTGTGTAAGGGTAAGAAATGGATTAATCTGGACTGTGCCAACATGTGTGGCCAAAGTGACATTGCCATTTGGTAGTTTCACACTAATAGATTGATTGGTGAGCTTATGAAAGGTAGTGAAAACAAATTTAATGCAACAAATGTGATCTGTAGCACCAGAGTCAATGATCGAGGTGGTATTGCTTATGAGATTAGCAGAAAACCAGTGTAATTACCTGAGAATGAATTGGATATGTCAAGGTTACCAAGAGATGGAAAAGTGGTCACAGTAGCCACTTGAGTTGATGCAGAAGAGCCAGCTGCACTTGAAGGCTTGAGAATAGACATGAAGGCTTGATACTGCTCAGGAGTTAGTGAAACATTTTGTGCTGGTTCTGTGTCATCACTAGAAGGTTGGCTTATAATTGTTGCTGAATCTGCAGGTTCTCCAATGACTTGATTAGCTGAAACATTGTTCCTTCCATGAAAACCAGTAGGATAGCCATGCTTTTTATAGCATACATCGATAGTGTGGCCATTCTTGCCACGGTAACTACAAATTTTGACATTCCCTCGACCAAGGGAGTAGCCACTTCCCTTACCAAAGTGCTTCTTGGTTTCAGTGGAATTGACAAAAACCTGTGTATCATCACTAGCAGAAAAAATAGTGGAGGGATTCACTCTCCTCTCATGCTGAATTACTAAGGAAAACACCTCATCAATATCAGGGAAAGGGTCCATCATTAAGACCTGGGTTTTGACTACTTCAAAATCATCATTCAGTTCACTCAAAAATTTCATGATGCAATCTTCAGCTCTATAGCTTTGGCCTTGTTGATTAGCAATACACACGCACTTAACCACACATAAACAACCAGTGAATGGTCGAAAATTCTCAAGTTCTTGCTATAAGGTGGTGATTTCTGTAAAGGATTGAGTTACAGAATTGGTACCTTGTTTAAGTGAAGCAATTTCTTCTTGTAGCTCAAAAATTCGAACTCGATCACCCTGGGCAAATCTTTTTCACAACAGAGTCCAAGCGACAACAGCCACTTCAACATACACTATACTTTGAGCAATGGTAGGTTCAACGGAATTGAGGATCCAAGTTAGAACGAGCGCTCCCAGGCATAAAAAATGGGATGAAACGAATCAAGCATGGGAAGGGAGCCATTGACAAACTTAAATTTGTTCTTGGAGATTAAAGACCTTTTCATGGATCTGGCCCAACTGTGGTAGTTTTTGGCTGTGAGAAGAGGAGAGACTAAAGGTATGGAAGTCTTCTCACCGGAATGGATATAATAAACGCTCAAAGCATTCAAGGCTGAGTCCTGTGGAGGAGGAGGGGGAGTGGGAGGAGTATTACTTGCGCTCCTTTTGTCCATGGATGTAGAATTCTTTGAAACTCAGGAAAGGCTCTGATACCATAAAAGTATTTTGGATAAAAGAAGGATTGAATACTGAAAGTAATAATATGCATTTTCCTTGAGAGTTCTGCTATTACAAGTATTCGTTATATACAGAAGGAATCCATTGAAAGCAGAAAGTGAAAGCAATATGAATGCAAAAAGTGTGAATAACAGAATCACACAGAATCACTATCAGCCAATGAGGCTCTAAGAGTAAAGAGGGAAGAAAACAGAAAACTGTTATGAGAAAATATAACTTTATCTGCACCCGATGTGGGACTTCATTTTACAGCTATTGGGCCTTCATTCTATTAGCGCAAAAACCCTCTGAGACTTGGTTTTAATGACAACAAACCTGTTGATCAAAATTAATGTTTTCTGTTCTTGAAGTTACTGATGTTTTGTATGTGAGATCTTATGAAAGACAGGATTCTCATGAAGAACTCAGAAAGATCAACCATGACCAAGCTCAGACTGAGATTGAGAGGCAACCACAGATTGAGACTGGTAGTAGGCCTCAGACTTATGTTGAAGATAAAGATCAGCCTGAGATTGAGTAATTAATGCAAGTCTTTCATGAGATACAGAAAGATCAGAATCCAAATGATAAGAAACATTAGACTTCATAGTTGTCTTTGAAGAATAGGCAGAGCTTAGATGTTCTATATGCTGATTCAGAAGAAGGCCTTAAGAATATCCTTTATCAGAAAGTCTTCAAAAGTTTTGAAATGGAAGATAGCCTAAGTTGAGAGAGGTGCACATCAGAGTAATGTCTCAACTACAATCAGAAAGGGTCTCTACTAGAAATGCCAATCATCAGGTCAAGTCAAGATGAGCTCAAACAATGAATTAAGTTGCATCAAGAAGACCAATATTTGAAACTCAAGATGAGACGCAGACTCAAGCATGAGATGCTATCTCATGTTCAGATGCAAGCTCAGTCTAAAAATCAGCTTAAGACCAATGCTCAAAGAAGAGACTCATCTACAAACTTAAAAGGAAAGATCAACAGTCAGATGCAAGATCTGCCAAGAGATGAGACTCTAACTTAGCTTCAGAATCAAGAGATAAGATCATAATAGAAGATGCCAAACCAAGAAGAGATTCAAAGTCAGCCTGAGACAAGCTCAAACTGTAAAGTCAGATTGAGACAAGCCCAAATTCATTATAAGATCATATTCAGTCCAAGCATGACAAAGAAGAACTTTGAAATATGAAGCTGAGCAAAGATGAGATTCAAAGTCAGACTTGAGATGCAGACTCAACAAAGATGCAGAATCAGACTTGAGATGTAGACTCAACTTGAGATGCAAAATCAGACATGAGATGGTCTCAGATCAGATGTAGTCTCAAGATCAGACGCAGTCTCAAGTTCAGATGCAGACATGAGACAGTCTCAGATCAGATGAAGAGATCAGATGCAGACATGAGACTCAGACATGAGACGCGGAGATCAGATGCAAGCATGAGACGCAGACATGAGACGTAGAGATCAGATGCAAGCATGAGACTCAGACTTGAGACGCATACATGAGATGCAGACAAAGTCTCAGCAGCAAAAAGCAAGTCAACGCAAGTACACTGTCACAGTAGAGACAGCATCAAAAAAGCACCTGTCTCACGTCAGAAAAGTGAAAAACAGCTTCTCTCTTTTCCAACGGCTATATTAACGGCTAGTTTTCTGAAGACTAATAAAGGAGGTCTCATTATGATGAGACGCGTGAGAGACACAGTGAGACTCAGCATAGATGCTGCTGCACAACCAGAAAAATCCAAGTCTTAAGTGAATCTCAACCTACCTACCTATGTTATCTTAGCTAATATCTTGTGGTAGGCTTAGCTCTTGTTTTGTACTGATTTGTATACACTCTTTGAGTGATTTAGAGAGCTACCATCTAGCTGAGCTGACGGTTTATCCATACTTTTTATGTAATCTAAGCTAGATCAATCATATCTCATCTCATACCATCAAGTCTCAACTAACTCAGGAGGTGCCTGAGCTTAGTGTGAGCGTTTGTAAAGCTTGGAGAGGCACTGTAAAGAGAATACTCACTGAGTTGCCTGGAGAGGCAGTTGAAAATAATAGAATACTCGTTGCGCCTGGAGAGGCTGCTTGCAAAACAATACTGCATGAGTTGCCTGAAGAGGCAGTTGAAAACAAAGAATACTTGTATTGACGGGTTTGTCAATAGTGGAAATCTCACGAGTTGTGAGGACTGGACGTAGCCCAAGGTTGTGGGTGAACCAGTATAAATCTCTGTGTGCATCTCTTCTCCCTATCTCTTTATTTATATTGCACATCTCATATCTAAAATCTGTTTGTTAAAATAAATTAAATCTGTTCAGAGAAAACCAAGTTGTAATAACTAAGATCTGTCCATGCATCTCATCTTACATCTCAGGCCTCATCTCATCTCAGACCCTATCTCAACCTGAGATCAGTCAATAGTCTCACTCATTCTCTTTTAAGGTCTTAACATTTGATGAGCTAATTAATCTTACATCTCAAATCTGTTTATTAAACTAAATCAAATCTATTCAAGAATAATCAAGCTTCATTTATCAATAAATCGTCATTACTTGATTACAAATTTATTGTTGAGACAACATCTCATCTAACCTACTTGAGACTCCAAGTGTCAAACTTGAGATCACATCTCAACGTGTATTTAAGTGTGAATTTTCAGGAATAATATTTTCAAGTCTCTATTCAACCCCCCTTCTAGAGACGTTCAGCCAACTTCAGTTGGTATCAGAGCTTGGCCTCTTGGGGTTGAGCACACCAACGTGTGAAGAGGAAAAAAATCCAAGAAAGAAATATGGCTGAAGAGAAGGAAGATAGCTACCAAAGCTGAAAAGGAAAATGCTCAAGCAGTTGAAACTTTGACAAGGGGAATAGTGGCATTGAAACAAAAATGCAGAAAGGACACTGAGACTGCATTAACAGAAGCAGTAGTCAGTGGTCAAGATTCTTATAGTGCAGAAAAGAACAATGAGAATTCAGCAATAAAGCTGAAGAATGAGGAGTCAAAGGTGCAGCTGGAAAATAAGGATCTCATGCCCAACTCTTCTATTCCAGAAAACCAGGAAAATGAAAGAAGTCACTGTGATTTGCATCGCCATATCCTATTCTTGATAATCAACACATGGAGAGTGTGTTGTCCTCTTTTGAAGAGTAGCTGAGGAAAAGTGGCGGTGAGTAAGTAGCACTTTCTGAATCGATTAGAAGAAGGAAACATTAAAAATGACAAGCAGAGGAATGGAGGCAAGGTCCAACAGTGTGGGACGTTCAACAACTAAGAATTGGATGAATTTAATTCACGAAAGGAACAGAGATGATCTAGTCATGACGGAATCAGGATGATTGCGAAAAGGAACGAAATGATGTATAACATAATCGCAACAGGGAATAGCTCCGTCAAGTTGCTAGCAGAGAAAAATAATTTTGATGGCCCTTCACTAGCTGGACACAATTATTAAAGTGAAAGCAGCTGACTAGTGACTTTAAGGGGTCTTCTAAAGGAGCGATGACTCAGCAGGAGATAATATAAAAAAAAGGGGATGAGGAGACAGACGCACAGGAACCAGCTTGCTGAGGTAAGTATATATGCTAATTGTCTTCCTTTTATTACCTTTCGAAACATGTTGGATCATGCTCCAAATAATGATTCTTCTAACTTCTAAATTTTTTTAATAACGTTTTAATAAAAAAGGGGAAGGAAAACGTTATACAATATTGTCTTTTATGTTACAGTAAATATATTTTCAATGATTGGTTATTTTGGTTAAGGAAGGCAATGAAATATTTGAGTATCTTTTATGTTGATATTAACATTATACATTTGCTTAATTTGTTAAAATGATAAATGTTTTATTACTAACCAACTTGGACCCAAGAGATAAATGGGTACCAAAATCTTCCCCTAGTGATTTTGGCTATGCAGAAAAATTTCAAAAGGATGAGCAAGTTGGTCTAGTTAAAGAGGATATAAGACTTTGAATCAAAGCTTCTCAAATGCACAAAGTGGAACTGCTCAAGTTCAAATTTTATAAAGAGAAGCAATGGGTGAAGAAAATTTTATTACCAAAAGCTAAGCAAAAGCATTAAAGGACACTCTCAAAGAAAAGAAAGGGAAATAGATGCTGTAAAAAATTGCTTGAAGCTTGAAGGTTGAAAAGTGCTTAAACAAGAAAGACCCATTGGTGATATCAATCTCCTATCCCTCTTTATATTTGGACTAAAACATACTTGATCAAATCATTGAGAATTTATGCTATATCTCTTCACTTATTTTAATGGCATCATGGTTGTAAGTATTTTTATATACAAGTATGCTAGATTTGTAGAAACCATCTTTTCAAAAGGCATGAAAAGTTGTTTGGTCATTATTTGTTACCTCTACCGTACTTTATTGAAATTTCAAACAGCAAAATAAAATATATTTTTACTCTCCTTTAAATGTTTGAATGTATCATATGCTTACTTAGAGTTTGGAGTATCAAATGATAGATATCCTCTTGTTAGAAAGTGCTTTGTACATTCATATCTTTAAAACAAGATGCAAATTTCAAATCTGAATATTTTCTGAACATTCTATTACATCCAAGTAACTATAAAGTCTACAATCTCATTGCTCAATATGTGAAAGAAAATATGCTTGAGAGTTTTGACAAGACTAATCCTACACTTGAGATGAGAAAGATTGTAGATTTGGAGACAAAGTGGAATGCTTGGATCTCAACAAGAACAATATGAGAAAATCCTCATATCCAAGCCAAAAGGATGTTCAAAAATTATAAAGAGCAAGAAAGTAAAGCTGCACTTGAGAAAAGTCTCATATGAGTCTCAGGTTGAGACTGAGACTGATGCCTTCTTTAGTCTTCAGCCTTTTTGAACTTTCTTTTTCTTTCTTCAGAAATCTTCTAATTCTTCAGACATCTTGTTTTTGAATTCTCTTTTCCTGCGTCTCGAAATCCTGCTTTCTGATTTCTCGAAATCTCCTTTCTGTTATTTCGAAATCTTCTTTCTGGTTTCTCGAAATCTTCTTTCTGGAATCTTGGCTTCGTGGATTCAAGAACATCTTTAACTTCAAGACTTAGTCTTTTCTTGATACCTGAATTCAATGAATCTATTCTCATTTTCGAGACTTGATTATACTCTTTTTTGTGCCATGTGTCAAATTTTATTTGGTTAATTCAAAATCATGAATACCACCGGCCACCGTCCACTCAACTTCATTATGAGAATTCTTCTCATTAGACGTTAAAATGGTCTTATTAATGACACTTAACTCTTTTCACTCCTATAAATATGAGTAACTTTGCACAATCCTTTCATAATTTATCATTCCTTTCTCCTTTCTTTTCTAAATTCTCTTAAAGAATCTCTTCAAAGAATATGGAGAAGTTAATCCCTTTGGCTATTGCGTACAATCCAATCTGGAATGATTTCATTTTTTATGAGATTGACGAAATAGCCAAAGCTATTGGCTTTTCCAACCTTTCTCTTTGAAAGTTTTCTTTTGGATTGTACGTAGTAGCCAAATATAGGTTCATTTACATAATAAATGAATCTATTTATTAGTCCCGATGCTGACCTTGATTTCTTCCCCAAGTCGAAGATAGTTCAAAAGATTGGAGAAAGAATTCTTCTTTGTGTTGGCTCTATTAAAGCTTGTGGGGGAGGATGAGGATAAAGAGGCATGTTAGGCATGAGTCAGGTACTCATTCTAGTTTAGGATAGTTTCCTTTCTAATGTTTTAGGAACTTAGGATAGTTTCCTTTCTAATGTATTTCCAATGTATTCGAACTAATGTAATTCGAATTTGGATCATGAATAAAAGAACTATCATTTACCTTTTTGGAATACCTGTAATGTATTATTTCTAGAATTTACATTTATCTTCTTTTCGAAGTTCTAAAGTCTTTTTGGGTTAATCTTCACTCAAGAATTTTTCTAAGTTAACAGACTTATTATCAAAATTCGAAACAAGGTAATTTTAACCTCTTCTGTAAATTCGAAATGGCATCATATCCTTGTCACTTGTGGAATTCGAAACAATTAAAAATCAAATCCCAACACGTTCATAAATCATAATCTATAAATTGTTCATACTTCTCTTTTTGCCTCGTGTTAATTATTACGCACTCATGTTTGAACTTCGCTTTTTATTAAGTTTACAATGTAAGTAGTAAATGATCGTAATTCGTAAACCAAATAATATATGGATTTCAGCGATACCTCCGACATTATTTTCCATTAGAAATTTTTCCGTGATAACTCCAAAAATCCCAGAAAAAAAAAAAGATAACTCCAAGAATGATTAATATTGTATAAAATTTCAAACTTTTTGTGATACCTCTGACATTATGTTTGAAAGCATTGATCGTTCAGTTTTTAACTCAACTCTGCTAATTAATCATATCACAACTACATCAGCACCATTGGAAAGATTGTAGAATGAGTAGAACTAGTAAATAAATCTAATTATCCATTACCAATTCAGCCAATCTATAAAAAAAAAATCCATCCAATCCATCTAATTATAAAAGAAAAATGACATGGATTAAGTTGTATGGACAGATTTAAATAAATGGATGGATCACAATCCATCTTTTTTTTAATCCAATGGATCATTTAAATTAAAGGCTTAATTACATTTTTGGTCTCCCTATTATCATCATTTCGCGATTTTGGTCCTCCTACTTTTATTCGCGATTTTGGTCCCCTATTATGCCAAATTCACGATTTTGATCCCTCTAACACATAGATTTTGAAAATAGGGGGTCTGTAACATCCCGAAAATTGGACCGAAGAAGAATACAGAGGAAGTTAGAAGTAAGATGAGAATTTAGGGGTTAAAAAGGAAATGCGTAGACTTAAAAAACCGGGGTAGAAGATGATTTTATGGAAAAGGAACTAGGGAATAGAGGAGCCTAGTCTCATGAATGCTTAAGAACCCTTGATCTTATCCATATGGAGGTGAATTAATGATTTGCATCTTGGTTCAGGTGAAGTGTGCCTCGTTGGGCTTCAACTAAGGTTGTTGCCTAATTTCGGGTTTTAAGCCTAATGACCTTGGTTCACTAAATTGCAAATATCTAGAGTTCTAGGTGTCCAATTGAAGTTATTCCACTTGTATTAGAAAGATAAGATCCGGGGCTTCAGTTTGATATGCTATATGATAGTATTTCGAGCTCGTTTGCACCCCAAACAGACGTATTCTTGCTCAGGCGAGAAAGCTGTCAAGAAACTGAGGAATTTCAACCTGCTTTCTGCGCTCTAGTTGCGCTGAGCGCAACCTGAGCACAGGAAACAAAGAGGAATTGAAGAAAATCGCGTTCCAGCTGCACTAAGCACAGCCTGAGAGCAGGAACGCGTCCTGGTCCGTTTTAAACGCATTTCAGCTTCTTCTTCATTTTCTTCACTTCTAGGGTTTTAGAGAGAGTGAGGGTCGATTGTAGAGAGAGGGAGCTGGGAGAAGAAGGAGATCTTGGTTGGGAGGCTTCTACACCACCCCCTTGGAGCTTGGTCTTCATCCTCTTCCCCTCCATTCCTCCATTTCTCCATTTGTGGTGAGTGTGGTTCTCACTCACTGTGTTCTTGATTGCTATTCTATTGTATGCTCCCTATTCTTTGTCCCCTTGCGATTATTGTTGATTAGAGTTGGTTTTATACAAAACCAGGGTGAAATTTTGGATTAATTGCATGTTTGGCTTTGTTACCTAAACCCTAGGTTAGGAAATTGGGAATTTGAGGAATTATCTTGTATGATTGATGATTGAACCTTGATTTGGTGATTATTTGAAGTTAAAAATAGTATTTGTGTGTATTGCATTGGATTGTTATGAACCTTTCTTTAGTCATGAAAATGTCATGTTCACACTAAATAAACCATGTTCTCATGTTTTTGGAAAGGCTTAATCATGTATCATGTTCCCTAATCAAGTATCATGTTTTCATGGGCCTTGGGCCAAAAGATTAATCAGTTAAATCATGGGTCTTCGGGCCAAATCATGGGTCTTCGGGCCAAGTCAGGGGTCTTCGGACTAAATCATGTACAAGAGAGGTGATCCTCATTTGCTCCACGGCCAAGGAGTTAAATGGGGGTTCATCAACAAATTAAAGTTCATGTTGTTTGCTAATAAAATTTAATCAGGGTAGCCCTGGACGGTGGTCCTTGGTCACATGGCCAAGTGCTCTATCATGTTTAAAGAGAAAAGAACCATGGGTGTTTGGGTCAAAACATTTCATGACTAACACTGCATTTATGATTATCATTGGATGGCTAACATTACATGTCTCAATGTGCCTTTATGAATATTTATATGAATGGATCAAGTTATGTTATTTTGTTGTACATCATGTGTTTTGCCTCCCCACACTGCACACACCTTTATCACACTCACTGGGACGTAGTCTCATCCTATGATGTGGGAAATCACTTTCAGTTGTGCAGGTTACCCCGATCCCTGGTGTTGAGCTGAAGGCGTAAGGGAAGCAAGATGTTTATGCTTTATGTATGATTTTGTATTGTGGACTATGGGATTGTAATTGTTGAGATATATATATATATATGATTACATGGTACTGAATGTATTATGTGGATGTTTTAGTCTGGCCATTGAGGTTGGTTGTTGATGACATTGTAATATCCTTTATAAACTGCACTGGTGGACTTTTCTGAGTTTCAGGTCAAGTTAGAGAATTGGGTAACGTCCAGTTTTTAGGGGGAACTCTGCCGGCATTCCGGTAGGGGTTTTGGTGAATCATGACACTCCGTGTCTAGATTCATTCCTTAAGTATTGGACTATGGTTTTGTTTGTTATTTAAAGACATGAGATGTTGTGAAAGCTTGTGTAAGCGTTGGACTACCTAAGCAATTGTATGGTGTATTTATCGATACTTGAAATGGCACGAAATAATTTCAGAAATTCGGGAATAGTGTTTCCAACAGACATTACTCTTGGGTTTGGACATTAGGACGTTACATTTTGGTATCAGAGCAGTTCAATCCAATTGTACTGTGGTTAAGAAGTTGCCCGTGACTCGCTATGATTCCACCGTACCTCATAACCAGTATAGGGACTGATCACCCCTCTACTGGGTGCGTTGTACACGGGATTATGGTTAGTAACGTAATTAGGATGCCTTGGTTAGGGAGTTGGGACCCTTCTCTAACAAGGTTAGAGCCAACCATTTTTCAAATAGAGATTGAGTAACATAAATTTAATTCCAAGAATAGGACCACCACCCTAAAGAACTTATAGAGTGTCACCCTTAGGCCTAGTACATATAAGGCACACATAAGGACATCTGACCTAGATAGATTCCTCGTCAAATAAAGAATAGGTTGTTGCTTGACCTAATGTCCCGACAACGAAGGTTGTTTGAGTTGAATGAATGTTTGAATTGTATGATCAAATGTGATGACTGCTTGCTTGGACTATTGTATGCTTTGTGCACTTGGATGTAATTTGATTGATTGACCATGGTGTTGTTGGTTGCTTAAATAATTGCATGACAAGTATGTCTCGTTGTGTTTCCTGGAAGGTTTCGTAGGGAGAGGGTAGGGGGTTAAAGGTGAACTTCTAGGGCATGGGTGGAAAGATTTTTGGGGTTTAGAATCTCACAGGTTTAGGATTTCATGTATGGAAGAACTATAGAGGGTAGGTAGAACTCATGGGAGGTTAGAGAAACTTAATACCATTCACAAGTGAGAGTAACCCTAGTTCCTAGGTTAAGTTTCTTACCAATAGATGGAGGTAACCCTAGGTACAACTCGAGGAATTGAATTAGGGTCTTGATCTCACTTTTGGTTGTCTAAGTCATTATACGAATTCGGTTAGATGTCTCACTAGGAGGTTAGTGAATTCTTTTGATGGTGATGAGGATGTTTCAGTCTTATGTACGGTGATTTGGTCTTAGCATCTAAGAAGTGAATCCAACCCCGTGTTTCCTGAAATAATAGACTGAGACTTAGAGTCCTTACTCATTCCTTGGGTCCATGCATTGGTGAACTTGATTCTAGTTCTTAGGGGAAGAGTCTGAACCTTTGGTATCCTAATAGATCAATATGAGAGTTCTTGGTTGTAGTTTCGGCTCACATAGGTGCATGTTAACTAACTAGTTATTTAAGTGTATCCTCACTTCACGAACTAATAGAGGGAATTATGTTTGAATACCATGACTCAATAACCACCCTGTCCTACTTTAGAGCACCCTTCTTACCTCAGGTCCCTTGTGGTATAGAACCCTGTTATTCATGTTTGAAGTATGGTTGGGCACTATTTCTTAGTTAGGGCCTTTTGATCCGCCCGGTTAAGCTCGGGAGTAAACCCAAGTACTTAAGGAGAGCAAGTTACATTGGGAACTTGGATGGATAGAGATACTTAGTAAGTCGCAATCATGGTTAATTCATTTAGGTCCTAGGTCTACTTAGCTGATTGACACTTAAGGAATGAGATTCCTTGTGGTTTTAGCCCAATGCTTTTGGAATAGTAGTTTTATAATTATCAGTCCGTGCTTAGAGCATCATTGCCAGTTTCCCATGGGTGGGCATGCCTGTTACCTATGTTCAGGATTATGTTGGTAGTACGCGGGTAGTCACCTATTTTCTAAGTTATATGTGGTAGATCTAAGTCTATAGGTTAAGCTTCCCAGTCTTTTCTTTGTTGTTTCGTTAGAGGTAAAACTTTGACTCTTAGAGTCCATGGAAGAAGAGAAATCTTGCAGAATTTATAATTGTTACTCAAAGTAGAACTCCTACAAGAGTCAAGGATCAGTATCTAGTTAATGTTTGGTTAAAGACTACTGTTAAGCTTAGTGTGTTGAATTCATTGTTAGGTGTTGAACACTCTCCTTCCATGTCTCTTGTTTTAAAATTCCACCATCATTCTAGGTCTGTGTGTGTCCCCTGGTTCATCAGGGCAATTGGATGTTCCTTCAATTGTTGCGGTGGTCAGCTTCAGGCAATAGCTTCTGATGTCTTAGTTCAGGGCAAGTGTTCGTACTCAGTTCCCTAGGTTGTACTGATAGGTAATTATGTTTCCTATGTTGGTGCACATGAAGGGGTGGTAAGTACAAGCAGACCTACACACTATCATGTTCTGTTTGACGAGGTTGGCTTTATCCGGATGAACTACCGAAGTTGTCCATCTCCTATCATATGTGTTTTAGAGGAGCACTACTACCTTGGGTTGTGGCTCCGTAGGTGGCGCACCCTTGACTACGATCTTATACTCGTGATTGAGGCCTGCGTGTTCTCGTCTCAGAAACTAAGGGAGAACTATTGTGTATTCAGGTCCATAGCAGTTTGTTAGCCATGCATGTGTACCTTTTTGGTTTTTAAGATTTTTGATAGTCATATGTGCTATTTTATAATCTATGTTCATTGAATGCATGTCTCGGGCCGGACTACCCCTTCGGTGCAAGCTTCATGATTCTTAAGTTGTATGATTGCTTTTGAAGAGGGTGTTAAGTATTAGCTTCAAGAAAGCATATGGTAGTTTAGGAACCAACAAGGAAATTTCAATTGAGACCAGGATATAGAATAACACTTCATGATAGGGTGAGATTGTAATGCCCCTTTTTGGAAATCTTTTCACTGGTTATAAAGTTTCTTTGGACATGGAACATTACATTGTATTGTTATACATTGTAATGGCTGAACTTTTGGCAGGAGTATGTGACTATGACATCCCACCCGTTCGGGTTAAATTGTAGTTGGAATTAAATCTAAGGCTTGGCTAGTAGATAAAGAATGAAAAGATAAGGCTATGAGACCAAATGACTTTTAGTTCCCGTAGCCATCTTTAGGGAACGGAGTACTTTTGATTAGGAGATGATTAGAGAATTCCTTAGGGCACCAGCATCTTGACGAGGGATTAGGTCTGGATGTAGTAGTAGAGCTAGCCAACCTGAAATTTTGAGGACAAAATTTAATTAAGGGGGGTAGAAATGTAACATCCCGAAAATTGGACCTAAGAAGAATACAGAGGAAGTTAGAAGTAAGATGAGAATTTAGGGGTTAAAAAGGAAATGTGTGGACTTAAGAAACCGGGGTAGAAGATGATTTTATGGAAAAGGAACTAGGGAATAGAGGAGCCTAGTCTCATGAATGCTTAAGAACCCTTGATCTTAGCCATATGGAGGTGAATTAATGTTTTGCATCTTGGTTCAGGTGAAGTGTGCCCCGTTGGGCTTCAACTAAGGTTGTTGCCTGATTTCGGGTTTTAGGCTTGTTGGGATTTGAATTTTAATTGTTTCGAATTCCAAAAGATGACAAAAGTTTGATGCTATTTCGAATTTACAGAAAAGATCAAATTACCTTATTTCGAATTTGGACAAGTAGTCTATTAATTTCGAGGATCCTTAATTGAAATCAATGCAAAAGACTTTAGAGATTCGAAAGAAAGATAAGAGTAAATTCGAAAAATGAATACATTAGAGGCATTTCAAAAGGTACAAGGTAGTTCTTGTATTTATCATTCCTAATTCGAATTACATTAGTTCGAATACAAAGGAAATGCATTAGAAAGAAAATTGTCCTAAGTACCTAAAATATTAGAAAGAAAACTGTCCTAAACTGAAAGAGTTCTTGACTTTTGTCTTTCATGCCTTTTTCATCCCCATAAACTTCGATTGAGCCTAGGCAAAGGAAAATAATGCTTCCAATTTGCTAAAACACTTTTGACCTGAGGAGGAAGATCATGATCAGCATGGGAAACAATAAATAGGTTCATTTATTGTTTAAAGTGACCTCATATTTGGCTATCACATACAATCCAAAAGAAAACTTTTCGAAAAGAAAGGTTAGAAAAGCCAATAGCTTTGGCTATTTCGTCAATCTCATCGAAAATGAAATCATTCCAGATTAGATTGTACGCAATAGCCAAAGGAATTAACTTCTTCATATTTTCTGAAGAAATTTTTTAAGAGAATTCGGGAAAGGAAGAAGAAAAGAAGGAAGAATGAAGAACTTGGATGAAATAAACTTTGTATGTGAACTCCTATTTATAGGAGGTAAAAAAGAGTAAAAGCCAATTAATGTGCCATTGCTAACGTCCAATGAGAAAAGTCACATATGCAAATTGAAAGGACGGTGGCCGGTGGTCTTCACAACCTTTGGAATGACTAATTAAGATATGCCACATGGCATAAAGAAAAGTAAGGTCAAATCTCGAAGCAGTTTTTTTGAATTCGAAAAATTTGAAGATATAGTATCAAGATTAGAGATTTTCGAGAATGTAGCAGCAGAATTCGAGAAATCAGAAGTCAGAATTCTAAAAGAAGATTTTGAACAATCAAGAAGAAGATTTCGAGAAACAGAAGCAGACATTCGAAGACATATCTTTAAAGACTTAGAAGAATTTTGAAGAAAGCAGAAGATTCATTTTCGAAAAGACAGAAGACACCATGACAACAGTTATTAGAAGTTATAAAAGACCAAGATAGGTGTCATCTAGTTAGTGGTGGATTTCAAAGATTGTAAACAGTTTTCTGGATAGCAGAAAACGTGGCAAGCATATACGCTGCCAACACATAAGGTTGCTGATGTGTCAAACATACATTAGTTAGCCGTTAGGATTAGGAATCTATAAATAGTTGAACCCACAATGTAATGAGGGTTGGAAAATCACTCATACTCATACTCTCTGAAACACCTTATACGTCCGATCACACTGCGACAAACAGGTTACTAAGAGAAGCAATCATGTGATGAACCCATCCACTTTTCTTTTCAATGCAAATTGTTCCTACAATTTAATTTTTCTTTTCTTTGTTTACGTTCTGCAAATTTACTATTCTGTAATTTACTTTTCTTTGTACAAATTCTCATTTAAACTTTTACTGAAGTTTCTCAAAATCAGTTTCTGAAAATTCAAAGTTTGAAACTTGATAAATTTCTGAATCAAGTAATTTTCTAAAAGTCAAGTTCTTTGATAAAAATTCCGGATCAAATCTTTAGAACTTAGTGTTTTCTGGATTTCTAATGCTTAGAAAATAACTTGGTGAAATTCTGTACCAAATAATTCATTTTTCCAGAAAGATTGAATACCAAATAAGTCTTTTAAGAAATCATAAACACCATAAACCTACTTTTTTAAAAGAGTCCCGTAAGAGGATTTGATTCTAATCCCCAGATTGCTCGTAGAATCAAAGTGTTAAAATTTAATTTTCGAAATTGAATTTTATCACCACAAACAAATTGGCACGCCCAGTGGGACAAATTGCCAAAAAGTAGTGTGTTATGATTTTATGAATAGATTTGTTCTTGTATGCGTTTGAGAAGTGGAAGAACAATTTCCGTTCAAATGGCTAACAATTCTAGGCAAAATGCAAGTGGAAATAACAATAGGGATAACACCAATGTCACGAATTCTGAGAATTCGTCTCCCCCAAGGAATGAGTCTGTAAATAACAATGATAATGGGGCTAATGGAAATAATAGTGTTACAAGGGAACCATCAACGAATGTTACTACAACCACTACTGCTGTGACAGACCCTGTAGTAAGTCAAATTGGTTCTACTATCCCTATGCCCAGTTTTATGTCTATGTCTCAAAATGGACAACCACAGTATGGTTTACCATATGGATTTGTTCCAAGTTCTGGAACAGCCCCACAAATCATATCAACAGTGGGTCCTTCAGTTGTTAGAGGACCCATGTTTAATCCCTTTGTGGGAAATTCTTCTTCATCTATCACAAATTCTACGTTGCAAACTATAAGGCAACAAATGGATGAAAGTAACCATGAAATGGTGAACATGTTGACAACTCAAATGGCCACAGTGTTCGATCCCCTAATACAAACAACAAATACAAATTATAATTTGCTGGCTAGGCAAATGGAAAGGATTGCGGATGTGTTTGGAGCACCCACAGATCCTATAGTAAGACAAGTGGCTAGTATGAATCCTCCTGTAAATCAAGGGGATCAGAATAACCAAATACCGAATCCTGTTAATCCTGTTGAAAATAGGGAAAACAATGCTCCTAGAGTTATCCTGAATAGAAATCAGAATGCTGATGAAATTCTCGAAAGGATAAGAGCAAATAACTTAGGGGGCAACAAAATGTTGTTGGAATAGTTGAACAAATCCTGAATAGACATGGATTTAATGTAGGATTTGCGAATCATCCTTATGTAGTTTCTCCTTTTACCCAAATGGTATTGCAAACTGAGTTACCAAGGGGATGGAAGGTTCCCAAATTTACCAAGTTTGCTGGAGAAGTAGGAGAATCCACTGTCGAACACATTGCTCGATATCAAATCGAAGCAGGTGATTTGGCAAATAATGAAGAACTTAAAATGAAGTATTTTCCTAGTTCTTTAACCAAGAACGCTTTTACTTGGTTTACAACTCTTCCCCCAAATTCGATTCATACATGGAATCAATTAGAGAGAAGTTTTCATGAACAGTTCTTTCGAGGGGAAACCAAAGTTACGTTAATGGATCTAGTGAACATTAAAAGATTTTCAAATGAATCCATTGATGATTATTTGAATAGATTCAGGAAAATGAAAGCTAGATGCTTTACTCAAATTCCTGAATATGAGTTAGTCCAAATGGCTGCAGGAGGACTAGATTATTCAATTCGAAAGAAATTGATAAATCAACAACTTAGAGACATGGCCCAGTTGGCTGATAAGGTTAGGCAAATTGAACAATTGAAAAAAGAAAAAGAGAGATTTCGAAAACCTGATAAAATCTTTCGAAAAGACAAAGTAGCATATTTGGAAGTATATGATGATAGTGATTTCGAATATGATATGGAAGATAACGATGTTCATGTAGCATAACTTAAGCCTGGACCTCCTTACGTTTGTCAATCTTTGAAACCCAGTGGAAATACTGGTAATGATAATAAAAATAGATTTCCCCGAAAAAATTATGGTTTCGACATTTCGAAAGCAGATCAAATCTTTGATATTTTAGTGAAAGACAAACAAATAACTCTAAGTGATGATCATATAATCCCTTCTCAAGAATAGAGAAGAGGTAGAAAATATTGTAAATATCATCATACTTATGGACATTGGACTAATAGTTGTGTTCGATTCAGGGATATTATCCAAGAGGCGATTAAGCAAGGAAGATTGAAGTTTGAGGAAAAAGCACCAATGGCAATGAAGATTGATTCCGATCCTCTTCAAGTGAATGCCAATTATGCTGAACCAGTGAGTATTAACATGGTTGAAGTTGAAGATTCGAATTTTGTGGGTCAGGCCACAGAAATGGCCTTAGACGGAGACCAAGAAATTCATGATGTTTATCCAAAAGGAGGAGAATCTCTTTTGGAGTTTCTGAACCGAAAGAGGGCAGAGGATGCCTCAATTGATCTTTGCCCAAGATGTCATGCTGTTTTTGACAAGTCTGCAGCAAAGATCTTTCAAGATTCAGACATGAAAGCACATTATCAACAAGTTACTTCCCACCATAAGCAAGGTGAGAAAAGGCAGAATAAGCCTCATCCTTCATATGGAGGATGGATTTCGAAATCAGAATTCATCTCTGGGGGAAAGACTCCTGTGAATAGGAGTAGGTTTGATAAAGGAAAGCAACCTATGATTCAAAGGTTCCAAGAAGGTTCGAAGCCAAGAACTTTTGTTCCTCCATCATCTGTACCTCCGAATCAATGGATTCGACCAGGTTTCGTGAAACAGCACAATCATTTCCAAAGTCAGTACCAGAAACCTTACTTTGGGAATAGAGAGAGAGTGAGGGTCGATTCTAGAGAGAGGGAGCTGGGAGAAGAAGGAGATCTTGGTTGGGAGGCTTCTTCAGCACCCCTTGGAGCTTGGTCTTCATCCTCTTCCCCTCCATTCCTCCATTTCTCCATTTCTCCATTTGTGGTGAGTGTGGTTCTCACTTACTGTGTTCTTGATTGCTATTCTATTATATGCTCCCTATTCTTTATCCCCTTGCGATTATTGTTGATTAGAGTTTGTTTTATACAAAACCAGGGTGAAATCTTGGATTAATTGCATGTTTGGTTTTGTTGCCTAAAACCTAGGTTAGGAAACTGGGAATTTGAGGAATTATCTTGTATGATTGATGATTGAACCTTGATTTGGTGATTATTTGAAGTTAAAAATAGGATTTATGTGTGTATTGCATTGGATTGTTATGAACCTTTCTTTAGCCATGCAAATGTCATGTTCACACTAAATAAACCATGTTCTCATGTTTTTGGAAAGGCTTAATCATGTACCATGTTCCCTAATCAAGTATCATGTTTTCATGGGCCTTGGGCCAAAAGATTAATCAGTTAAATCATGGATCTTCGGGCCAAGTCAGGGGTCTTCGGACCAAATCATGTACAAGAGAGGTGATCCCCATTTGCTCCACGGCCAGGGAGTTAAATGGAGGTTCATCAACAAATTAAAGTTCATGTTGTTTGCTAATAAAATTTAATCAGGGTGGCCCTCGACGATGGACCTTGGTCACATGGCCGAGTGCTCAATCATGTTTATAGAGAAAAGAACCCTGGGTGTTTGGGTCAAAACACTTCATGACTAACACTGCATTTATGATTTTCATTGGATGGCTAACATTACATGGCTCAATGTGCCTTTATGAATATTTATATGAATGGATCAAGCTATGTTATTTTGTTGTACGTCATGTGTTTTGCCTCCCCACACTGCACACACCTTTATCACACACACTGGGACGTAGTCTCATCCTATGATATGGGAAATCACTTTCAGTTGTGCAGGTTACCCCGATCCCTGGTGTTGAGCTGAAGGCGTAAGGGAAGCAAGATGTTTATGCTTTATGTATGATTTTGTATTGTGGACTATGGGATTGTAATTGTTGAGCGATATATATATATATATATATATGATTACATGGTACTGAATGTATTATGTGGATGTTTTAGTCTGGCCATTGAGGCTGGTTGTTGATGACCTTGTAATATCCTTTATAAACTGCACTGGTGGACTTTTTTGAGTTTCAGGTTAAGTTAGAGAATTGGGTAACGTCCAGTTTTTACGGGAAACTCTACCAGCATTCTAGTAGGGGTTTTGTCGAATCATGACAATCTGTGTCTAGATTCATTCCCTAAGTATTGGATTAAGGTTTTGTATGTTATTTAAAGACGTGAGATGTTGTGAAAGCTTAAGTAAGCGTTGGACTACCTAAGCAATTGTATGGTGTATTTATCGATACTTGAAATGGCGCGAAATAATTTTAGAAATTCGGGAATAGTGTTTCCAACAGACATTATTCTTGGGTTTGGAAATTAGAACGTTACAGTAAGTCTCTCATGCTAGTAAGGAAGCGAGTGGATCATGGATCACATGCTTCTACAGAGCCCTTCCTGTAGCAGTTTGCCAAGCAGACCTTTGAAGGAAATCCCATTCTTTTTCAATAGTTGCATGGACTTGTCGAACAGAGTCACTGTGCAACAAGTCTGGAAGATTTATCTCTGGCCATGTTTGTTGTAGGGACACATGGGAAAACGCTAGAAGGGGGTTGAATAGTGTTTTTATAACGTCTTTATGGAAATCGTTTCCTAAACTGTGTTCAGAAGGCTTTCAGATAGTGATTCATATGTTGTCTGAAGTTTTGATCTTCATCTGAAAATTTCAGACAAAGGTTAACAGAAGGCTTTTTGTAAATAGTTTTCACAAGATTGCTTATAAAAACTTAGTTCAAATTCCCTCTTCTTGTTACAATAAATAGAATATAATAAGTTAAGGGATAGAAGAACACTTAGCCAATTATCCAGGTTCACTCACTCCACCCGTGAACTACCTCCAGTCCCAGTGTCAACGAGCTACTGGATTTTCTCTTAATCTCAAACAAATTACAATTATTCTTTTGTTCACCAAGCCTCTTCAGGCTCTACACCACAAGTATTATTTTGTCTCCCAAGCCACTCTTGGCTCTAACCACAAGTATTCTTTTTCCTACCAAGCCACTCCTGGCTTTAACAACAAGTATTCTTTGTCCTACCAAGCTACTACTGGCTCTAACTACAATAAGTGTTTTCAGAGAAATTTGAACTTAGAACACAAGTTCTTCATTCTGGGTGTACAAGATACAACAGAGATCTAAGTCTAGATATGAAAGTTGATTGTACAAGATTTTTACAATAAATAAATCCTAGAAGGATTTGAGCAGCGTTTCGCGAAGCTTAGGCTTTTAAAAGTTCGTAACTCTCTAGCACTTCGCTTCAGGAGACGTCTGATATTTATAGGCTTCATTCAGATTGGAAAACGTCGTTGAGAAGTTCGTTGTGAGATAGCATTAAATATGTTTCATCTCGTTGAGACACGATCACTTTCACCGTACTATGTTGCAGCGTTGTTAAGACTTCTGCGACTGCTGTAGCGCAACATTTCTCCTTTTGTGCTTCCATTTTGAATCTCGGCGAAAAAGTTTCCGTTTGTCTTTATTTTCTGATGTTCTGAGGTTGCGTGTGGTTCTGGTACAGGCTTTGTCTTGCCACGTCAGATGCTTTTGTACTTCAGACAGACTTCGTCTTCAGATGAGGACCAACGTTTAAACAATTCACTCTTCAGACAGTTCCTTGATCTTCAGAACTTTGACCAACTTCAGATCATAGTATGACTTCAGACAAACTTTCTTCAGACAGTCTCTGAAATAACAGAACTTTGAAAATATTTGATTAAGCATAAAGTTCTAAGTTTAATTAAGTTTGTAATCATCAAAATATGTGAAAGGGGTGTCTTAGACTTTTAAAGTTTTGAGACTCAACATTCTCCCCCTTTTTTATGATGACAAACTTAAATAAACTAAAAGAGATATAGTTTGAGAAATAAGAGTTATATAATATTAGAATAAGAGATTTAAGAACAGTTGCTCCCCCTCAAACAAATTTTCTCCTTTTTGCTTGATTGATACGTTATGCACTCCCCCTGAACTGTATAGAACTTTTGCTTTAATTGCATATTATTTCTCAATGAATTCTGCTTTAAATGCATATTATTTATCAATGAATTCTGTTAGTTTTACTCCCCCTTTTGTCATCCATCAAAAGGGTAACAGAACATTTGGCATTAAGAATAAATGATAATATTACAACACCATCTTAACAGAATACACATTACTTGAAGATGTGGTAAACAAAATCAAGAAGCAGTTTCCAAGTTTCAGAGCAATATTCAGAAGAACATATTCATCATAGTAAAGTATTTCAAAGCAATATGCTAATATATCATATCATACTTAATACAGAATATCAGAATAATAGACAATTTGGGTTTGAACAATTTCTCATTTTATTGAAACTAAAATGACTTTTACATCATAGACATGAATGCATTCACTTTTCTCAGTTTCCTAAAAGCTTTTACAGTGTGGTATGTTCAGAACTATGCTTCTGAGCTTTCCCCTTCAAGTTGCTTCTGTAGCCATCATTCTTGACGCTACTGCCTTCTTCAACAATTTGCTAAGGTTTGGGGTTTTGGACAATCCTAAAGCTAGGAGAAAGTCCAAAGTCCTACTAGCAAACATGTTTCTGAAATAGGTATACATGGAGAGGTTTCGTAGGGACGATACCAAAACCCGGTTCATACACTGCAGTTGCTAGGATCTCAATATTGAGAGAAAGTCCCAGAACCTCTCCTAAGGAAGAACACAAGGTTGCATTATCCTTGCTGAAGATTGATTTTGTGTCCTTCTGAAACGTCACATTTTCATCTTTTGGAAAGCCTCCAGGGTCCTTCACCTAGGTAATATCCCAGTGTACAGATTCAAACACAGGTGCAGGAGGTATATCAATGTTCCTGCGGATGTAGTCTTCCATCAACACTCTTCTTGATAACCTTTGCAGAAAGGATAGAACATGACGTGTCGACGAAGGGTTTGGTTTTTCCATACACAAGTGATGATAACTCGATGTCCCAGTTCTACTTTTCTTCTCCTTTTTATAGGCGATGAGAAGGCTTATTAGTCATCCTTAGGGTTTGAACATACTTTGGAAACTGTGTCAGGTTCAAAGTTTTACGTTTTGAAAAGTGTGAATATGAACCATCTCAGTTGACACGTCACTTTTTAGTGAAGTTTCAAATCGTCATTAAAGATTCATATTTAAGCACGTGTTCAGATCACCACACTGTCTCAGACACATGCATTTCAAAACATTCAATCAGAAGATGCAAACATGCTTCAGATGATGCATTTCAGACAATGCATGAATGTTCAGATGTACTCAGCTTCAGCCATGGAAAGAGCAATGGTGCTTTGCCTTTTGCTTGACCAGCTGATCATGTTACTTCGAATGAAGTGACATCCACCACTAGTGCTTTTTCTTTCAACTCTATCTCCAAAAAAGTCATCATCACAGTATCCAACTTGTAAGGTCCAAGAATCCCTTCAAAAGTGTTTTAATAATGACAACCAATCAAGGTTTACTTGGAATAATTCTTAGCTTTAAGGACTAATGATTTTGTTTGAGTAAGTGTTCAGAAGATACATTTCAGCAGCAGAAGAAAGGAATGAATTCCACTCATTTAAGAAGATAAGTCTCAGATTTGACAAGAATGACAAATCTGTGAAAAAGAAACACAATGCATACTGAAAAATCATGAGAAGGATACTTTACAGTCCAATAAACTCTCCAGAAGATAAGAATGAACCCCTCACAAGAAGAGAACATGACAAAGTCCCTTTAGAAGGAAGATTCATTCTTATAAATGGAAAAGAAGTATATCCCTAGTTTCCAAGCATCAAGACATATTTAAATAATCCTCACTAAAGTTAAATAGGATGGTCAGAAGACAAAAGCTATTTGTGGAGAAGAACCTGAAGCCATTAATTCTGCAGAAGGAACAGAACAGAACATATAGGACAAAATGATTCTTTCACTTTCTAAGATCACAACTGCAGAACATACCTAAAGATGTTCTCCATCAAGCAAATAATGGATCTCAAGAAGATCTACAAGAAGAATGCAATTTCATATATACTGCAGAATAAAAGAATTGTTGCAGAAGGTGCAAATAATGCAAAATTCAAATAAGTCTTCTTCTTCTCATCTTCTCATAATTTTAGTAGGCCAGCTAACTCTAAAATAAATGAAAATATTATACTGGAAGATTTTATCATGCCTATAGAAGAAAAGCTTTGAGAGATTGCCCAAAAACAGCCTGCAGAAGATACTCTGCAGAAGGAAGAGTTGGTCAAATTGACAGTTGTAAAGCTGCACATGCTGCAGCTGAGATAGGGACATGACTTTGAAGCCAGCTAGATGTCCAACGACTATTTTCACTCCAGCCTTCTATAAAAGGAGAGTTCCTCCACACTTTGAAGGCACCTCACTCCAGAAGAAACATAAGATTCTGCAGTTTCACTTCTCCTATCTTCTGGAAATTTTCTCTCTCCTTCATTTCTGTGATTTTATGTCTGAAAAGTCTTGGCTCATCATATTGCTTCTACTGTGTAAAGATTGTATTGTTGAGCCTTGTATGTTCTTATTCTTTCTCATTCTCATTGTAAAAGTCTCAAGAGAGGTGTGCAGGTGCATATCCTTCTTCTAAGCAGCAAGGGAAAGAGTTTTCAGTGAGGTTTACTGAGATTTGGTGATCTCAGTTGGTTTACAGAATCTGCAGAAGGTACTTGCAGTATTCTGGGGACTGAATCTTCTGCAGAAGGTTCTACAGTAAGTATTCAGTGGAAAATCTGAGTTTGTTAGGTTGTTGTTAGCCTGAAGAGGCAAGTAAAGAATACTAGTGGTAAGGTTACCCAAGAAGATTGTAATTTGATTATAAGAGTGAGAAAATCCTACAGGTGTAGGGATTGGAAGAGGTGAACCAATATAAAATTTCTGTGTACCATCTTCTTTACTCTCTCTTTACTATTATTTATCACTACCATAACATATAACTAAATATACATACTTATATATCTTCTGCAAAATTAAATTTAACTAACCATTACTTTCTGTGAGTTTATTTCTTTATACTAAGTCAAGGCAAATCCTTGAGCAGAAAAAGTATACAAAGAAATTGCAGAAATTTTATTCAATCACAATTCAACCCCCCTTCTTGTGATTGAAGCCACAACTTCAATTGGTACCAGAGCTTGCCTCTAGGGTTGAACTTACTTAACAGTAAGAGAGGAAAAGATCAAGGGAAATGGCCAATCATGGAGCTGCAATGTTCATACCAGAAGGTTCATCCACAAATAGACCATCAGCATTTGATGGAAAGGACTACTATTATGGGAAGGACAGAATGAAATTGTTCCTAGAATCCCAAGACATTGATCTTTGGGTTATTGTTGAAAAAGGAAATTTCATTCCTATGACAAGAAGAACAAGATTTCTTACCCCTCTTAAAGAAGGAGAATCAAAAGTACAAGAAGAAGCTCCTCAACCTAAAGAAAGAGAACAATGGACCTCAGAAGATAAACAGAAGTATCTTTTGAATTCCAAAGCCAAATTCTTCCTTCCCTGTGCACTAAGCAGGGGAAAATATGACAAATTTGATGGCTGTTCAACAACCAAAGAAATATGGGATACACTCAAGATAGCCCATGAAGGAACAGACCAGGTTAAAGAATCAAAAATTAACATATTGATTCATCAATATGAAATGTTCAACATGGTTAAACATGAATTTATTGATGAAATGTTCAGTAGATTCACTATCATTATTAATGACTTAAATTCTCTTGGGAAAAGCTACTCAAACCAAGAGCAAGTTAGAAAAATCCTTAGAAGTCTTCCAAAAATATGGAGACCTAAGGTAACAACAATTCAAGAAGCTAAAGATCTTGTTGTTTTAAAGTTAGATGAATTGCTTGGTTCACTAAAAGTTCATGAGCAAGAACTCATGGATGAATTACCAAGAAAGGGAAAATCCATTGCTCTAAAAGCAAGCACTTCCAGAAGAAACAGTTTGACTCCAACCGAAGCAGATGCTTCTGAAGAAGATGATACATCATCAGAAAAAGATGATGAACTTGCCTTCATCTCAAAAAGAATCCAGAGGCTGATAAGAAGAAAAGGCAGAGGAAGGAAAAGCTTCAACTTCAAGAAGGATGGACAGAAAGCTGAAAATTCCAAAGCACAAATAATTTGCTTTGAATGCAACAAGCCAAGACACTTTAAATCATAATGTCTATAGCTAAAAAGAGACTAAAAACCTTCCAGAAGAAGAAAGCTATGATGGCAACATGGGATGATTCAAACAGCTCTTCAGAAGAAGAAAACTCTGGGGAAGAAGCAGCAAACCTATGTCTCATGGCTAGAAGTCATGATGAAGAAAATGAGGTAATCACATATACTCGTACTGCATATAGAGAGTTAGAAGATGCTTTTGAAAATTTACTATCTGATTCTCACACACTAGCACAAAAAATGTGCACTTCTAAAAGAGCAACTCATTAAATCTAAAGAGGAAAATGAAAAATTGAAAGAAGATAATGATAGACTAAGTAAAACCAATCAATATCTTCAACAATCACATTTTAAATTGTCATAACAGGTTAGGATAATAAAAAAGAATTCAGCAAAAGATACAAAATCTGCATCACTGCAGAAGGAAAACAATCTTCTGTAGAAGAAAATTGATGAACTACAAATAGACTTAAGCAAATTTGTTAGCAGTACACATAACCTAAATAAATTAATAGGAAATGGTAGAGAAACTACAGATAAAAGAGGATTAGGATTTCATGAAATAGGAACATCAAAAATCAAGAAAACAGTTTTTGTTCCTTCTAAAAGGCAACCTCCTAAATGTTCTTGGTGTAACAAAATTGGACACATTGCTCAAAATTGTTACAAAAGAAAAGGGAGCTTTAGAAGAAAGGTATCTAACCTTTCAGGACCCAAAAAAGATTTGGGTACCTAAATCATTACTTTATTCTAATGTAGGAAAAAGGAAAATCCCTCAAGAAGAAAGAGCTATGAATCTTGGACAGTGGCTGCTCAAGACATATGACTGGAGACAAGAGCAAATTCATACTTCTCCACAGAATGGAAGGTGGAACAGTTACTTTTGGAGACAACAACAAAGCTCACATCAAAGGTATTGGAAAGATAGGTATAAAAAATTCTACTCAAGTTAATAATGTGTATTATGTGAAAGGGTTAAAACATAATCTTCTTAGCATAAGTCAACTATGTGAAAGTGGCTATGAAGTTATGTTTCAACCAACATTCTATGAAATTATAGAAGCATCTACAAAGAAGGTCCTATGTTCTAGTATTAGAAGCAAAAACTTATACAGCATATGCTTAGAAGAACTATCTAATCATACATGTTTTGCTTCCTTTGAAAATGACAAATGGACATGGCATAGGAAAGTAGGTCATCTAAACATGAAAAGCATTTCCAAACTGTCTAAATTAGATCTAGTTAGAGGTTTACCATAAATCAAATTTGAAAAGGATAGAATGTGTGATGCATGTGTAAAAGGAAAACATACACAATCAAGTTTTCATCCTAAAAATGTAATCACTACTAAAAGAATATTAGAACTGCTGCATATAGATCTATTTGGACCTTCTAAAACACCAAGTCTAGGAGGAAAGAAATATGGACTTGTTATTGTAGATGACTACTCTAGATTCACATGGGTTTTATTTCTTACAACTAAGGATGAATCCTTTGATGCTTTCAAGATCTTCTCCAAGAAGATACAAAATGAAAGTAGCCAATTGATAGCTTCTGTAAGAAGTGATCATGGAGGGGAATTTGAAAATCACTCTTTTAAGAACTTCTTTGATGAAAATGGAATTTCACACAACTTTTCATGTCCTAGAACTCCACCACAAAATGGAGTTGTAGAAAGGAAAAATAGAACCCTCCAAGAAATGGCTAGAACCATGTTAAGTGATAGTGGGATTCAAAAATACTTTTGGGCTGTAGCTGTATCAACTGCTTGCTATATACTTAACAGGGTTTCCATCATAAGCATTTTGAACAAAACGCCATATGAAATATGGAAAGGAAGAAAACCCAGCATTGTATATTTTTTATGTATTTGGATGTGATTGTTTTATCTTAAATAACAAAGAAAATCTTGAAAAGTTTGATGCAAAATCTGAAAAAGGAATTTTTCTTGGATATTCTACTACTTCAAAAGCATATAGAATCTATAATATCAAGAATCAAACCATAGAGGAAAGCATGCATGTAGTTTTCAATGATACTAATCCCTCTTGTCAAGAAAAACATAGAAAAGAATCAGATGATGAAGGTGAGCTACTGCAGAAGCAATCTTCTGACAGAAAAAGCTCTCCAGAAGATACAGCAGAACAGAAATCTCTTGCAGAAGGTTCTGCAGAAGATACTGGTGAAGCTAAAGAGAGCCTTCCTAAGAGCTGGAAGCTAATCACCAATCATCCTCATGAACAAATCATTGGAAGCACTGCAGAAGGAGTCAGAACCAGATCACAACTCAGAAATAATGAAAACAGTTCAGCATTCTTGTCTCAAATTAAACCAAAGAATGTAAATGAAGCCCTAGAAGATGAATCTTGGGTAGAAGCAATGAAAGAAGAACTGGATCAATTTGAGAAGAACAAGGTGTGGACACTAGTACCATCTCCAGAAGATCACCCCATTATTGGAACTAAATGGGTTTTCAGAAACAAAATGGATGAAGAAGGTAATGTGATCAGAAATAAAGCAAGGTTAGTAGCTCAAGGGTACAACCAACAAGAAGGTATTGATTTTGATGAAACTTTTGCACCTGTAGCTAGATTAGAGGCTATTAGAATCCTACTTGCTTTTGCTGCATACAAAAACTTTAAACTTTACCAAATGGATGTTAAAAGTGCATTTTTAAATGGCTACATAAATGAGGAGGTGTTTGTGCACCAGCCCCCTGGTTTTGAAAATCAAAAACATCCAAGTCATGTTTTCAAACTCACAAAAGCTTTATATGGATTAAAACAAGCTCCTAGAGCTTGGTATGAAAGATTAAGTAGTTTTCTTCTTAACAATGAATTTTCTAGAGGGAGAATTGACACTACTTTGTTTAAGAAAACTATTAAGAAGGATCTACTAGTTGTGCAAATTTATGTTGATGACATCATCTTTGGATCAACAAATATAAAAATGTGTCAAGATTTTTCTAATTTAATGAAAGGGGAATTTGAAATGAGTCTTATAGGAGAACTCAAATACTTTCTTGGATTACAAATAAAACAAGAAGAATCTGGAATTTTTATTTACCAAGAAAAGTACACTAAGGATCTTCTCAGAAGATACAAAATGGAAGGATCAAAATCCATGGGAACTCCCATGCATCCTTCTACAGTTCTAGACCTGGATGAAAATGGAAAATCTGTATCTGAGAAGGAGTATAGGGGAATGATAGGATCCTTGTTGTATTTAACTGCTAGTAGACCAGATATTCTATTTTCTGTAAGACTATGTGCTACATTTCAATCTTCTCCAAAAGAATCACATGTTGCTACTGTGAAAAGAATACTCAGATATCTTGTTGGAACCACTAATCTCGGTCTTTGGTACAAGAAAGGTACAAAATTTGACTTGACATGATATTGTGATGTTGATTATGCTGGAGATAGACTAGATAGAAAGAGCACAAGTGATAGATGTCAATTTCTTGGAGAAGCATTTGTATCTTGGTCCTGTAAGAAGCAACCTACCATAGCTTTATCTACTACTGAAGCAGAATATGTATCTGGTGCAAGCTGTTATTCACAAATGTTATGGATAAAGCATCAAATGGAGGATTATTGCTTAAGGTACACAAAAATCCCTATATTTTGTGACAATACAAGTGTCATAAACTTGTCCAAGAATCCTATACAACATTCTAGGTCTAAACACATTGATATAAAGCATCATTTCACTAGGGATCATGTTCAGAAAAATGAAATTGAACTTAAATTCATAGAAACCAAGCTTCAAGTTGCTGACATTTTCACCAAACCACTTGTAGAAGATAGGTTTGTGTTTATTAGAGAGAAATTAAACATGTGCAGATTATTAAATTAAATGCTTTTGAATGAAATGATTGCCTTGATTGAATTTTAATTCTGTCCTGAACACAGAAGATATTTATATCTTCTGCAGAAGGTATAACCATAGGATAAAAATTGTTCCTTCTGCAACAATGTGCAGAACATCTTCCTTCTGTTACAAGAAAAAGAATGTTCTTCTCCAAAGTCTGAACCTTATCTGACCTACCATCATAGACTTTCTAAAATCCTGAAAATCTGTACTAGGAAAAGTCACTAACAATCTCTCATAATTCTCTCTCTCCTAGGTCAACTTTGAAAAGGACATGGCACGAGTTGCAGAATCGGAGTAGGGAGAAATTCTACTTTTCTAAATCCATGTACGAGGTGGCCATTTAAATTAGTTTGGATTAAACTTTTGTAGAAGTACTTCTAAGAGAGAAAAATAGAATAAATGAAGAAGGTAAAATAAATTCAACTTCTTCCCTAAGTTGAATTTAGTCATTTATGGATAGGTTAAATGAGAGAGCTTCTGGAGAAGTTGAGTGCAGAGATTAACTTCAACTTATGGAAGAAGATGAATTCATTTTACCTTCTTCATTTATTAAATTTTCCTCTCCTAGAAGTTCTTTTGGAGAAGTGTATCCAAACTGACCCTAAGAGTGTGTTTGGCAAGACATTTCAGGTAGATGAAAGATGAAATTAAGAGCTAAAATCATTTTATCGGTGTTTGATAAGGTATCTTTTTTAGGTAGCTACTAGTTTTTCTTAAAAAACTACTTGAGGTAGTTTTTTTTTAAAAAAAAAAACTCCATTTTTCATCTACTAGTTGAAAATTTATTACAACTTTATCTCTCAACAACCCTCACTCATCATTATTTAATAATTAATGATGTACTTGTATGTCATTTTACCATTTTGAGCTAGCTTTGCCAAACACTTTCAATCAAATCAACTAACTTTTCAGCTTGCCGCTTTCATCTAACTTTTCGGCTTTCAACTAGTTTTTTTAATTAGTTTCACCAAACACACTCTAAAATGCACCTGATACTAGATGGTTAGATTTTTACATGTAAAAAATTGATTCTAATAGGTATTTAAATCAATTTGTGTGGCTATAATAATTAATAAATTAATAAAAAATATAATTTCTCCTCCTATTACTTCTATTAAACCAAACAATAATTAAATTTCTCATTTCTTTTACACCAAACAATCTATAAATCATCTCTATCTTCTCACTATTTTTCTCTTTCTTATTTCTCTTTTCCTTGTTTCTATTCTCTAACTAAACAGTGTTAATGTTAGAGAAAAAATCCAGAAATTATCCTTTAACTAACATTTCGAAAAAGAAAAATTAAGAAGATACAACATATTAATAAATACATTTAATAAGAGTAGGGTCTTGGTTATTCTTTGAATGGTTTTTGGTCATTTCTGTAAATTTAGGTGAGAATGTTCTTTTCCTTGTTCTGTTTGAATTATATGTTCAAATTCAATTGAATGTATTGTCAGCATTAATACTTATCATATATGAGTTCAACTACCCGTTATTTTTATTTTAATAAAGATTTTAATTAGTATACTAAAAAAATCTATTTTATATTATTTAATAAATATGATATTTAATAAATAATGTGACAATTTTAATGATAATGTAAAAAAAAAATGATACTGACAATATATATTCATTGAATCATTCAATAAAACTTTTTTTTATAAAAAGTATAAGAGTAAGGTTTAACCATACTAAGTTAAAAATTAATAAATAGAAAAATGTTGTTAAAAGATGTAACATTTATGTTACTTATTTATTGAATAATATAATATGTTATTAAAATTTTTTTTTTTAATTTTTTTAATAATACTATTTCTCAATTCCTTAATTATTATGTTCCTGAATGGTTGTATCTAGTTATTTAAACAAGTATTCCTCTATGATAAGAGTAATATGAAAAGGAATATAATTAGTGCTAATAATAAGAATTAACTCTCTTTCTCCTTTTTCTTCTCTCATCATCCTCTAAATACATTGTTTTTACTCATACAATTAATTTCTTTTCTCTTGAGAAATGTTAACTATACATCCACTACACATCCTTCATAATTAATTAGCTTAGTTTCATATAGATTTAACTAAATAGGAATCGGTTTCCGTCATTCTAAACATGGTAGACATCTACATATTTTAATCACACCTATGTAAACCAAATTTCAATGAATGAGATAGAATGTCCTCTTTGTAAACATTATTTTAATATTTTTATTAATTTTTTTTCCTTTTCTGTCATTTTCATTTTATCTTCTTATCCAGAGGGAGCGTCAATTAAAAGTTTAAACGGCACGCTAAACCCCTCTTGCTTTTCAATTTATTGACATGGTTGCCGTCAGTCCAATGTCCATTATACCCCGTGGATCTACAAAAAAAACGCATCCAAGTATTATTATAATTATAATTATAATATTATATAAAGACATAGTACAAGTAGAGGGAAACCATACTGTGATAAAGTAAACAGAACAGAACACAACACAAGAGAAAGAGAATAGAAGAGAGGGAAAAAGCAGATCAGAGAGAGCAACACAAGTAGTGATGATAATCCACAGATTAGAGTTGTGCATAACTATGGTCAGATTAGCCATAGAGTTCGTTGTGACCGTCGCTGAAACTGTCGTAATCGTTCAAGAGAGAACCACTGAGCCCCTTGCCAATCTTAACCGTGCAAGTACTCCTCTCCCTTTCTATGGCTACCTTCGTTGAATTGAATGAATATTCTCAAGTACTGTCACTTTTTTTTTGTCTTTTTTTCCATTTCCTGTCACAATTAGAATTCCTTAAGTTGTATAGATCATATCGTATCATATCTCCTTTTCGGTGCATCAATTATTCTGTCTGATGCAAACCGTTGTAAAGGAAAATTGATGCCCAACTTTTTCGGGTTTTGCTGGATTTTTGGCTCTTTGTTGAAGTGCATGCAGTTCCTCTTCTCTGTTAGCTAATCTCCAAGCTGCAATTATGATTATGATTATAATATAAACGAGTGAATCAGGTATGTATGAGTTTTTTTTTTTTTTTCGATTTAGAATCTGTTACTTATCTTCTACTTCTTCTTCTCCTTCTTCTACAAGATTTCAAATCTAAATCTCAGAACGGCGACGTTTCTACAAACAAAGTAGAGACGGCAGTTACAGGGCCAACTAACGCTCTGTTTTTCTCTGTAGTTTGTTTCTTTTGGTTGAACTATTTCTGGTAATTTCGTTTGGTGATGGTTGTTCTTGTTGGAACTTGTATAAAAAAAACCGGTTTCGTCAAAAGCGTAACAATTTTGGTTTTTCAAATTGAAATTGAAATCTCCCTAAATTTATGATGTCTGATATGTTCAACTGCGATAAACCACCAACTGCGATTTTTACAAGTGGTATATTATTATTAATTAGTTTTATCATAGTATAAATATTTCTACTCCAACAGAATTACCTCTATTGTTTATAGCTGTGATTCACCCAAAAACAAATTACTGCCGATAAACCGAATATTTCTCATTAATGTTTTTTCTTAGATGTATATATTTTTTCTATAACTCAATCTCTGATTAAATCCAAACTTGGTTTTAAGAGACTCTAATTTCAGTCAATGTTTAACGGACTCTAATATTTCCAAATTAAGATTAAAGTTGGTGGCAACATATATATTCTCAAGGGAGTTAATAATAAAGCATTTTGTAAAAATAAATTAGGTAATTTATATAATTAATACTCTCTCCAGTCCTATTTATAAGACAATTCAAACAAAAATGCACATATTAAAAAAAGTATTTATGCATTGATTTTTAAGAAATTACTTTATAAGATTATAAGTTTACACCTATTTAAAATTAAACCCTACTACCATAATAATTGTGTTATTTTAAAATCTTTAATGATCAACAAGGATAAATATGAGAAAAAAATAATAAATTTTTTTAAATTTATGTATTTTATCTTATAATTAGGATGATGAAAAAACTTCAAACGATGTTTTATAAATAGGATCCGAAGAGTAAATAATAAGGGTTTCATATTTTATATGTAGAATATTGGTTATCTAGTATTCGGAATAACATGAATTCAATATTATATATACAAGTTGTATGGTTGGCAGGCTATTAGTCCGTGTTTCTCGATTATCCAAAATGTTCTTCCCTTCCTTTTTCTCTGTCCAATGAAACGAGAAGGAATTCACGAGTGCAATAAATTGCAGCAAATAGATAAGAAAACATATCCGACGAAAAAAAAAAAGATAAGAAAACATATCTGAAGACAAAGAGCAAGTTAGCCCATGCCAGTTGCTTGATGTTTTATCTATTTATTTCACAGCAAAGATCAATGATGCATCTCTTTTAATAATGAAAATAGTAAGAAAAATAAGAATTTATGAGAACGTTCATTGTATTTATGCATTTTAGTTTTTATCCGTCCTCTTAAAACATACTACTTCCTCCGTTTTTTCTTATAAGTTGTTTAGGTTTTTTTATAAGAATTAAAAAATATAATTACTATCTTTTTAGTTTTTGTAAATATGTATTTTCTTTTTTTCTCATTAATGCATTTATAATGAAATGAATTCTTTTTTCAAATTTATTTTACCACTATACCATGAATTTTTTATTGGAAATATAAAGAATATATTTATCAAGACTTTACTTGTAGATCATTTATGATATAGCTTTATAATAAAAATTTTAAATAAAAAAATTAAATTAAGAAAGGGGTAAAATTAAAAAAATAAAATTTATTATTATTACTTTGATATCTAAAAATGACACTTATTTATAAATAAATTTGAGACTTTTAAAATACTCCCTCCGTTTCTTTTATTTTAAATTAAATTAAGAAGGGGGTAAAATTAAAAAAAATAACATTTATTATTATTGCTTTGATATCTAAAAATGACACTTATTTATAAATAAATTTGAGACTTTTAAAATACTCCCTCCGTTTCTTTTATTTTTTATTACAAAAATTTAGGGTGAGGGGATGGTGCCTCAATTCAAGGAAGGGAAAGTCTCTGGGCTCTTTGAGCACTTATAGAGGTACTTACATTTTACCTCACCCCAAGGAGAGGAGTGGGGGTTTGAATACAAGACCTTGTCTAGCTCCACTCGACCAGCCCCTTGGGGTTCCCTCCGTTTCTTTTTAATAGTCGTTTTAGAGTATAAAATTTGTTTCTAAATAAGTGTCGTTTTTACATATCAAGGCAACAATAAATGCTAATTTTCCAACTTTACCCTCTTCCAAATTTATTAAATGGCAGAGTATTTATTGCATATGACTAGAAATGGTGGAGAACTTTAAATGTTTTAATAAGAGAGAAAAAATGTATATTTATAAACAATGGAGCTAAAAAGACACATTTATTGTATTTCTTAATCTATGTGTAAAAATCTTAAACCACAAAAAGAAACGGAGGGAGTAACAGATAAAAAAACTGAGTGAGTAATATAAAATAATTTTAATTTAACTAATTAAAGTATTTTCTTTCCCTTTCATACATGTTCAATTGTATTCAAACAAATATCTGCAATTATTGGGAAGCTTCTGTAGTTGTGATGGAGCCTATCTACGGGAACAGTTAATTAGTCGTACAACATATAGAATAATTTTATTTAAAAAGATAATAATTTACCATGGTCAAGAGAGTCATATAGAAACATAGAATATAGACACGCGCGAGGATAATTTAATTCAGTGTTTCTAACTTAAACGGAGTACAATATTACCTAGATAATAAATTAAAAAAAATAAATTTTATTGAAAAATGTAACATTTAATATTAATCATACTTTTTTTTAACGTTGATATTAATCATACATTGAATATTATGATAGATACATTTTTCAATAAAACTTTTTTATTTTTAATTTATTATCTTATAGGAGTACAATATTGCACAGATTAAAAAAAATCGATAAATGTTATCAATTTAGATATGTTTGTAAAAGATGTCTTTGATAAATTTTATTTAAATGAATTTGAATTAGAATAAAAGTATAAATATATGATTAATTATAAAGTTTAATAATTATACATATGTCAATATAAAAAAATTACATTGTCATCTAATAAAATATTGATATATTATTTAATTAATATGACACATCATGTGTTATTAAACTCAATAAATGATGTGACAACACATTATATTATTAAATGAAAATATAAAACCTATTTACATTGAAAATGCATATATACATTAAATCCTTAATTATAATATTGGACTAAACTGAAATAGACATGTATTTTTAATCTATCTATACCAAAAAATATGTATGTTTCATATATTTATGAGAAAATAAAAGAATAAACCACCAATTTCCATCTGAGTGCATTCCACAAACTTTAAGTTTGTCCTTCATATTATAGTAACTCATTAATTAATAGTTCTTAAACTGTATAAAAATTGTTAAATTAGTCTATGTACTTTACATTAATAAAATATTTTAGTCCCTTCATAGGGATTAATTTGACGGTTTTTTTTATATAGCTTGGGGACTATTAATGATAATGAGTTACTATAACGTTAGGGATGAACTTGAAGTTTGTTGAATATGTTGGGAATGAAATTGATGGTTTACTCAGAAAATAAATTTAGCAAATTATTATAAAAGTATTATTGTTGAAATTCATGGTATAGAGAGAAAAAGAATAGATTAGAGATGGAAAAATAAAATTCTATATTGATAATAGAATGAAAATACTAAAATTACAATAGAAGTTTAGGCTTATATAGCCAATATTATCAATTAATTCCTAACTAATTTTCTAACAAACTAACTAATCTCTAAGTAACATTTTTATTTCTAACAGCCCCCTGCAAGCTGGAAGTGCTAGCACTTCAAGCTTGGGATGAACAACACAATACACTAAAAATCAAATGAAAAATTACATGAAATGGTATAACAAATACCATGAAATGTGCTCTATATGCCTCTAAAATCAATGCCAAATTAGGCAAAGGCTTAACTATATTGCAGAAACTCAAATCTTTAATCTTCAATACTTAACCACCATAAGGCAGAAGCTCAAATCTTCAAATGCTTAACCACATTATAATAAGGCAGAAGCTACAAGCTTAATAATCAAGAACAGAAGCTAACCATAATGCTTAACCACTCAAGAAAGAAGCAAAATAGAATTTTAATGCTTAACCATCCAACCATGGACAGAAGCTACCACTCAGCCATATTAGGCTGCAAACCAAAGAAAATTTGCAATAAACCAAAGCAACTCAAATATCCCTTTAAAGAGGACTTTTCACAAACACCTTGTGAGCACCATTGAAAGAGGGAAACTATGAGAAATTAGGAAAAAGATATCCAAAAAAAACAAGCAATTTGAGTTCCAAATAATGCGCCTGAATTGTACCAAGATTGCACACCCTGAGGCCAATTTCGGGTTATTTATGGCAAATGAATCTTTCTAAAAGTTCAAAGTCCAAGTTCCAAATTGATAACCTTCAATTCCAAGTTTCGGATTTTCACTTCTGCGGTTTTCCAAGGTTGTTGACCTGTTGTTGGTCTACCTAGTAGTCCCTTCACTTTAGCTCGCATTTCTTGCATCACAGAGCTCTGAAGTTGACTCAAATTAAGACAACACAAATAAAATGGCATCCTTTTTTTTTAAACAGAGCAAGCATTGCTCCTTATTTTGGATCTCACTCCTTGAAGACAAAGGATTTGCTTTCGATTCTGTAACGTCCTAATTTCTCAACTCTAGAATAGTGTCCGTTGGAAACACCATTCCTGAATTTATGAAATTATTTCGTTCAATTTCGATATCAGCAAACAAAAGCTTAGGCTTTCCAATGATTTGCTTAAGCTGTTACTAGTACATACATCACAAACTCATACAAACTGAAAATCTTAGTTAAACTTACGGAAAGAACCTACACTTGGAGTGTTGTGGTTCATAAGACTCACACCAAAAGTCCGGCAGAATCTCCCCTAAAACTGGAGGTTTACTATTCCAAACTTAACCTGAAACTCAGTAAAACCATCAACACAGTTTAATAACATGAATTCACTAATATCATAATAGGGCCTCCGTGGCCAGAACAGAATATACATACATATAAACATCAGTATTTAACTACCTATCATTACATAAGAACTAATTCAACTAAATGAGACTTCCACTGGAAGTAATACTCAACTTCACCATTCCTTTCCCTGCTTTATCATCACCTGGAATCACCTGCACAACTAGAGTATATCCCCGAAACGTGGGGTGAGACTACAGTCTCAGCGAGCACAACTATGCAGATGTAGTGTAGGAGAAATCAATCATATAAGATGCAACACCTAAAACATGCTAACATATAGTTCATAGCTTAATACTGATTCTTTTCATAATGAAAACTCATTTTAGATCAAGGTAAAGATACATGTACAATTCCATTACACAGCGGTTATGGCCTAAACTCATCATCACAATCATCTCAATATAAATGCAATTACGATGCAACTCACTGATGTGCCCAGCAGACATGATCTTATGACTTAAACTGGAGTTAGAACTGAGCTCAGACTACGGAGAACGTCTTCTCCGGGGATGAATCCCACCCATTACTGGACCGAAGTCAAGTTTTCACATAATTACTTAATTTTTAACTCACAGCGCGAAGGTCGACTTGAATTAACTCACGGTTGAAACCGGCTTATATTACTCAAATGCACATAATCTCAATGAACTAATAACTAATATTCATCAAATGACAATAACGTCACATTTCGTAAGTTTCGAAAGCTAGGGTTATCAATGTCAATAACAACTACTATGTAAACAATTTACTAATTTTCTTAACTTAATCACATGAGTTTTACACAATTGATAATAACTAACATCTACAAGTATAAAGAAGGGGGGATTAGAGGATAGGGTTCATACTCAATACATGCAATCACAAAAGTGTAAGTGTGTGAGTTGTACTCACCTTAAGGGTACTCAAAGAGAAGAAATTGAAGTAGAGGAGAAGCTTGAAGTGAAGATCCAAGTCCCCTTCCAAGCCTTCAAGCTCCAAAACATCCATTCTTACAAGAAATTCCCTTCTTCTATCTAAACTCTCTAACTTCTCTCTAAAAGAACGGAAGAAGAAGAAGGAGAAATGAAGAAAAACGGAACTAAATGAAGGGTTTTGAGCCTATAAGTGAATTCTCGCTCAAGCGAGATATTCTCGCTTGGGCAAGCGTGTCGGTTGCATGATTTTTCTTCACATTCTCACTCAAGCGAGAATGACCCAGAAAAAGCCCTTTCTCTGGACAATTCTCGCTCAAGCGAGTTGGCTCGCTCAAGCGAGATATGCAAAAACTTAATTTCTTCCCTTTTTGCTGCATAATTTGCTTGAGCGAGAATATGCTTGTTTGAAGGTGAAAAATAGATCAGAACCTTATCATATAACCTATGAAACCGAAGCCCCGGATCTTAGCTTTCTATCCCAAGTGGAATCACCTTAATTGGACACCTACAACTCTATATATTCTCGAATTAATGAGCAAAGGTCATAGGGCTTAAAAACTCAAAAGTGAGCAACAACCTTGGTTGAAGCCCAACGGGGCACACTCCACAAAAACCATGATGTATATCATCTATTCACTTCAATAAGGCTAAGACTAAGGGTCCTAATTATTCATGAGGTTGTGTTCCTCCTAACTCTCACCTACTCCTACATTCCTAGTTTCCTTTGCCAAAACACAATCCTAACTTAATTACTCTCTTAAATATACCCCTTAATACCCATAAATTCTCATTATCCTCATAATCTTACTCAAAAACCTTCCTTTTTCCCCAACTTCTCACTCTCTTTCTAACTTACCTTTAGTTGATCTTGGGTCCTATTTTTCCAGGATGTTACATTTCTACCCCCTAAAAGGAATTTTGTCCCCAAAATTCGCTCCGACTATATTTCATCACCAATTCGCCTTCCATCTCCTTATTCCTCGGAATACATGTTTCTGAAACTTATACCTCTACCCTAAGTTCAAAATGTGGTTTCTCTAATAGATTCTCATCCTCTTTACTCTATTTGAGTATACTCAACTAGTTTGGTTATACAACCAACTGGATAGAATCTAATGATTGGAAAAGAGTTCATGCAACGACTAAGTAAGGATCCTAATTCAATACCCAAACCCATCAATCACTGATTGGTTTTAAATCTTATGTTCTTAATGGTCTAGCTAGGTTTAGGAAAATTCTAAGTGATTTACAGGTTTATATTCTAAACCCTACAATGCTAATAACGATAAACCATGCACATATAATTACTTAACCCCTTGAATCACTAAGTTTGTGTTAGCGAAATAGTCCAACACTCATGTCATGCTCAAGGAATTAAGTTCACAAGGTCACACAACCAAATACCACACCAAAGTGTGAAGAAAATCCCCATTCTTCTAAGGAAACATTGGAATTCTAACAAACACTCATGCCATAAACGTAGGTAAAATACCTACCGGTTACAACATGAACACGGTAAACTCTCCTAATCTCCTATCTTCCTGTAATGGGATCTTTCTCTACCCCGCCCGACCGGTAAGGGCTTGTACTTAGTTTAGTTTTAAGTTTTCATTGAAAAAGGAAAGTGACATAATGTCATCCACACCCTGGTCCTCCTATAAGTAAGGACTTCCAAATGATTTAAAGTTCTAACCTAGTGAGTGAGCATAACAACCTCTCAATCCTTCATATTAGTTCAGAGCTTAATACTGATTCTTTTCGTAATGAAAACTCATTTTAGATCAAGGTAAAGATACATGTACAATTCCATTACACAACGGTTATGGCCTAAACTCATAATCACAATCATCTCAATATAAATGCAATTATGATGCAACTCACTGTTGTGCCCAGAAGGCATGATCTTATCACTTAAACTGGAGTTAGAACTGAGCTCAGACTACGGAGAACGTCTTCTTCGGGGACGAATCCCACCCATTACTGGACCGAAGTCAAGTTTTCACATAATTACTTAAGTTTTGACTCACAGCGCGAAGGCCGGCTTGAATTAATTAACTCACGGTCGAAATCGGCTTATATTACTCAAATGCACATAATCTCAATGAACTAATAACTAATATTCATCAAATGACAATAACGTCACATTTCGTAAGTTTTGAAAGCTAGGGTTATCAATGTCAATAACAACTAATATGTAAACAATTTACTAATTTTCTTAACTTAATCACATGAGTTTTACACAATTGATAATAACTAACATCTACAAGTATAAAGAGGGGGAATTAGAGGATAGGGTTCATACTCAATACATGCAATCACAAAAGTGTAAGTGTGTGAGTTGTACTTGAAGGGAATCAAGCATGTGGTCAGGGTGCAGCGGAAATAAATGGATTCCCTCCCTTGTTATAATCGTTTTGCGAAAACACGAATCAAGGCATAAAAGGGTATAAAACAAAAGGTTGTACCTTTAAGGATTATGAACGAGGCAATAGTAGCCACGTCTCTAGTAGTGTCCACGCCAACAGCCGAACTAGAAAACCCTCATAAACTCTGCTAGTAGCCTTAGAGAGTAAAAAGTGATTGCTCATCTATGTAGGGTAGTGCATCTCATGCTCTATTTATAGAATGGTGGCTAGGGTTTTACCCCATCACTCACTTAGAGAGTATGATTGCAAAATGGTAAAAAGAGTAGATAATTAATTGGAATTAGAAAGGTAGAGTTAGAGACTCTTTACTTGGATCAGGATTGGATTTCATCTCATCACACCCATTGTGCATATAAAGACTACTTATTATTTTGGTATACTCTATAAAATATGTAGACAAACTTTATTGCTAAAGCCCCTACCCAGCGACCTTAACACTCAAGGATAAATTGTGCGGGCTCTCCCAGGCGACAGATTTATCTCGGCTTATTTTGCTCTCTTTTGTTCAGTTTGTAAGAGTTAGACGATAAACGAGGCCTATTGGTAGACGCATCCTTCGCTCCAGTACTGTCACTACCTTATGCTCATTAGAATACGCCCATGTTCGAACTCCTGGAATTACAACCTCCTAACTCTTTGCTATCGGCTATCAAGTCCTATTTGGCAACTGCTCCTTCACTTAGAGTACTCACACTACCCCTCACTCATTAGAAACAGTCCCTTTCAGCCGTCAGTAATAACCGAGTAATCTTATTCAATCAGAGGTTGAGTTTCCTATGTCTAGGCTCCCCCAAACTCAATCCTAGCCGTAACGTTAATTACAAACTAGCCATAACTCCAGACGCAAGCGTGGGAATTAGGAATAAGCACAGAATAAGACTACCACCATTATAGATAGGGACCTTATTGAAATAATAATATAGCATTTATATACACTCAAGGATAGAATCGATTACATCCAATCCTACTGGAGAGTTAACTACATGAAGTAGCCATACAAACCATTGAAGACGTTGTCACCATCTTCAATCCTCGTGAAGCGCTCCTCCTCTCCTACTCTAAACTTAGCTCTGGTACATAATCAATGAATTACAATGACTATCTACTCGCTAACCAACTAACTAACTTCGGACTGACGCAAGAGGTTCCTATTTATAGATTAGGAAAGACAAAGCAAATTTGGGAAGAGATCCTCTTAAAAACGGCAACAGGGACGTGATCTGCGTGTTCTGCGCTTCAAGCTGCGCTACAGCGCAGGCTGTAGCGCAGGTTCCAGAGAGTTGCGCTTCACCTGCGCTATAGCGCGGGGTGAAGCGCAGCTAACGTCTGCAGCTTCAACTTTCCTCTTTTAACTAGTTGATCTCTCCCCGAGACTGGTTTTTGCTCGTTTGTCCTTCCATGTTTCCCTTTATTTTCTGATATCTTTGTATTCATTGTGCAATCCTTGTTTATTTGGGAAGCTTGTCTGCAATATCTTTGATTGATTGGCTCTATCTCCTCATTAATGATTCAAATCTTCTTCAAATATTTAATTAATTGTCCTCAATCAATCTCCAATCTTGCATGAATCCTCCACATTTAATGCCATTTAATCTCTGAATTGAATCTTTGCAAGAATCCTGCAAAATTCAGCAATAAATCTATTAAAATAGCATCAAATTCACAACTAGGATTACTAAATACAAATTATTAAATATTAAATAAAAAGGGATAAAAATGGGGCAAAATTACCATTTTGTCCTTGATAAGTGAAATAAAATATATACTAATTTATCAACTATTTTTCACTTATCAGCAATCTTTGATGATATTCAAAACACATAACTCCTTATGTAGGAATCGTAGTGATTTCAGGTCGAAGGAATTCATATAACATTTATCAATATAAGTAACGTTCATGACACTTATGTAACAATCCATGCAACGTTCTTAAGGTGGGTCTGTCCAGTACACCATTACTCTTAATGTGTACCTATGTGAGCACATGATATCTCATATCCATGATCTGTGAGATGCGATCATCAACGAACTCACATACTAGTCTAAATGCATCTTTGTCCTAAGATGATAATTGACTAGGGACTTTTTAAGAATAGTTCTTCATAAGATCTCACGATCAAGTCATCTACTTGATTTCTTATGAAGTTTAAGCTTACTATTTTACGGACAATAATTATATTCTAAAAGAATAAGTTTGCCTTTATAAAATAACACGATACAAGTGATGGATGTTCATAAATATATAAGTCTCTAGTGCATATTCCTAACAGTACTCACCTTAAGGGTACTCAAAGAGAAGAAATTGAAGTAGAGGAGAAGCTTGAAGTGAAGATCCAAGTCCCCTTCCAAGCCTTCAAGCTCCAAAACATCCATTCTTACAAAAAAATTCCCTTCCTCTCTCTAAACTTTCTAACTTCTCTCTAAAAGAATGGAAGAAGAAGAAGGAGAAGTGAAGAAAAACGGAACTAAATGAAGGGTTTTTAGCCTATAAGTGAATTCTCGCTCATGCGAGATATTCTCGCTTGGGCGAGCGTGTCGGTTGCATGATTTTTCTTCACATTCTCGCTCAAGCGAACTGTCTCACTCAAGCGAGAATGACCCAGAAAAACCCTCTCTCTGGACAATTCTCGCTCAAGCGAGCTAGCTCGCTCAAGCGAGATATTCAGAAACTTAATTTCTTCCCTTTTTGCTGCATAATTCGCTCAAGCGAGATATTTTTGATTGAGCGAGAATATTCTTGTTTGAAGGTGCAAGATAGATCAGAACCCTATATTATAACCTATCAAACTGAAGCCCCCGATCTTAGCTTTCTATCCCAAGTGGAATCACCTTAATTGGACACCTACAACTCTATATATTCTCGAATTAATGAGCAAAGGTCATAGGGCTTAAAAACTCAAAAGTGAGTAACAACCTTGGTTGAAGCCCAACGGGGCACACTCCAAAAAAACCATGATGTATCTCATCTATTCACTTCAATAAGGCTAAGACTAAGGGTCCTAATTATTCATGAGGCTGTGTTCCTCCTAACTCTCACCTACTCCGACATTCCTAGTTTCCTTTGCCAAAACACAATCCTAACTTAATTACTCTCTTAAATATACCCTTTAATGCCCATAAATTCTCATTATCCTCATAATCTTACTCAAAATCATTCCTCTTTCCCCAACTTCTCACTCCCTTTCTAACTTACCTTTAGATGATCTTGGGTCCTATTTTTCCAGGATGTTACATTTCTACCCCCTACAAGGAATTTTGTCTCTAAAATTCGCTCCGACTATATTTCAACACCAATTCGCATTCTATCTCCTTATTCCTCGGAATACATGTTTCCGAAACTTATACCATTCATAATTTGGTTTCTCTAATAGATTCTCATCCTCTTTACTCTATTTGAGTATACTCAACTAGTTTGGTTATACAACCCACTCGATAGAATCTAATGATTGGAAAAGAGTTCATGCAACGACTAAGTAAGGATCCTAATTCAATACCCAAACCCATCAATCACTGGTTGGTTTTAAATCTTATGTTCTTAATGGTCTAGCTAGGTTTAGGAAAATTCTAAGTGATTTACAGGTTTATATTCTAAACCCTATAATGCTAATAACGATAAACCATGCACATATAATTACTTAATCCCTTGAGTCACTAAGTTTGTGTTAGCGAAATAGTCCAACACTCACGTCATGCTCAAGGAATTAAGTTCACAAGGTCACACAACCAAATACCACACAAAAGTGTGAAGAAAAACCCCATTCTTCTAAGGAAACATTGGAATTCTAACAAACACTCATGCCATAAACGTAGGTAAAATACCTGTTGGTTACAACATGAACACGGTAAAAACTTCACCAATGAAAACAATTGAAAACAATCTCGCATACAGAGAACTCTCGCGACATTTCCTCTGGGCTATCCCGTCCTGATGGGAAGCATGGGTAAAGGATAAAACAGAGATGACGGTGGTGGATGCAGTGGCTGTGACACCCTTATACCCCAAATAATAATACAATCCTCAAATTGAATTATAAAGAACATTCAAGTCAACACCGAGGTAAAAAGGTTCACAAATCCCTTTTTAAACAAGTACTTAATCCAAATCCAATGTCATTTTCCAAAAGGGTAAAATCAATGTTTTCAAAAGCTAAATTATCAACATAATAAAAACATAACTTGGCCATGAAAGACCCTTAGAAATAATATTTATAAATCTCTACATATCAAAATAAAGAAATAAAACTCCTAGATACTAAGCCCCGATGTCACACATATCAGAGCGAGACCTTGTCCCTTCAAAATTCGGCACATTGAGTGCCCTCTTCGTCACCTAAGAAAACCACAGAAAGAGTACAATGAGGAAAGAAATACAAACATATACATGCAATACACAAGACTGCCCTTATTCCCACCCATCACCATACTTATCATAATTCATCTCAACTCATATACTATTCATCATATACTATTCATTTCACACTTCAGGTTCGTACAAATATAAATTCACACTTTCATACAATCTCAATTAAGGCATATGCTCACACCATGCACATGTACAACATATATCCCAAGAGTTATGATTTGGAACTCCGCACAATGGGCACACCTCATCAATCCCCTTAGTTGTTACCAATGATGGCCCTACCGTTAACACCACACAGTAGGTTGCACCCCCTCGATGGGCCCGTGCAAAGACATCCACCCCCTCAATGATGGCCCTACCGTTAACACCACACGGTAGGTTGCACCCCCTCTATGGGCCCGTGCATCAAATGTCCCCCATCATGGTCACCACCCTTTGTAGGGCATGCATCTCATGTATCACACCTTATATGCTCATGCTCAATGCATCAACATCTCTTATACATTCCTCATACAACATCGTCTACTCAATTCATTCCACATCACATCATGGATAAAATAGACATAGAACATCAATATAAGATAGTCTCATAACAATACTTCGTACCACAGTCAATACATATTGTACATCCAATTCAACCTCATCAATTCCACAAAACAATTCTTTTATTAGATAAGCATCCATCATATAAGTAAAGGATCACCACAATACATAAAAAAAAACACAAATATCAAGTTTGGACCTGGTAATCGATTACCAGAAGCAAATACCCAAATATTGGTCCTGGTAATCGATTATAGGGTGTCTGTAATCGATTACCAGAGGACTGGTAGCCTGGTAATCGATTACAACATGCCTGTAATTGATTACCAGGGGCTCAGTTTCTTGGTTTTGCCCAGAAACACCTGATAATCGATTACAGACTGGGGTAATCGACTACCAGCAACCCGAGAACAACTGCACCTGCGTTTTTACCCCTCTTTTAACCCTCCTCTTCAATCCCTACTCAAATCTTTAAGTCCCTAACTTGTTTAAACTCGTTTTTACCGATTAAAATCAATGAATTCATCAATTATTTCAACATATTACAGTTAAATCAATAATCGATCAATTTATGAAATCTCTCCCTAAATTCTAATTTGACCCCTTTCGACAATCTCGCTTCCCACTCTCAATTGCAGCAAGAACATGATAGTAGACATTAAACAACGCGAATTTCAAGCATAATACATACGATTCACCGTTCATATTGCAAAATTTAGAGATCCTAGAGGGACTTATGGTTGCCCTCACTACCCAAGCACTCCAGCATACACATATAGTCGCACCCCTTCCCCCCGTACCTTAGAGATGACGATCGAAACGAAAGGCAGAACTCCCTTGATGATCTGCTCTGCGACACCTTCTCCTTGTGAAGTCGCTTCTCTCCTCCCTAGGGTTTTGGTTATCTGACGTTTGAAAATAGAGGATAGGGTGAAAAAGATAACCCCTCCTTACTAAATATCTAACCGGGCTGGGCCTACTCCAACCCACCCATCCCCCTTTTAATTAAATAATATTCATAATAAAAGATAATATTAATACTATTATTTCTTCATTTTATTTTATTTTATTTTATTTTAGAAATTTTAGGATGTTACAGTGGCGAGGATGCTGGATTTCTTTATCTTTGTGGAGTTAGAAAAAAATGAAGAAGAAGAGAGAGATATTCTTGAATCTAACGTAATTTTTTTTTTAAATTGTGAAAGAGTGGATTCGCATAAGAGTGATAGAAACAAGGAATGAATTTTCTTTTGAGTTTCTTGGAAAAGGCAAGAGAAAAAAAGAATAAGAAAGAAAATGGTGTAGGCAGAATCATCATGGTGGGTGAAAATGCTTTGATACCATGTTGAAATTCATGGTATAGAGAGAAAAAGAATAGATTAGAGATGGAAAAATGAAATTCTATATTGATAGTATAATAAAAATATTAAAATTACAGTAGAAGTCTAGGCTTATATAGCCAATATTATCAATTAATTCCTAACTAATTTTCTAACAAACTAATTAATCTCTAACTAACATTTTTATTTCTAACAATTATACTTAATACTAAGTTTTAACATTATTGCAAGAGTCAAGTTAAATTTCTAATTTATATTAGAATAAGGTGTGTGTATATATAATGTGTCTTTTTCTTTCTTTTGTATTTAAGAAGATTTTTTTGTAATAATCTGATAAGAAATTTAGTATAATAATTAATGTACATCATGTAATTCTTTCCTTTTTACCACAAAATTTTTATGTTCTTTTTCATCTTAAAAACATTGCATAATTAATAGATACTTTTTTATATTCATAAATAATATTAATTATAATTTTCTTAGTTATATTTTTGTATTCACTAAATTACATAGAAAAGTTTAGAGAAATCAAGAAATAATTAATAGAAAATAAAAGAGAACAAATATATGAAAATAGAAAAAATAAGATAAAACTTAAAAATGTTTTTAAAAATATTAATTATATTTCTTAATTTATATCTTCCTAATCTTGAAAAATAGATAGTCTAAAATATGACTGATTCGAGGGCGATGGAGTAATTTTCTTTGTTATCTCATCTTCATGTCCCCTTCCATGTCCCTTAATTAGAATGTGATCAATTAAAATTTACAAGTAAGCATTTAGCGATTGAGACTTCATTAACTATTATGTTTGCATTTCTCTTTCCACGATCAATTCCTACTCCTCACCTCTTCATCTCTAGTATCCCTTAAAATTCGAGTTGAAATTTTATAGATACAGATTTTTCTTAAATTTACAATGTTATCTCTAAGGGGACATCGAATTCATCCTATATGTTTGCATTTCAACGACAAAATCATCATTAAGTATTGCGCAAGTATGTGAAGGTATCTGGGTCATGGTCGATTGGTACCATGAGCATAACTAATCCTTTATTGGTCAAATAATGTGGGATTCCAAGCTCATCAACCAACATATCACATAACTTGATAAGTGCAACATCCCTCCTAGCTTCTAACCTGAATCTTGAACTAGAAAGATTTTGTAAGGTCATCTCCGTTAGGGATGGCAATATGGGCTGGCTAATTTCATCCCATCGTTAGCACGTCAAAAAAAGGAATGGGACAGACTGACCCAAATTAAAAATTGAATAAAAAATTCCAACCTAGCCCACATGATAGACAATTAAAAAAAAATTACAAAAACTAGAAAAAAACAATAAAAAAATAAGTTAAAAATTAAAATTGAAACCAAATTTAGCATGATGCATCCATTTGTCACTTTCCCTCTTTCTTTTATTAAAAACAATGATAGCCCCATTCATCTCCTGTTTGACTCGTTCCTTCTTTATTTTATTGATATATTATTATCTATTTTTCAACTTTCATTCTTTATTTCATTTCTACAAGGATGCACCCGAAGCAAATTTTTCAGTGGCCGGTGTTAGCACTCACAACGACAATACAAGGCAATGGGGGATTACCTCATTGTCGCAGGAGGAACGGCAGTGGTCATGGTGGTCGTGTGTTTATGTTATTCTAATTTTCCTCTCTTTTTTTTGTTTTGGATTGATTCTAACTTATCTATGAATCCCCTAATCATTAAGCAAAATTTTATTTTTAATATCTTTTTCTGGCCAACGAGCTGACCCATCCCGGTCAATTATCAGTAGCCTATTTTTAAGTGAGCCAATATAGGACATGAAAAATGGGTTATTGGGTTAAAAGTATCTAACCCAGCTTGTTAAAATTGATGGGCTGCGACTACCTAGCCCAACGGGCCAAGCTCATTTTATCATCCCTAATTTGTTCCTGAAATACCTAACTCAAACTTCGTATCCCTAGCAAGACGGAGGAAATATTGTCGATGAAGACATAAATAATGATGTTGGATGCCGACATGATTGAGTACTTGGGGGTTGTCAAGGGGGAACGAGTCTGAATCTGAGATGACTTGAAAGGTGAATGAAGAGGGAGAGAACCAGAGATGGAAGAGGTGAGCTCTAAGGTTGAACATGGTGAGAGAAATGCAAACAAAATCATTAATAGAGTCTCCAAATGTTAAAAGCTTGCTTGTTAATTTTAATTGATGTGTCACAATCTAATCGGGGGATAGGGAAGGGGATAGAAAGATGAGACGGGTGATTGTGATCCAATAACTAGAAAAAAAATTAGAAAATTACACGACCGCCACTTTTCTCATTTCCTTACTCAAATGCTTCACCGTCTCCTCCTTAAATACAATGCTTGAAACATCTGGGAAATAAAGTCCAGGTTATCAGGGAAGGAATACTGGAGAATAAACTAGCTAGAACTTAGAAAACATTATTAAGACATTTATTGAAGTATAAGTACCATGTGAACATTTTAATGTGCAAAAGAAACTTCTACACCTCTCCATGTAAGTTCTTTGTGGTTTCTTACTTCTTGCAAGAGTTGAGGCATCATGCGATGTACCACTACCATCAGCGATGAATTTGGCGGGGAAGGTATATACAATCCAAATAATTCTAAGGATGGACTTCACAGTGCCTGCATGCTGAGATCCACAAGAACCCTATATAGACCCCTAAATAGTTCTTCGATGTCTTTAGTTTTTGGTGATTTGAATGTTTCCAGAATCCAATGAAGGTATTTTTCATCTCTAAATCCCAACTCTTTAATTGGATTTCTCATGGCCACCTTGATATTCACAGTCATGCCTTAATCTTCTTCTTTCCCATTGCCACACGTTCAATACGAGTCATTTGTGATCTTTAACTTCTTGCAGGAATCAATGCAGCAAGTGGCATACCACGACTGCACAGCGGTACTAGCGTTGGAGAAGAATCAAGAAGGTCGAATGCATAGTTATCGGGATGGAAATGCCTTCACTACAGTATAGTGAAAGCGCCACAATGGTGGATGAAGCCGGTGACACTGAAGAAGTAGTGCAATGCATGCATATCTGAACGAATTTGAAGTTGAAACCGAATGGAGGAGGAAGAAAAGGACTTCATAGAAAGTACATAAAAAAAATTTGATCCCATAAAAGATCTCCATCCTCCAATATTTTATTATCGTATCCAATACTTTATATTAACTTCCATGCAATATATTTTAAGAAAGTAATTCTTAAATGGACACAAATCCAACATGTCATATTCTGGGAGAACCATTATAAAATCACAACAACTAAAATACAACCTATAAAATAGAAACGCACCTTACTCCATTTTTTCCAAATCAAACTCCTCTAGTCTATGACCCATATTCATGCATATACCCCCTCCATTCACCTTCGTTTTTCATCAATTATTCCCCAAACAAGCCATTATATAGATCAAAATTGTTTTCGGTAATTCTGCCGTAGTCAACATCAAGGTTCAAAGGTTCTGGTACAGGTTTCCATCACAATGTCAACAACGTCGTCCACACTATACGAGCCCATTGTCCTCGCCAAAAAATGTCCCCCCACATTTCTAACATTGAACTAGTCCTTGTCTATTTCGATTCACCAGAACAATCAGCCTCTTCTTATCACACCTCCATGTCGTCGGAGTCACAGGAGCTAATAAAACATGGCGCCTCTGTCACAGGTCACTGCTGCTACAACCACCGTAATTCTGCCAAAGCCATACTGTCACATCGAAAAAATGCCCTAATCTTTCAATCATCGCTCATCGCGTCGCACGGCTCGCCAGGAGGGATGAAGTGTAGCTCTAAACACCATCTTTGAGCAACAAAAAAGATTGTGGGTGACACACCGGCGAGAGAGCTCGCAAAAAATACGACAAGTTGGTTGTGTTTTATTTGCCAAAAAAGGAGATAGTGAGGTGTGTTTTATTTGACAATCTATATGGAGTCAAGATCCGTTGACATCAGGTGTTAAACTTTAAGAGTTACACCACTTAATAATTTTATTGTAAAATGTGAATTTGAACAATCTAACCATTGAATCATTTGTAGGTATGTTATCTAATTATGGATTTTTACTTATATTTTTAAAAACATATTATACGTTATAATAAATTAGTTTGATGGGGTATCAATTAATTTTCGGTTTTTATGAAATTTTATAAGCTTGATCTACTTTATAAGAACTTTCAATTTAACGGTTAGATTAATCAAATTCAAATTCAAATTTTACAAAAAGTTATTAAGTCGTGTATCTCTTAAAGTTTGACACCTGATGTCAATGGATCCTGACTCACCTATATTTTATTTCTTTTTATTTTATTTTTTGTCATTTTATGATTGATTTTGCCTAAATATGATGTGTTGAGTCTCTGCCCATATAAGAATTACTCATTAAAATAAGGCTGCCTTGCCTTAGAAGCGATCTCTAATATAGCACTCCATTTGTTCTTTTTCATCTGTTTAGTTTAGAAGAAAAAAATTGTTTCATATATTTTATTTGTCCATTTCATACGTTCAAAACAATATTTCTTATTAATTTATCAATTATACTCTTATACTTATCTTACCTACTCATTTTTAAGTACTCTTATACCTACTCGTAAAATAAAAAAATGGACAGATAAATAGAAAAATACATTTGACCAATTGAGATTAATTATTATTTGTATTCTAATATACGCTTGAACGAAATGTAAATATAAAATAATTAAGTCTTTTTTTTTTCCAGAATTCCTCCGGAACCACAAGATAAAAATAACAATAATTTTTCAGTTTTTCTAACATATGTAATGTTGTACAGTATAATAAATCAAAAGTGGAAATATTTTATTAAAAAATGTAACATTTTATATGATCAATGCATTAAATGTTATGATAGTTATAATTTCTAATAAAACATTTTTACTTTTTAATTTATTATATACTAGTATTACACATATTTAAAAAATTGAAATAACAATTACATCATAAATATATTTGGAATCTCTCCAATTAATAAGGGTTTTTCTAACCTGTGCAACCTTTGCACATGATAATAAAACAAGGTAACAATTAAATTCGTGGTAAACAGCAATCGGTATACATTAAAACACCGTTCAACCTGTTAGGTAACATTAATGGAAATGGAATGTTGCATAATCTGCGGTTTTTCCAGCCATATTATTAATTGGATCTCATTTACTACGAGGGATTAGCAGAGAGCACATTCTTCGCGAACAGTGTCACTCGTCACTTGGTGGAGTCGATCTTTCGAAGACGACAACGCTCCAAACATTCACCAACATTTTTGTAAATTTAATAGTGCATTACCATTGTTTTTAATTAAATTCTCCTATTTTTAAAAGGAAATACCAAATTAAACCCTGATTTTAATTAATATTACAATATCTAGCAATTAAAGCCATCACCTCAGACTTGTTAGAGGTTGGTGTTATTTATATTTTAAATTAAGCCTGATGTGACTAATATTATGACAACAAATTTTTAAATATAATACATTAATTAACATTTGTATATATTTTAGGTTTAAATATATTTTTAGTCCCTGTAATTTTATTTTTATTTTTCATCTCTATAAAATTTTCCGTTTGCCATTTTGGTCTCTGTCGTTAATTTTAAACTTATGTGGCTAATGGAGTGTCACATCATCCTGCCACATGTGATTTTTCTTCCAATTTAATTTTATTTTTAGTCCCTATAAATATGGTCTTTTTGTTTTTAGTCCCTATAATTTTTTTTTGGTTTTTCACCTCAATTTTATCATCATCCAACATCACAGTGTCCTGTTGCTTCTTCTAATGCATTGTTACACTTGAAATTCTTGAACTCCTTGTGGTGTGTTTGAGGAAATAAATTCTTTATGTATTCAATTATTTGAAATTTCAATAAACTTTAATTCATTGTATAAAGTGGGAAAAACTTATAACGACCTTTTTTCTATTAATTGACTGACAAAATTTTCACTTGATTTACAATTACAAGCATTTTTTACTCAGGATAAATTACATAAAGTTATGGGTCATCAATAGACATAAATCAAATGAGAATTTTGTTAGTCAATAGACAGAAAAAAAGAATTGCAAGAAAAAAAAGGTCGTTACAAGTTTTTCCCACTTTATACAGTAAATTCAAGTGTATTGAAATTTCAAACAATTGAATACATAAAAAATTTATTTCCTTAAACCCACCACGAGGAGTTCAAGAATTTCAAGTGTAACAATGTAGTAGAAGAAGCAAAAGGAACTGTGATGTTGGATGAGGATGAGATTGAGGTGAAAAACAAAAAAAAACATTATAGGGACTAAAAACAAAAAGACCATATTTATAGGGACTAAAAATAAAATTGAGCTGGAAGAAAAATCACACGTGACAGGATGACGTGGCACTCCGTTAGCCACATAAGCTTAAAGTTAACAATAGGGACCAAAATGGCAAACGAAAAATTTTATAGGGATGAAAAATTAAAAAAAAATTACAAGGATTAAAAATAAAATGTATTTATAGGGACTAAAAACATATTTAAGCCTATATTTCAGTGAATCACACTTTTCTCCCTATAATCGATCTCTATTTTTTAATATAGAGGAAAATTAAGATGTCATATAGATTAGTAAAATTTTGGAGTGTTAGATATATGATTTTTTTCTCTATTATACGTATCTCATGGCTTCGAATTCAGAAATCTGAATTTGCAGAAATTAATTAAGAGCTTGTTTGATTACAGTTTTTAAAAACAGTTTTTAATTTTTTTTAGTTTTTGCAGAACTCTTCAAATGGAACAGTTAGACCTGTATTTGATTCACTGGTCCCTCAGTTCTCAGCCAGGAAAGTTTTGATTTCCAATTGCTGTGGAGGATCTCTTGCCATTTGATGTGAAGGGTGTGTGGGAATCCATGGTAGAGTGCCTCAAACTTGACCTCATAAGAGCTATTGGAGTCAGCAACTTCTTTGTCAAGAAGCTTCAGAACCTGCTTTCTGTTGTGTTTTTGGGTTTGAGAATATGTGATTGATAATCATACTAACTAACTTGGATATATAAATTATAATATTAATAGCTACAGATTAGCTAGGGAAATGTCGTAGCTACAAACTTCAGAAAACTAAAAAATTGCAATATAATTTTAATCCCTAAAATTATAATATTAATGCTACCATTGATTTTATAGTTAATTTATAGTTATTTTGAAGCTACATATTTTTACTTGGAATTGCCTATAAATTAGCTACAATTTTCATTGTAGCACATCTCAAGGTTTATTGTGATGCAATATCATTAGATACAAAAATTAAAATTTTAAAAATACGATTTCAAATAATTTTTTAAAAAAATGTAAGTAATAAAAATAATATAAGTTTTTTGATAAATTAAAAAAATAAGTTTAATGTAAGAAATATAAATTCTTCAATAAATTAAAAAAACAACATAAAAAATCTTCAATTGATATTTTTAAACACCAAAAACAGTTTTTATAAAATATACTTTCAAACGAGTTTTCTATTTTTTTAATTTTCGAAAACAGTTTTCAAAAATAACTTTACGTCTTTACCAAACAAGTTTTTTTATTTTCTCATTTTAAAAACAATTTTCAAAACAAAATTGTCAAACAATTTTTTTTTTAATTTTTTTCTCAAAAACAATTTTCAAAATACATTTACAAAATAATTTTTAAAAACTAAAAAATAAAAATCTTTCAAACAAGCCCTAACTCTCTCCTCAGCTTTGGAAATTCAGGATAATCAGATCTGCATAAAGGAAAAAAGTGTCATCATCAGCTTCTTACATGACAGCCCCTATCAGACAATAACCATTCCATTATTGGAATTGATATTTTTTTAGCACAAAGCAATGCACCTTGAACTTGAAGAATTAATATGCATAATTACTTAATTGGTTTTTGCAGCTTTTGTACTCGATCTTCGGATATTATTTTTATGTTTCATACGTTCTCTTTCTTCTCAAGTATACAAAAAAGTGAATATAATAATTCTGCAATGTAAAGGATTATCAGCGCACAGAGAGGAGAAAGCAGAACATAGACCATGACTTAAATTTTTTTTATTATACGCGTCATTTTATTAGTTATTTAAAAGTTTTGATTATAAATTAGTTATTTTGAAAATATAAGACATCATTATATTAACTTTTTGTAAAAAATTGTCATCAAATTAATATTTAAAAATAATGTTTTAATTTTTTTACAAACTAATTGCGTGATGAATTTTTTTTATAAAACTATAGTGTAGTAACTTTTATTTTAAAAAGAATAACATAAGTTTAAATATAAAAATTTCATTTTTGTTTGTTTTTTAGTTTTTTAAAATTGATTTTTGTAAGACTTCTATATATGGTCGTTCTATTATAATTTTATCAAAGTTGTTATCTACTCATGTAGTGTCTTACGCGAAAAGTAAGCATCTAAATGAATTTAATATGTGTTGACCTAATTATTGAGTTGAAGAAGGAGGAACTAAAAAAAAAATATTATTATACCGACTAAAACAAAATTATTATATTTTAAATAATAAATATTTCAGACTTGCCTTATTATCAACACTACTCAGAAATTTATACTTGCACACCATTTCTTTCAACGTAGAAACTCTATATTTAAAGAAAAAGATTTCAACCCAATACTCTACCTTCATGTCTTCGTTGGCATAGATCACTTCATCATTTAGCATTATAATGGTGATCCTATTCAAGGTTGAGCGATAGTATTTTGGGTTAAACAAGATTAGGTTAGGCTAAAAACCTTATTTTAAATAGACTTGGTATATTTTACACACAGATATTGTTTGAACTTTAATTTATTTACATAGCATAGTCTTAATATGTTTTAGGCCGTAAAACAATAGACTGGTCTATAAATAATCTAATAAATATAACTTAATATAAGATGAAGTTCATTTCTATATGTAGATCCAGTGTGTTAAATTTAACTTAACTAATTCATGAGGGAATTTTCGCCTCACAATTCCCTCACAAATATAAAGATATTTATATATTATTGGGCTGAATTAATATGTTTTTTTCCTAAATATATATAACAAAAGTTGGTTTTGATTTGTTTTTTAATTTTTCATTGATTTTGATAATCCATTTTTTAAAACTACATATTTTTAGTCCTCCACGTTGACTATACTCAATTAAGTTATGTTTTGCAGCCTTCATGCAACTTTTCTCTAATAAAAATCCACTTAAAATTTCTCGTGCCGTCTACCGTGAGGCTGGCAATTAAGTGGAATACCTTATGCCCTCCACTTTGACCTACTGCAGACGGTTTTTCGGTGTTTGCCGGTTAATCAATTAAAATTAATATAAAATAAGTAATTTTATTAAAATTGCATAGATCCTGTCTTATTTTGTGATTCAAATTAAACATGCCTTCATTTGAAAATCAAGAAATTGAATCATTCTCCGTACTTGCTTGCTACTCCCTCCGTTCCTTTTTATCTGTCGTTTTAGAGTCTAAAATTTGTTTCTAAATAACTGTCGTTTTCACATACCAAGACAACAATAAATGCTAATTTTCCAACTTTACCCTCTTCCAAAATTATTAAATAGTGGGGTATTTATTGCATATGACTAGAAATGGTGGAGAACTTTAAGTGCTTTAATGAGAGAGAGAAAGGGTATATTTGTAAACAATGGATCTAAAAAGACACACTTATTGCATTTCTTAATCCATGTGCAAAAACCTTAAACGACAGATAAAAAGGAACGGAAGGAGTATTATTTTTAGCAATTATTTATAATAATTATAATTATGGTAATGTTATAATAATGATTTTGGATTTTAAACCAATAAAAACCAAACAATTAACGCTATTAAAGTCGGTTACTGAATTCAAATGTTTCAATTCAAATTTAAAAGTTTCCAATTAAAGCAATTTTTTCACTTGGCTCACCATAAATTTTTTCCCTTTTTATATAAAAAAATCTGACATTTCTTTATATCATTGTATCTCATTAAGATATTTACCCATCAATATATTATTTTTTCAGTTACTAGTAATTACCTTCAAAATATAAATCCTTTTCACCAAAGCATTGCAGCAGGCAGCGGCACATCCGCTAATTTTTTTTTAACTGCCTTCAATCTTTTGGTGTAAACCATATGTATCCCCTATTACTAGGGGCAGTCTTTTCGGGGTTTAGTCACAACTATTCGGGGCTTAGTCACAATTAAAACCCTTCACCCCTCCCGAAGAATGTGTTTAGTGGAGATCGAACCCGAAAGCTCTTCTCACAATCTGAGTCTGCCTTAACTACCTTCAATCTGAAAGCAACAAAGTACTTGAAATTACATATACACAAAAATTACTTTAAATTAAACTAGTGCACTGTGTGATTGACACTATTTAAAAAATATATTTACAAAGTATTAATGAATAATATCTAAATTTTTTATGTTCTTTTGAAATTATTTTTTTAAAATATTATGCAGTAAATTATTATTTAAATATTGGACAATTATCACATCTTTCACATTTTAATGATTGGTAAAGAAATGACGAATTCGTACATGTGGAAACATATTTTTAAAAGTGTTTAAAAAAATGAAAACGTATAAATATATAATTTGACCCCATTAAATCAGTTTATTACATGCATGACATTTTCATCTTTGGTAAAGAGATGACAAAAGTACTCGTACATGTGGAAACCCATTTTTAAAAATGTTTAAAATTTTAAAACATATTAATATGTAATTTTACCTCATTAAATCAAATATGACATGTATCAAATTATCAAATTATAAAATACTTAAAATATACATATTAAAAATGACTATCCATACGCTCAACGGGTATCCATGAATATCCATTAATTTTATAAATTAAATAAATAAAAAAGAAAAATGAGATAATACCATATAATATACTACTATTAAATTATATAATATCATTATAAGTTAATATATTAAGAATATCATTACAAAATACTATAAAATAAATTTTATTTTATCATTAAATAATAAAAATTCTTAATATTTTAATATATTTAATAAAAAAATTTAATGAGTATGTCAGTAGCTACGAGCTGGGTATAATAATTAATATTCGTCTCCATCAATTTTATTGATATACTGGTATATATACGTGTATCCACATGTACGAGTATTTTTGTCATCCCTTTTAAAAAAGATAAAAATGTGATAGATGTAATAACTAATGTAATGGGATAAAGGTACATGAAGGAAGAGAAATGAGTTATGGATGAAAATATTATGCAAAATTCACAAAAGCTGCAGACCACTTTGCAATTGAATCTATTTCTAGAGACCACCTTATAAATTGAAAAAAATTTAAACAACAACTGGATCAACAATCCGCCGGTCTCAAATCATGGCCATTGAAATTAAAAACAATATATCTAATGGTTTTGAAAGCATGGAATACGGTATTCCACTTAACTCTAGGGAATATATTAGACGACACCAAAATTTCTTACGAATTTTTCTCTAAAAGAATCATACATACTAAATTTTCAAAAAATCCACCAAACTTTTATAAAAAATTATTGTTATGAAATTTTTGTACTTAGAAAATATCATAGGAATTTTCAGTAAATTTCAAATTTTTTAGGAAATGTCCTACAAATTTTGGAATCTACGGGAAAATCTAAAGAAAAATTCATAGGAAAATATGCAAGAAATATTGCTACAACATCACTTAACAAAACATAAGTAATAAAAATGACTAAAATTATGGAGTTTTAAAAAATAGATGTCCAAAATCAAAGAAAAAAATAAAAAGAAGAACCAAAACCAAATTTTATTATATTTTTAGGGACTAAAAACCTATTTAATCCTATATTATTTTATATTAAATTTAATATTTAAATTAAAGTAATAAATAAGGAGAAAATAAATATCAATAATTAAATAAAATTAAAGTATTATTTTTATAAATTGATAATAAAAAACTAATAAATTAGTTTAAAATCATATATACTAACATATTTAATAAATTAAATAAGTGATATAACTTAAAACAATTTTTTGAATGCAATGTGTAAAGGAAAAATGACTTGGGATTGAAAATTGGAATTTGATTATTAATATAAAGAAAACCCTAACCCTATGTTTGAATAAGGCATTTTAGATGGGAATGTAATTCTCAAGAGAATTTAAAATACTTTACATTAAAATATTGTGTTTGGATATTCATTGGAAAGAGCTTTGAAACTTTTAGCAATTAGATTTAGAGTGTGTTTGGTAAAACTAGATGAAAAGCTAAATGAAAGCTGAAAAACTAGATAAAAACTGAAAAGCTAGCTGAAAGTTAGCAGAAAGCTAAAAAACTAGCTGATTTAATTGAAAGTTTTTGGTAAAACTACCTTACCAAGCAGTGATGAAATGGTTTCAGCTACTATCTTCAGTTGTCATCTAGATGAAATGTCTTACCAAACTCACTCGAAAGCTAAAAGCTAGCTGAAAGATGAAAGCTAAAACGCTAGCTGATTTTCATTGAAAGTGTTTGGTAAAATTAGTTGAAATGGTAAAATGACATATAAGGACATCATAAATTATTAAATAATGATGAGTGGAGGTTGTTGAGGGATAAACTTGTAATAAATTTTTAGCTAGTAACTGAAAAGAGAGCTTTTTTAAAAAAGCTATGTCAAGTAGCTTCTCAAGAAAAGTAGTAGCTACCTCACCAAACACCGATTAAATAATTTCAGTTACTAATTTCAACTTTCATCTAGCTAAAATTTCTTACCAAACACACTCTTACTCTTAGTATTTTGGTTACCTAAAATGAATGAAATTGAAATCACCTCAAAAGGGTGGAATTGTCCAAATCCCTAGTCTGTGTCTCACTACTCCCTCTCTTTCATTCGTTGGTCTCTCTCGCATGTTCACTTTTCTCTTTGCGCACTCTCTCTCGCTCTTTTGCACACTGCATCTAGAATTTGTTGGTTTGTTTACAAAACTTGAACTTTGGCATCCTTGTTCTTATTCTTTTTTTTTCTAGCTAAAAATAGTGTTGATTTACTTTTTTTTGTAGATCTTTTGAAGGACTAAAACTTCGAATAGAAACTTAGTCTTTCATATCATAGTGACATCAAAGTTGGTAAGCTCTTCGCATTTCCATTATAATCAACAAACTTGTGCATGTACTTATTCTATTATTGGATGTTGAATTTGTGGTATGATGCTATACATGGAAATTAATTTATTTGCATTATGAGATTTGTAACATCCCAAATTCTAACTATTTTCATGAATCAAATTAGTAATGGAAAGGGTTTTTATAAAAGGAATTAGGAAAAAGGAAGGTGGGACTAAGTTAGAAGTGGTTAAAAGTGAGAATCGAGATTTTAAGTTCTCATGCTCTCACTTAGGTGAGAAGGGCTCGCTTGAGCGAGCATATCAGTAAAAATGAAGAATTTGTAATATGGCTTTCTCGCTTGAGCGAGAAAGCCCTCGATCAAGTAAGAAACAGGGTAGAAAGGAAGTGCTCTATGGAAGAATTTCGCTTAAGCGAGAAGGACCTCACTTAAGCGAGACCCATCGAGAGAGCGGGTGCTCTCTGGAAGATTTTTGCCTGAGCGAGAGGGGGCTTGCTCAAGCGAAAATCATCCAAAGAGGGGGGATGCTCTTTGGAGTATTCTCACTCAAGTGAGAGGCTTCTCGATTGAGCGAGAATGCGAATCTAGAATCCATTCAGCATTGTCGCTCGCATTGTCGCTCAAGCGAGAAGGGCTCGCTTGAGCGAGAATGCGCGTGTCAGTTTTAAAAACATTAAGTTAGGGCTATTTTTATCATACTTCCCCTGTTCCTTTTCGTTTAGAGAGAGAGAGAGTTTCTAGTGAGAGAAAGTGACATTGGAGCTTGGAGAAAGAGGAGAAAGCCAAGGATCTCACACCCCAACCTTCCCCAACTCTTTTTACCTTCTCTTTGAGCTCTCTTAAGGTGAGTATAGCTCACACACTTTCACTCATCTTGTGTGAATCTCCTCCAATGATCTCCACCCTCCCTTTCCATTTCTTTTGGACTTTTGGTTTAATGCATGGTTGTATTTTCTCCTTGTATGTGCTTGTAGAAATGAATGGAACTAGAGGTATGTATTAGGGTTTCCCTCAAGTTATGGTTTCCTCCAATGATTATGTCTAGTGATTTTTAATGCATGATTCATGTGATAGATGTAAGAAACACATGGAAACACTAGAAGGGGGGTTGAATAGTGTTTCAATGGAACCTTTATCTTTTTAAGACTTTACTGAAAAACTGTTTCAGAAATACTTCAGATGATTGGTTATCGTCTGAAGTTGTTTTTATCTTCTGAACTTAGGTTCAGACACAAAGGATTGTTTTAATGAAAAGCTTTATATTAGAAGGATTTATTCACTTTGAGATACTTTTCAATCCCCTTTGTTAGAGTAAAGTTGAATTGAAAGAGTTAAGGGAAAGAGATAACCCAGCCAAGATTTATCCTGGTTCACTCACTACCACTGTGAGCTACGTCCAGTCCCAGAGGCAAACCACCGCTGGATTTCCACTATTCTTGCAAGAATTACAAGTATTCTTTTCTGTCAAGCCTCTCCAGGCTATACCACAAGTATTGTTTCTTTCACCAAGCCTCTTTAGGCTCTCAGACACTTATCCAAGTGTAAAACCCAAGTATATTTTATACAGAAAGCCTCTCCAGGCTTATAACCCAAACTATTTAAGCTAAACAGAAAATGTTCTATAAAACTATCTTCAGATGATAGCTAGAACACAAGTACAAACTGAGACACACTCAGGACATCAAATAAGATTGTACAAAAATTTATCAGAGTGATTCTTCACGGCGTTTTTGCAGCGTAAGGGCTCAAAGAATTCTTCTCTTTTTGTTTCTTTCAAATTCACGAGCCTTTATATAGCATTTGATACTCTGTTTCCCGTTGTCAAATAACATTAAATGCTCTAAGACGTTGGGCTTCTTTTCCAGCAAATTCTGGGACGTTTTTCAGGTGCAGGTTCTGCGCACACAATGCTTTTCGTTGTAGGTGCAGCAGGAGTTGCAAAATTTCCTTATTTGTGCAAAACTTCGAACGAGGTAGGAAAGTAGTTCTGACTCTTGTGCTGAAAAAGGTTAGACCAAGAAGATGATCGTTCTGCATAGACAACAACGTCTTCAAAAAGGTCTTCACTTGATTCTGATACCTTCAGCCTTCAAAAGCAACTAAGTCTTATTACAGACTTTAAGATTTCAGACGATGAAACACTTCAGATGATGTTTGGCTCTAAGACGTTCTGAAGCCTTTCAGATGATCCTTCTCAACACTGTTGATCTAAAAATTTAACAGAATGTTTGTGAGAGGATATTCTTATAAACATCTTTATGTTTTATATTTGTAATCCATTAAAACTCTAAGAGAATGAGACTCAAGATAAATTTCTCATTTTCTGATAATTATCTTCTGAGACTCAACAATCTCCCCCTTTTTAATGATGAGAAATATAAAATATAGTGGGGATAAAAATTTAATAAAGAGTAAGAGTAAGAGAATTCTCCCCTTATTCCATTATCCCAACTGAGTCTGAAATGTGCTTTCCTTGAGACTGTATCTTTCTTACTGTACACCCTTCACTTTTCTGATACTATTAGTCTTAAAGACATTCTCAACCACCTATATTTATTACTCCCCTTGTCCCATTTACTACCCCTTTTGTCATCAATGAAAAGGGTTAGCAACAGACAATATAAGACAGAGAATATAATATCAGCAGTTAAGACTTAAAAGCATTAAAAGCAATCAACACCAATAAATTCCCATGCAAGAACTCATGCATTAACTAGATTTGTCTGAATAAAACACAGAAAAGAAACATAGTCTGAGACATAAAAATGACAACATCATTAACTAGATCTCAATCTGCTGAAAGCTTGCTCAAACATCTCTTGCATTGCTAGCTTTTGCTTCTCAAGTTCTGCTGCCACGGCTGCCTTCAGCTTATCCTGACCAGCCTTGATCTGAGCCTGAGCATCAAGAATATCATCAGTCCTTTGCAGAAGCTTAGCATTCTTAACTTGCAGAGCTCTATTCTCTCTTGACAGGGCAACCAACTCAGCTTCCAGATTTTCTTCATAAAAGACCAAGGTCAAGAATCTGCCTGTTAACCTCCAGAACTTGAAACCTTTTGGATGTTTGAACTTCCTAGGATCAGTGACTTGCACAAAGTATTCAACATTTCCCACATACTGAGTCACTTCCCATTCATGATGCATCTTGAAAACATGATCAAAATCAAAGCTGGGGAATTTCCCTCTGAAGAAAGTAGGAGTTTCCTGGGTGGTGTTCTTGCCAACCTTCACCATGGAATCAAAATCATCCCATTTGACACCAGAACATCTTCCATTCTTCTCCACAATCTTCCAGTGATAATCCCACATGGCTTCATACAAGGAGTGATCCATGCCTTGTTCACCAAACACATCTTCAGCAAGATTGTTCCAGTCTTCTTCAGACAATTCTCTTGGGGGCTCTCCTCCTTCAGAAGCAATGAACTTGCCTTTATTCTGATAAGAGTCAGCATAAGGATACCTGGGAACAATCCTATTAGGATTCACCAGAATGGAAGTAGACAACTTTGTATGCACATTCCTGGGTGGTCTGAAGTCCTTTTTGCCAAAGGAACCACTGTATTTGTCTACCAGTTCAGCTTCAAGACACAACATCCTGACAGCAATCCACTCTTCATATATAGAACACGCTGATCCTGAGAGAATGGGTCCAGTAACCTCCATTTATGATTATGGGTAACAACACCATTCTTTATCTGCTCCATGAAATCTGAGATACTTACTCCCCCTGAGCTGTGCAGCCTTCTTTGCCTAGCTTCAGCACCAGTTTCCAAAATAAGCCTGGAAGGAGGTGTTGATAGCAAGGGTGCAGCATCCTTGAAAAACAGCAACTCTTCATACAAATTAGGAAATTTAGGCACTCTCAGCCTTTCCTTGATGGGTACATTGTAGAACTTGTGAGGCACTTCAGCAGCCCACATCATTTGCTCATTGTTCTTGAAGTTGAGAGCAAGATCATATGTAGGTTCTCTAGTCAAATCTCTGGGCTTCTCCTTCAGCAACTCAGCCCTAGATAGAGGAATATTTCCTCCCAACCAACCACAGCTTGGCTCTTCATTGTCAGTGTTTAATTTTGAGTAGCCTGAGAGTGATGATGATGATGAAGAATGAGATGGTGAGGGTGGAGGCACTTCTTCTGTTAACTTTACTACTTTAGGTGGAGGAGGAGGAGCTTCATCCTTTGAAGTAGTCATATTATCAAATAAGACTCTAGGCTTCTTAGCAGGAGCCACAGGGCCTTCGGCAACTTGTTTCTTCTGCTTCAATTCCTCCAGCTTCTTCTTTCTTTGATTCTCAGCCTCCTTCTGAAAAGTAATTGCATCCTCTTGCTGAATGCTTTTGCTTCTAGTAATCCTCTAAGGAGAAACATTAACAGCAGGAGCAAGGAATCTTCTTCTCTTTTGACTCCTAGACTGAGCACTGGCTCTTCTCCTCTTGAGCCTTGATTCTTGCTCAAGTCTAGCATCCTCCAGCACAACTTGCTGAGCAGCAACAGGAAATGCATAGTCTTGCTTTTCTTGTTCATCTTTCTTCTTTCTTTCTTCTTCTTCTATCTCTTCTACCACCTTTCTGATGTCAGGTTTAGGTAAGCTAGTTGCAAGGGGAATGGCTTGGATAAGCATAGAAACCTCAACAGCTCCAAGATGTTCAGAGTCTATGTTGTTGTTGTCCTCTACCTGACCTCCCACAGTGAGAGTACGCCAAGTAGCAATAGTGGAGACTTCAGTTGTTTGACCCACAATCTCAGTCTGTGCAAGCACATTCTGAGCAGGTTCAGACAAACTGACCTGAACTTCTTTAACGGCAGGAACTTCCTTCTGAATGCTAACTTCCTTCTGAAGCACCTTTGTTCTCTTCTTCTTAAACACCTTTGTTGGAGTTTGTGTTGAGACAAACTTTTCCTTGTGAGGATCTCCTATCAGCTCATCCTCAAGTATTTCAAGCACCTTCTGAGGGCTTTCCCCAATCCTCTTAGCCTTCACATTCACTGCTTCCTCCATCAAAGTGCTTTCAGGTGATGGCTTCTTCACAAGAATGCCCATTTTTATGATGTTCACCAGAGAGAAAAGAGGAGGACCTTTATGATCATACAATCTCTCAATAGGGACATTGTACTTCAGCAGGATCTTGGTGATGAGAGTGGTTTGAGTGAAGCTTGCTGCTGAATCATTCACTCTCTTCAGCATATTGTAGAGTACAATCCTGGGAAGGTTCAAGGGCTTCTTGTCTAGGAGATAAATCACACAGAACCTCTCAAGTTCTGAAACGTGATTCTTGCTTCCATGCTTGGGCACCACACAACAGTGAAGAATGGAATGAAGAATCCTCGCTTTGGGATGCATAAGAGAACTCTTCAGATCACTAGGGTCTTCAGTCCCATACAGCTTCTTGTTGAACTTCTTCACACCATTTCTCAAATCTCAGTCAGGTACAAACATTTCACCAGAGTTTGGAACTTCAGTTACTTGAGCGAGTACTTCAGCATCTACAATCACCTTCACACCCAACACAATTGTTTTCAGACCTTGATATTTCCCATCCTGACTTGAAATATCCTCAGCATTCTTCCAGAAGTCAATGACGCTCTGTTCATGCCAAGCACAATCAATTACTGAGAAGAAGTTGGTCCATCCACATGAACCAAAGATATTGTAGAGGTTGATGCCACCAGCTTCAAGTTTGTCGAGGTTGATAGTCCTGGAAGGCACAACCTGACCTTCTGCAGATTTCTTAGATGCCATTGAAGAAAGCTTTGAGAAGGACGAAGAACTTAGGGCACAAGAAAACTCAATGGCTTGCAGCAGAGAGAGAGAGAAAGACAATGTTAGTAGTAGCTTTGAATGACTCAATCATCTCCCTTAAATAGCCGTAAAACAACTTTAATGATGACAGTTGCAGTTTTGGAGAACGTGCAGACGTGCTGTGAGCAGTTTCTTCAGAGAGGGAGATCAACCGTTTCAGATTGCCACGTCATCAGACTAAGGTTCTTTAGATGCACCACATGTTTCAGATGATGCATGTTCAGATGCACTCATACATTCAGATGATGCATGTTCTGATGCAAGCAATTATTTTTCAGACAAAGCAAAGATATTCAGATTATCTCTAATGAACTTAAATCTATCTTCAGTCAGAGGCTTTGTGAATATATCAGCCCATTGATGATCTGTATCAATGAACTTTATATCAAAAACTCCTTTCTGAACATAGTCTCTAATGAAATGATGCTTGATTTCTATATGCTTTGCCCTAGAATGTTGAATGGGATTCTTAGAAAGATTAATTGCAGTGGTATTATCACACATCACAGGGATAGACTGAACATTAATATTAAAATCTTCTAACTGATATTTTACCCATAGCAGTTGTGAACAACAACTGGCTGCAACAATATATTCAGCTTCAGCTGTTGAAAGTGAAATTGTGCTTTGCCTTTTGCTGGACCAGCTGATCATGTTATCACTAATGAAATGACATCCTCCACTGGTTGATTTTCTTTCAGTTCTATCTCCAGCAAAATCAGCATCACAAAATCCCACTAACCTGCAATCCTTACTCTTCTTATAGCAAAGACCAAGATTAGTAGTACCATTTAAATATCTGAAAATTCTCTTTACAGCTTTGTAATGAGAAACTCTTGGATCAGACTGAAATCTAGCACAAAGACACACACTGAACATGATGCCAGGTCTGCTTGCTGTTAGATACAGTAATGAGCCAATCATTCCTCTGTACAAGGTTTGATTTACTGGTTCCTCTCCTTCATCCTTGTTAAGAACAATTGAAGGATGCATAGGAGTAGTCATAGGTTTGAAATCATTCATGTTGAACTCCTTAAGCATTTCCTTAGTATATTTCTCCTGATGGATCCATATACAATCAGGTTGTTGCTTAATCTGAAGTCCTAGGAAGAATTTGAGTTCCCCCATCATGCTCATTTCAAACTCAGATTGCATAAGCTTAGAAAAATCCTTGCATAGAGATGAATCAGTAGAACCAAAAATAATGTCATCCACATATATCTGAACAAGAATGAAATCTTTGTTAGACATTTTTCTAAAAAGAGTTGTATCTACTTTTTCTCTTTGAAAACCATTTTTGATGAGAAAATTGCTCAATCTGTCATACCAAGCTCTGGGTGCTTGTTTCAGACCATAAAGAGCCTTTTTCAGTTTGAAAACATGTTCTGGAAAAGTAGTATCGTCAAAACCTGGTGGTTGTCTAACATAGACCTCTTCCTCAATAAAGCCATTGAGAAAGGCAATCTTTACATCCATCTGATATAGGGTGATGCCATTATTTACTGCATAAGAGAGTAAAATTCTAATGGCTTCAAGCCTTGCTATAGGAGAAAAGGTTTCAGTAAAATCAATACCTTCTTGTTGATTGTAGCCTTGAGCAACAAGCCTGGCCTTGTTTCTGACCACCTTTTGCTTCTTCTGACAGCTTGTTTCTGAACACTCATTTGGTTGCTATGATAGTTTTCCCATGGGGTTTAGGTACAAGTGTCTAGACATCACTCCTAGCAAATTGGTTCAGCTCATCTTGCATGGCTAGGATCCACCCTTCAACATGCAGAGCTTCCTCAATATTTTTAGGTTCAATTTCAGAGAGAAGTGCAAGGTTGTTCAAGCTTCTGAGCCTTGATCTTGTTCTTACTCCTTCTGAAGTATTACCTATTATTTGCTCTCTTGGATGATGAGTCTTGTATCTCCAGTCCCGATTGTGAGGAGGTACACGCTCTGTCTGAGACTCAACAATGTTGGTCTGAGAAGGTCCAGCTTCAGAAACAGACTCAGTCTTTTCCTCAGCTGGTTATAAGTGAAAATTAGTTGATAAATTACAGTACTTGTTAGTTCACTTATCAAGGATAAAATGGTAATTTTGCCCCAATTTAATCCCTTTTTATTAAATACTAGAGAAATTGTATTTATTAATATGAGATTTGAATTTGATGCTATTTTGATAGAAATATTGTTGATTTTTGCAGGATATTGCAAAGATTTGATTTGAAGGAGAGATAACATTAAATGAGGGAGATATCTTCAAGATTTGAGATTGATTGAAGACATTTAATAAAGATTTGAAGAAGATTTAAGGCAATTAATGAGGAGATCACTGCCAATCAATCAAGGATTCTGCAGACAAGCTTCCCAAATAAATCAAAGATTGCTCAATAAATGCAAAGATTTTATCAAGAAAAGGGAAACAAGGAAAGAAAAATCTGCCAAAACCAGTCTCGGGGAGAGATCAAGACTAAAAAGAGAAAGTTGGAGCTGCAGGACGCTACCTGCGCTTCAGCGCAGGGTGAAACGCATACTCTCTGGATCTTGCGCTCCAGCCTGCGCTACAGCGCAGCTTGGAGTGCAGGCCACGCTGATTTGCTCCCTATTATCGTTTTTAGATAGTTTTCTCCCCAAATTTCTTTGTCTTTCTTTAGTCTATAAATAGGAACCTCTTGTGCCAAATCCAGGGTGCACGATTATTGTAATACAGTCATATTTCAGTGAGAATGCACCAGAGCTAAGTTTAGAGGAGGAGAGGAGGAGCGCTTCACAAGGATTGAAGATGACGACAGCATCTTCGGTGGTTTGTATGGCTACCTTGTGTAGTTAACTCTCCATTAGGATTGGATGTAATTGATTTTATCCCTAAGCGTATGTAAACTCTATATTATTATTTCATGAGCTCTCTGTCTATAATATTGGTAATCTTATTCTGTACTTAATTCCTAACTTCCGCGCTTGCGTCGGAGTTATAGGCTAGTTTCGACTAGGATTGAGAGTGGGGGAGCGGATTCTGAAGAAACTCATTCTCTGATTGAATAAGAGGACTCGGTAGCCAGTGAACGAAACATGGGCGTTGCTAGTGATTGATGGGTAGTGTGAGTACTCTAATGAAGGGCGTCTAAAGGATAGGCATGGTTATTAAATTACCGATAACAAAGAATTAGTTGGTTGTCAACCCCAGAAGCGATAACATGGGTGTATTCTAATGAGTGATGGGTAGTGACAGTACTCTAGCGAAGGTGCATCGAGAGGAGTAGGTCGCGTTTATCAATTAGTTCTTTTTACAAACGGAATAAAAAAGAGCAAAATAAGCCGAGGGTAAGTCTGTCGCTTGGGAGAGCCTGCATGGATTACCTTTGAGTGTGTAAGGCCGCTTGTAACTCGGGGTCTTAGCAATATAGTTTATCTACAGTATTATAGAGTAAACCTAAAATAATAGATAGTTTTTACATGCACAAAGGGTGTGATGATATGAAGTCCATTCCTAATCCAAGTAAAGTGTCTCTAACTCTTCCTTCCTAATTCCATTGATTATTAATTTGCTATTTACAATTCCCCAACAATATTCTCAAACCGTTGTTTCCCTTGATAATTAGATCACAAGTTTATGTGAATTGACCGTTCCCTGTGGATACGATAACTCTTCTTACTATTATACGATAACTCTAGGTTGAAATTCTTCCCAGGAAAGCTTAAATCCAGATGGACAGGGCCATTCATAGTTAAAGAAGTCAGAGTTTATGGAGTTGTTGAGATTGAAGATCCTGACACCAAAGTCTGCTGGGTTGTCAAAGGACAGAGGCTCAAACCATATCTAGGCGGTGACTTAGACAAATCTGAGTCTATCATCCATCTGCAAGATCCATAAAAACAACCAGGCGTCGAGCTATCAGACGTTAAACAAGCGCTTGCTGGGAGGCAACCCAGTGTTGGTGTAGGAAAATAGATTTAGTTTTTTTTTTAAAAAAAAGGAAAGGAAAAATTTTCACTAATTCCTGCACTTCACCTGTGCTACAGCGCCGGGTGAAGCGCAACATTTTTGCTCTTTGACTTTTGCGCCTCACCCTGCGCTACAGCGCAAGTTGAAGCGCAGCTTTTGCAAAAAATTCACCGTAACTTGCGCTTCACCTGCGCTATAGCGCAAAGTGAAGCGCAACTTTTGTAGTCTCTGACTTTTGCGCTTCATCTACGCCACAACGCACAGTGAAGCGCAAATGTTACGAAATAAACATCGTCTTACGCGCTTCACCTGCGCTGCAGCGCAAGGTGAAGCGCAGCTATCGGAATTTATTTAAATACGTGCCAAGCTGAGAGGTCACCACTCATAATTGATTTCCTCACGCTTTGTGCACATTATTTCATCCTTTTCTCGCTGTCATTGAGATGGTCCGCACTCGGCTGACTACAAGAAAGTGTTCTACAATGGTGAAAAGAAAGAAGATTGATGCAAATCCTATTTTGGGAGAAGGAAGGTTCAGAACTATTGAGGCATGCATGCACTACAATTATATCATGAACTGCGAGTTCTTGCCAGAGAGACCAGTGCGGCTCACACCAGAAGAATACTCAGAGTTCAACTCTGAAATCACAAGAAGAGACTGGAGAGCTCTAGCTGAACCATACCCATACTTCAACCCAGAGATTGTAAAGGAATTCTACAGCAATGCTGAGCTCGGCCTGGATGGCAGAGGGGCAAGGAAGATCTTTGTGCAGGGAATTGGATTTCTTATGATAGAAAGGCAATCAATGCACTTCTTGATCATCCAGCACCAGAGTCTATTGATGAAACTTACTGCGAATACATGGAAAGAATGGAAAAGGTAGGGCTCTATGGGCATGACGTTCTTGACACTCAAACAGCTCAGCGGTTATGCTTCCCTGGAAAATCTTTTGAAGTAAACGTTTATGGTGAGGCAGAAACAATACCCAAAGAAAACCTCAGTGAGTTGTCTAGAATATGGATGGCCTTCATAAATGCTAACATTCGACCTTGCCTTAATTCTTCTGCTATGAGCATGCCTACTGCTCATTTGATAAACTGCATGGAGAATGGGGAGCAAGTTGATATTGCCACAGTCGTCTCTGATTACTTGGAATGCCTAATTGAAGCTGCTCGTGATGAAAGAAGACCTTGTTCCATAGCGAAGTTAGCATTCCCTGCTTTGATCACATCACTATGTTTCAACAGAGGAATCGAGGTCCAACCAAATACTCCCGTTGGGCAACCAATAAACAGAGAATACATAGAATCCCACTGCACTCCAGCTGAAGAAGTCAAGATTATCAGAGAAGATATCATACACCCCCTTCCACCTCCACCTGCAGACAGATCAAGACAATTTCACATGGATCATTTATCTAGACAACTCACCACACTCTACAATGGTATGATACACATGCAAGAAGTGTCGTGGCATAACTCAGAAGGTCCAGATCCCGGAATGTCTCCTGAGCGTTTTAGAGATACCATGGAGTGGCCTGGGGACAAGCCTAACTTTCATAGGGGGGAAGAGATTCATATGATGAAGATTAAAGCAAAGCAATTGGTGGTTTCTTTTCTTTTCATTAGGACATTAGGACATTCTTTTCTTGTTTTTGCATTCTCTTTCATTCTTAGGACTTTAGGAATATTCATCATTCAATAAGCATGCAAGCATGCATTTTCTTTTTCAATATTAAAGTTTCAATAATACTCATTCATTTTGTTTTCCAGTATATTCTTGTTTTTATATTCCAATTTACTTTTATTGTTCAATTTTAGGATCTTAGGAATCAAGGTAGCCTTTTCAAATTCTCTGTAAATAAGTAGTTTAACTAACCAGATTAGGAAAGATGATAGGGTCTTGTGACTAATTCCATAATCAGTTAGGCTTAGGGTACTTCTCAAGAGAACCTATCAGGATAGTTAATTAAATCCATTAAGTGCTTTATCAACGAAATTTTAGCCAATAACCGGTGAGCTGAGAGCCCAAACACTGAAATTGAGAGCTTTTCACCGCTGCTTGTCAAATGTTATTGCTTGAGTTTCTTAATTTTGTCTTGCTAGTAGAAGGTATGGAAGTGACAAAGGCATATTTTGTGATTCTAATATTGTGCTCAGTGCCAAATAGCCAACCCTGATTAAATGTTTCCATTTATTGATTGCCCATTTGAGCTTGAATATTTCCTTTGATGCACCTAACCATATTCATTGAATGTATCCTGTCCCTTAACACTTGGGATAGAGAGCAAGGTGCACCACAACAACATGGGACAAAAGGTTGGTCACAAAGATTCAAGAGAAGGCACAAGAAATCACAAAAGAAGGATCCTCCCCCACAAATAAAGTTTCTATGTTATTCTCTCTGTCTAAAAAAAATCTGCACAAAAGTGTGAAATTGAATAAGTTGGGGGGAGAATTTTTTCAAACAATAAGGCCAAGCTAAAAAAGGGTGACCATTCAAGAATGACCAGGTGAATTGAGAGAAGTCCCACGCACAATCACAAGATGCTCTCTATTCAAAGTGTTCCTTGAATATCCAGAAAAACCATGATTTCTTGATAGCCCAACCTCATTACAACCTAAGAAAGACCTTTTGATCCATTTCAACTGCTTGTAGGTTCAGATTTTGGAAATGACTATCAATTCTAGTTGTTCAACAGTGGTGAAAAAGATTGAGGGAAACACTTAGCCGTGAGAATGAGAGATTTCCTTGGTTTATCACTTACTGCTTTAATTGCTATTTTTGAGAAGTTTGATTGATGTTTGTATTTCTATTCTGATTGATAATTGGTAACATCCCTTGATCCTGAGTTTTTCTTATGTTTGGAAAGTGACTACTACTTAGGAAGAAGTTGAAGAGTAGTTCCTTGAATTTGTTTTAATTGTTAGAAATACACTGGGAATAGAATTGATTTTTGATTGCAAAGAGGTCTCTTGCTTGAGGACAAGCAAGAAGTTAAGTTGGGAGGTATTTTGATAAGTGAAAATTAGTTGATAAATTAGAGTACTTTTTAGTTCACTTATCAAGGATAAAATGGTAATTTTGCCCCAGTTTAATCCCTTTTTATTAAATATTAGAGAAATTGTATTTATTAATCTGAGATTTGAATTTGATGCTATTTTGATAGAAATATTGCTAATTTTTGCAGGATATTGCAAAGATTTGATTCAAAGGAGAGATAACATTAAATGAGGGAGATATCTGCAAGATTTGAGATTGATTGAAGACATTTAATAAAGATTTGAAGAAGATTTAAGGCAATTAATGAGGAGATCATTGCCAATCAATCAATGATTCTGCAGACAAGCTTCCCAAATAAATCAAAGATTGCTCAATAAAAGAAAGGATTTTATCAAGAAAAGGGAAACAAGGAAAGACAAATCTGCCAAAACCAGTCTCGGGGAGAGATCAATACTAAAAAGAGAAAGTTGGAGCCGTAGGACGCTACCTGCGCTTCAGCGTAGGGTGAAGCGCAGACTCTCTGGATCTTGCACTCCAGCCTGCGCTGTAGCGTAGCTTGGAGTGCAGGTCACGCTAATTTGCTCCCTGTTGCCGTTTTTAGATAGATTTCTCCCTAAATTTCTTTGTCTTTCCTTAGTCTATAAATAGGAACCTCTTGTGCCAAATCCAGGGTGCACGATTATTGTAATACAGTCATATTTCAGTGAGAATGCACCAGGGCTAAGTTTAGAGGAGGAGAGGAGGAGCGCCTCACAAGGATTGAAGATGGTGACAGCATCTTCGGTGGTTTGTATGGCTACCTTGTGTAGTTAACTCTCCATTAGGATTGGATGTAATTGATTCTATCCCCAAGTGTATGTAAACTCTATATTATTATTTCATGAGCTCTCTGTCTATAATATTGGTAATCTTATTCTGTACTTAATTCCTAACTTCCCCGCTTGCGCCGGAGTTATAGGATAGTTTCGACTAGGATTGAGAGTGGGGGAGCGGATTCTGAAGAAACTCATTCTTTGAGTGAATAAGAGGACTCGGTAGCTAGTGACCGAAACATGGGCATTGCTTGTGATTGATGGGTAGTGTGAGTACTCTAATGAAGGGCGTCTAAAAGATAGGCATGGTTATTAAATTACCGATAGCAAAGAATTAGTTGATTGTCAATCCCGGAAGCGATAACGTGGGTGTATTCTAATGAGTGATGGGTAGTGACAGTACTGTAGCGAAGGTGCGTCCAGAGGAGTAGGCCGCGTTTATCAGTTAGTTCTTTTACAAACGGAATAAAAGAGAGCAAAATAAGCCGAGGGTAAGTCTGTCGCTTGGGAGAGCCCGCATGGATTACCTTTGAGTGTGTAAGGCCGTTGGTAACTCGGGGTCTTAGCAATATAGTTTGTCTACAGTATTATAGAGTAAACCTAGAATAATAGATAGTTTTTACATGCACAAAGGGTGTGATGATATGAAGTCCAATCCTAATCCAAGTAAAGTGTCTCTAACTCTTCCCTCCTAATTCCATTGATTATTAATTTGCTATTTACAATTCCGCAACAATATTCTCAAACCGTTGTTTCCCTTGATAATTAGATCACAAGTTTATGTGAATTGACCGTTCCTTGTGGATACGATAACTCTTCTTACTATTATACTACTGGATTTTTGGTTCGCTTGCCAGAAATCCATCAGCAGGTCCTTCAGATGATCTTTCAGATTTAACATCTGGATTTATCTCTATACCTACAAAATCCTCTTCAAGATCTGATAGTTCCCTATCAGTCTCTTTAAAGTCATTGAATCTTACATGAATAGATTCTTCCACAGCGCGCCAAAGTTCTTGAGTTATACACTCTATAAGCTTTAGAAGTTTCAGAATATCCAATAAAGAAACCTTTATCAGAATTAGCACCAAATTTTCCTAAATCATCTTTAGTGTTAAGTATAAAACACTCACATACAAAGATATGGAAGTAGGAAATGTTGGGCTTTCTTCCTTTCCACAGTTCATATGGAGTCCTTTTGAGAATTGGTCTTACCAAAATTTTGTTTTGAATGTAGCATGCTGTGTGAACAGCTTCTTCCCAAAAGGATCTAGGTAGATTGCTTAAAATGAGCATGGTTCTTCCCATCTCTTACAAGATTCTGTTCTTTCTCTCAACAACCCCATTTTGCTGAGGTGTTCTAGCCACAGAGAAATTGTGTGAGATCCCATTCTCATCATAGAACAGTCTGAAGCTTGAGTTTTCAAACTCTCCACCATGATCACTTCTGATAGCAGAAATGAAGATTCCTTTTTCATTCTGCACCTTCTTACAGAATTTCGTGAAATTCTCAAAGGTTTTCTTTTTGCTTCTTGGGAATATAACCAATCCATATTTCTTTTTGCTAAGGCTCTCAGTTCTAGTTGGTCCAAACAAATCCATGTGAAGCAGTTCCAAAGGTCTGCTGGTTGAAACAACATTTTTACTCTTGAAAGAGTGTCTTGCTTGTTTCCCTTTCAGACAATTTTCACACAAAATGTCAGATTTGAATGAAAGCTTTGGGAGACCTTTAACCAGATTGTGTTTGGTTAGCTTTGAGATCAATCTCAAGCTGGCATGCCCACGTTTCTGATGTCAAATCTGTTTTTCATCTTCAATTGAAACAAAACACTTCACATTTTGATTTGCAAGTTCCTCTAGATCAATTTTGTACACATTATTGTGTCTCTTAGAAGAAAAGAGAATATCATCTGAAGCATCCTTGACTATACATCCTTTCTTGGTGAAAGACACAACATATCCACTGTCACATAATTGACTTATGCTTAGAAGATTGTGTTGTAAACCTTCAACAAGAAGTACATTCATAATCATGGAAAGAGGAGTCATACCTACTGTCCCAATACCAGTGATCTTCTCTTGCTGGTTTCCACCAAAGGTGACCACTCCACCTGCCTTGGGTCTAAGGCTTTGGAACAAACACCTTTCTCCCATCATGTGTTACGAGCACCCACTGTCCAGGTACCATTTGTGGTGTTTCTTTTGTCCTGTTAAACACATCTGCAATAGGAACAATTAAACTCTTAGGTACCCATACCTTCTTGGGTCCTCTTTTGTTAGTTTTGGGTCTTGTTCTCCTTTTGTGTCTGCACTGATACTGTACATGTCCAGGCTTGCCACAATTAGAACACCCATTACCTTTCTTAGGTCCTTTGCCAGGCACTATAAAATTTAAGGATTAGGAAGAAGATGTTTCTGAATAACCTAAACCACTTCTGTCTAAGGAATGCCTTTAAGAGCCTAATAATCTGTTCAGATTAGTTCTTCCGTTCTAAGAGAATTTAAATCCTTGGCCTCTTGAATGGCTGTAACTTTGGGTCTCCAGGAATTTGGCAAACTCCTTAAAATCTTTCGATTGTTGTCTCCAGATTCAAAGGTTCTACCTAAAGACCTGAGTCCATTGGTTATTGTCTAAAATCTTCCAAACATTTGATCTATGCTTTCAGACTCTTCCATCTTGAACATCTCATACTGATGTACAAGCATGCTGATCTTGGATTGCTTGACAGTTTTAATCCCTTCATGGGCAGCTGCAAGTGTATCCCAGATCTCCTTGGCAGATGAACATCCATGAACCTTTTCATATTCTGATTTGTTCAAAGAACATATCAGATAGAGTTTGGCCTTGGCATATACTGAACTCTAGCCTTCTGCTCTAAGGTCCATTCAGCCTTAGGTATGGGCACTCCAGCATGCATGGGGACATAGTCTCCATTAGTGACCACATCCCATACATCAATGTTGTTGCTCTCAATGAACAACTTCATACAATCCCTCCAATAGTGGTAGTCCACTCCAATGAATGCAGGGGGTCTCGTGATAGAGGCTCCTCCAGTGATGTACTGTTTGTTGTTGGTAGAAGGTTCCATTTGATCTGACCTCTGCACTGATTAGGTGCTAACCCCGAGGTTAAGCTCTGGTACCAACTGTAAGAAACACAGGGAAACACTAGAAGGGGGTTGATTAGTGTTTCAATGGAAACCTTTATCTTTTTAAGACTTTTCTGAAAAACTGTTTCAGAAATACTTCAGATGATTGGTTATCGTCTGAAGTTGTTTTTATCTTCTGAACTTAGGTTCAGACACAAAGGATTGTTTTAATGAAAAGCTTTATATTAGAAAGATTTACTCACTTTGAGATACTTTTCAATCCCCTTTGTTAGAGTAAAACTAGATTGAAATAGTTAAGGGAAAGAGATAACTCAGCCAAGATTTATCCTTGTTCACTCACTACCACTGTGAGCTACGTCCAGTCCCAAAGGCAAACCACCACTGGATCTCCACTATTCTTGCAAGAATTACAAGTATTCTTTTCTGTCAAGCCTCTTCAGGCTCTACCACAAGTATTCTTTCTTTCACCAAGCCTCTCCAGGCTCTCAGACACTTATCCAAGTGTAAAACCAAGTATATTTTATACAGAAAGCCTCTTCAGGCTTATAACCCAAACTGTTTAAGCTAAACAAAAAATGTTCTATAAAACTATCTTCAGATGATAGCTAGAACACAAGTACAAACTGAGACACACTCAGGATATCAAATAAGTTTGTACAAAAATTTATCAGAGTGATTCTTCACAGCGTTTTTGCAGCATAAGGGCTCAAAGAATTCTTTTCTTTTTTTTTTCAATTTCACGAGCCTTTATATAGCATTTGATACTTTGTTTCCCGTTGTCAAATAACATTAAATGCTCTAAGATGTTGGGCTTCTTTTCTAGCAAATCCTGAGACGCTTTTCAAGTGCAGGTTCTGCACACACAATACTTTTCGTTGCAGGTGCAGCAGGAGTTGCAGAATTTCCTTATTTGTGCAAAACTTTGAACGAGGTAGGAAAATAGTTCTGACTCTTGTGCTAAAAAAGGTTAGACCAAGAAGATGATCGTTCTGCATAGACAGCAACGTCTTCAAAAAGGTCATCACTTGATTCTGATACCTTTAGCCTTCAGAAGCAACTAAGTCTTATTACAGACTTTAAAATTTCAGACGATGAAACGCTTCAGATGATGTTTGGCTCTAAGACGTTCTGAAGTCTTTCAGATGATCCTTCTCAACATTGTTGATCTAAAAATTTTTTAGAATGTTTGTGAGAGGATATTCTTATAAACATCTCTATGTTTTATATTTGTAATCCATTAAAATTCTAAGAGCATGAGACTCAAGATAAATTTCTCATTTTTTGATAATTATCTTCTGAGACTCAACAATAGATGTTAAGGATGAGCATCGCATTAAGGCCTTTGGCCCTATCTAATCAGAAAATGGATTTGGCTTCGACCCCAGTGAAAATGGCTTTGGCCCCAATTTTGGCTTTGGCCCTAGTTAACCATAACTAATCAAGATTGGACTTCGGTCCCCAGTTAATTGGACTTCAGTCCCCAGTTAAAACTTGGGCTTTGGCCCCCAGTTAATTACGGTGATTAGTACCCAAAGAAGACGTTCCTTGTAGTCCGAGCTCAGGTCTAGCCCCAATTTAGTGATAAGACCTCGTTTTGTTGTACAAAGCAGGTCATGCACATCATGTTTATGTCCAGTTGAGATATCATGTCATGAGTTGTTTTGCTTTCCCCGTTTCATTTTATTTGCCAGCTCACCTACATTGCATATTGCATGGTTATATTCACTGAGACATCCGTCTCACCACATGTTTTGTGGACTACATTATAGATGCACAAGTTCCTCCCTACACCAGACAATGAGCATGGAGCTTGGGGAGCTGCTTCATTTATATTTTGTTTTGAGCCCAGGATGTTATGGTTTCGTTTTTAGGCCTTGTTTATGACCGGGTTATGCCACTTTGTATATTTATTCTTTTGTGGGATATGACTGTACATGTGCAGCCTTCCGGCCCCCTCTATTTTGTTTAGGGCACATGTATGGGGGCATCCCAAGTTACTATTATTATGTATTGGATTAACACGTAGCCTTGTTGGCTTTTATGTATTCAATTTGTATTTTCATATACTATTTAAGTAATCGTTGGAAGCTTAAGCGATATATGATGTATGTAAGTGCGATATCTAAATGCCGCGAATTTTTTTTAGAAATTCGGGAATTTTGCTTCCAACGGGCTTAATTCTTGGATTTAGAAATTAGGACATTACAAGATTGATGTTACCTATTATATTGATTAGCTTTTAACGTAATGCTTATTTGGTTGAGGAAAACAAGATAGAATGAAATAGGAGAGAAAGAAATTGGAGAGGAAGGAAAATAAAAAATGAGTGAAAAACATATATTGTTTAGAGACATACGTAAATGAATCATGAAGTTGCCTTTGAAAAATTCTTTAAATTGAGTTTCACATATTTCTACTTGTATAATATCTTATTTTGTATCACATTGTTACTATGTTAAGCTAATTCATTATGTACAGACAAATTTATCTTTTCAAATCTAAAAAAGGTAAAGGTGCATTGCATATTGGATTGGATGTTTTGTCACTTATAATTTGCTCAAATTCTTTTATCTGAACTTGTTTTAGGGCAGGGCTGACCCAACATGTTCAGAGGCCTTAAGAGATCTTTTGTAACGTCCTAATTTCTAAACTCGAAAATAATTCCCGTTGGAAGCACTATTTCCGAATTCGTGAAATTATTTTGCACATTAATGATATTGACAATCAACTCATTACAATGCTTAGGTAATTCCAACACTTACTTAAGTGAAAACCAATAATCCATACAACAAGTGTAATGTTTCCAACAAAGGCTTAAAATACATACATCCAATAAATAGACATAATGGGATATGGAAATACATATCTCCTGGAATAATAAAAGACATCCCCGAAGGACCCACATGTACAATCCTATCCCACCAAAAGAATGGAAACATATGCCTAAACAAAGCAATCCTAATCCAAAGAGAGTGTGACAATAACATAATCCAACTACCAGCTCCAATCTCTCCATCAAGCAGCTAGATGGTTACCCTGCACATCTGAATATAATTCTCACATCGTGGTGTGAGACTAACGTCCCAGTGAGTGTGATAAAACATGCACTTTGGGAATATCAAGAAGATGAAATGCAACAATCAATATGTAAATCAACTGACGCATTAGACATGAATAACACATAATGCATCAATACATGAAAGCTGTGAAGTGTTTAACCCAACACCCAAGGGGTCTTTCAACTTATCTGTGAAGGCAAGACTGAGCTTAGGCTAACAAGGACCGTCATCTCTAAAGGCCCCAGGGACCTTACCCCTTAACTGTGATAGATTCAAGCATTAATTTCCTCTTTTAAACATGAAGTCCAAGGACCCAATTCTTTTCTTTAAACATGAAGTTCAAGGACCCAAATTCTTTTCTTTAAACATGAAGTCCAAGGACCCAAATTCTTTTATTTCACCTGACGTCTAAAGACCCAAATCATTTTCCTCTTGAACATGAATGGATTAAGGACATGAAAAATGACAATAATTTAATGAACATGAGCATTGGCATGAATGTATAACTCTTCCAAGGTCTCATCATCAATATAAAACAATACATAAAATCCCAAATCCTCTAACCTAGGGTTTGAGCCAAAAAAACATACAACCAAATCAATCCAACCAACAACCCTAAAATCACCTCTAATCAACAACAACAATCAATGTATGTAAGGATCAAAATCCTCCAAAAGTGGTTTAATAATGACAAACCTCTCAAAGTTCAGTAAGTATAATTCTGATTCAAAATACTAATGATTTCTTTCAAGTATGTTAAGGAAGTACAAATATGAAGACTCACCAGAAGATATCATTATTAGCCCCTAAAGATCTTGAACAAATAATCTTTGAACTCTATCAGAAGATATACTATGCTTCAAATATGATATAAGAATTGAAGAATGCAAGAAATCCGTTGAGAAGAAGGCTTAGCACATTCTAAAATAAATGCCACCTCTTAAAAAGAAGCAGAAGAACTGATAGAAGAAGCAATATATCTAATAAAAGATGCAAACTGCTCAGAATAACAAAGAACAAGCAAAAATGGCTCATCAAACTAAGAAGTCATGTCTAGAAAAAGTGGATATCACACAAAAAGAACATTAGAAGGAAGATTCACTAAAGAAAGAATCTGCAGAAGAAGACATTCCCTGATATTCCATATATTTTAGTCTGCATGTGTTTAAAATATTTTTAAACTAATTCCTCCATACCAGTTTGTCTAAAAACACCTTCTCAATGAATTTGAATAAGAAAATCCAGAAGGAATTAATTCCTGCAGAAGAAATGAACTCCAGAAGAAAGAATCAGCCAAAGAACAACTGTCTTTGACTAATGACAGCCTGCACCTGCAGAATCTCAGTCTGCCTTTGAAAGGGACATCTCCTTATTCACAGCTGGAGATGCACAAGCAATCACAAGGGTTTCTAACGGCTAGAAATCTCATTTCGCTATAAAAGGAACTCAATCCCTCATAAACAATACACACAGTCAAGAAGAAGGCATCGGACTGCATATTTATAATCTCTACCTTCTGGAAAATTTCCCTCTCTCAAAATATTATGATATTAAGCTTCCATAAGTGGAAGAAGAGAGAGATGGCTCAACATCTTCCTGTTGTGATGCATTTGTAATAGATTTGAGCTTTATTTTTATTCTTTCACTATATATATCTTCTGTAACTTCTCAAGAAGGCTTTAAGAGTGTTTATGCCACTTGAGAAAGTGTAAAACTGTTGCAGTAAGTTGCTACATACTTAAAGTGAGCTGTTCTGAGTTGTAAAAGTTGCAGAAGAAACTCTACAAATCTGTTTTGAACCTGCAGTCTGCAGAAGAAGCTGCAACATTTGTAAAGGTTCTAGAAGGAGTGTGTAAAAGAGCCTGAAGAGGCTGCATAAGAATACTAGTGGTAGAGTGTACCCTAGGAATCTGTAAAAGTAAGTATTGAGTAAGAAAATCCTATAGAAGGTAGGGACTGGACGTAGCCTCAGGTTGGAAGAGGTGAACCAGTATAAAAATTTGCTTGTGCAATCTTCTCATCCTTTCTCTCTCATTTCAGATTTCAGTTTTATTTTCATGAGCATAAAACTACTTTAGAAAACTACCTAATACCTAAGTATGTTGCATTGATAAAAGAATTCCTTCAAAGGAATTATAATTTTAGCATACACAACTTAACTTCCATTTCTTCTTGAGTTTCATCTTCTAATACTCAGCCAAGAATTACTTGAGCAGAAATAGTATTAGAAGAAATTGCAGAAATTTTAAAAGATCACAATTCAACCCCCTTCTTGTGATTGGAATTTCAACTTCAATGTAAGCAAGGGGAAGTGAGAATGGGGAACATACATGGATATTCATTCAAAATGAAAGTGAGTGGGTGAACCACACTCACCTCTAATGGAGAAAATAGGAAGAATGGAAGAATGAGAAGGAAGATCCAAGCTCCTTGAATGGTGTAGATGGATCCAATCCAAGCTTTCCCCTTCAATCTCCCCCTTCTCTCTATATTCTCTCTTTATAAAGAGAGAAAATGAGAGAAATGAGGGCAAGAAGCCCTAACTCTATTTTTTAAAATCTGAATCCGTGCGTGCTCGCTCAAGTAAGCATTAGCTCGCTTGAGCGAGCCCCAACTCAGAGAGCACCTCTGACTCTGCTGACATCCTCGCTCGAGCGAACGATTTCTCGCTTAAGGGAGAATAAACTTGTTTGGAGGTACAAATGAGATCGGAATACTATCGTATTGCTTATCAAACTGAAGCCCCGGATATTAGCTTTCTAATTCAAGTGGAATCACCTTAATTGGACACCTACAACTCTAGATATTATCGAATTAGTGAACAAAGGTCATTAGGCTTAAAATCTAAAATTAACCAACAACCCTGGTTGAAGCCCATAGGGAACACTTCACGTGAACCATAAATCATCAATTCACTTCAATAAGGCTAAGGTTAAAGGGTTCTAAGTGTCCATTGTAACATCCTAATTTCTCAATTCAAGAATAATGCTCGTTGGAAACACTATTCCGAATTTCTGAATTATTTCACGTCATCTCAAGTATCGTCATCCAATCAAATAATTGCTTAGGCAATCCAACACTTGCTTAAACGAAATGCATCAATTACTCAACACAATTCATACAAATACATGCCACTCTGTGGCTCTCAAAAGTAATCCAATTCTGGACACAAATCTAATGTATTACAACATGACATAATTTAATTATATCTAAATGTCCTAGAGGTCAATCTAGTAGCTGAGGGGTAGGTGAATCTACCAAAGAACTCCAATCTCTTTATCCATTGCTAAACAATTCTTCCTGCATAACTGAAATATAATTCCCATATCATGGGATGAGACTACGTCCCAGTGAGCGTAACAAGTGTGTGCGGTGTGGGGAAAACAATCAAGAATCATCACAATTACACATATCTATCTAGAGCATCATGAATAAATGAATTACACATAATATATCATCATTGAAATAATGTTTATGATGCAATGCATGACTGTGAGGTGTTGTTACCCGACACCCGGGGTCTTTACACTGTAACATGACTGTGGTGAGCGCTCGGCCTGAGAATCCAAGGACCGTCGTCCAGGGAAACCTGAGATTAAATCTTATTTGAACATGAATGACACATTACTTGATTATTTTTAATAATTGAGGATCCCCCATCTTCCCCTTGGCCGAGGGTTAGATGAGATCACCTCGTCTTTCTTAAATATGATTGCCCGAAGGCCTGTGACGGTCAATGACCCTGTGATAGCCCGAAGGCTCTGTGATGGCTATAAGCCCTGTGATATCTTGATTTATAATTCATGACTGTGATGGCCAAAGGCCCATGATTTCATAATAAAATATTCAAGGTTCATAATACATCATCATTATCTCAACTCATAATCCATGACTGTGATGGCCAAAGGCCCGTGATTTCATAATAACATGTTCAAGGTTCATAACACATAATCACTCAAGTCATCTACCCTAGGGATGGCAATGGGTAGGGTTTGGGTAGGGTACTATAGTACCCGTCCCCATACCTGCGTTTTAAAAAAATACCCGTACCCGGAACCATACCCGCGTGGGTAGTGATTCTAATACCTGTACCCTTACCCGCTGGGTACTCAAGTACCCGTACCCTTACCCGCTGGGTACTCAAGTACCCGTACCCGTACTCATTACCCGCACTTTTATTTACTATAATATAATAAATTGATTAAAAGATAAAAATTAATTAAAAAATAAATGAAAAATAATTTATAGACCGTCCAGGTTTAACCTATAAAACAACTATGGCATGGGAAGTGGATGAAAGATTAAAATAATGGGAGGAGAAATAAAAATTAGTTCATGTTTTGCTATTTTATTGTTTGGGACAAAATTATAACATTTAAATTAATTAAATTAATAATATATATTAATGTTTTTTGGGAAAATATTAATTAATAATATAAATATATATATATATAATTAATCATATGTATATAAATTACATTAAAAATATATATTATATAAGTGCGGGTATGGGTAGGGTAGGGTACCATAGTACCCGTACCCGCACCCGTACCCATTAAAAAGTGCGGGTAATTACCCATACCCGGACCCAGACCCATTTGGTGGGTAATTACCCTACCCATTGTGGGTAATTTTTGCGGGTACCCATTGGGTCTGGGTCCAATTGCCATCCCTAATCTACCCTATGGTTTTGCAATTCTAGACATCCAATCATCAATACATTCATAATTCCTAAACTTATCTCATACATACATCATTATTCCATGGAAGAAAGGGAAAAAGAATGGGGATCATGCTGTGAGAACAATCAAGACAAACAAGTGAGAGTCACACCCACCTGAGAGTCAAGAAAACGGAGAAGGAACGGAGAGTAGATAGCGTTGAAGGAGGAAAGATTGATGAAAGACTCGATCTTGAAGAGTAGAAATCGTTCTTGGCCTTTGCTGGGACTTTCTCTCACTAGAACCACTCTCTCTCTCTCTGAAAATATGAAAAAACGGAAGGAAGAACTGACTAAAACCGTCCAAGAACGTGTTTTAAAAAATGCTGGAAACTGCCATTCGCTTAAGCGAGCCAAATTCGCTTAAGCGAGTTGCCCAAATTCTTCTTGTCCCCGTGCAATTCGCTTAAGCAAATCCCAATTCGCTTAAGTGAATTTCGTCCAGAGAGCACCCCAAAATGCTCTGTTTTTCGCTTAAGCGAATTTGACAGCACACAGAACTGCAGTTTTCACTGCATAATTCGCCTGAGCGAATTTTCATTCGCTTGAGCGAAAATGAGTCTGTTTGAAGGTGCAGTTTTCATCAAAACCCTATCATATAACCTATCAAACTGAAGCACCGAAAATAAGCTTTCTAATGAGAGTGGAATCACCTCAATCGGATATCTACAACTCTAGATATTTGCAATTTAGTGCACTAAGGTCATTAGGCTTAAAACCTAAATCAAGCAACAACCTTAGTTTTTGTCTCTTAAGCTTTATCCTTATCCATCTACATTCAAATTCGAATTCGAATTCGAATCTCATATTAAAACATTATCCTAAACTTGATATTACTCTCTTATCTCTATTTCTTGTGATGTTATCATTCCTATTTTGAAATATGATCTTTAAATTAAAATGCTAAAGCATATCTCTTTTCATCACCAATATTATCGAAATACCGTTATAAGTATTTTTATTTTATTATCATTATTATTTTTATTATAATTCTAGATTTCTAAATTTTTTGGATGTTACAATTCTACCCCCTTAAATAAATTTTATCCTCAAAATTTGTCTTACTATTCTCTTAAACTTAAGTCTATGACTCTATATATTGGTAACCTATAGCTTCGGGTTGGATATCATATTTCCATTAATAAGAATTGTGACTAACTATTAAAAGTCCAAAATAAATTATATTCCTAAACTAAATCCGTTGAATCATTTGAATATTTTTCTTATGATCAAAAACCTATGTAACTATTAAATAATTAATTTCGACTCTTTCAAAGATCATGGCCTAAATAACGATGAATGTGTGAGCCATTGACTCATGATCATATCCTAATTATAAAACTATCTAAACTGTAAAATATCCTTATCGTGATCCTCCTAGATCCAATGACGAAATCAATAACTCTTAACCATATATACATAATTACTCAATTTCAAACAAGCTCAAGATTAGATCTTTATCTCTAAACCTTTTAACTATAAACATAAAAATCATATCCCTATCACCCAAAACCATCAAAATAAAGAAACCTCTATCTCTAAAAAGATTAAATCTCTACCTCTTAAATCATACAATACCAAATCTTTATTCTTAAAACTATTAATTATTAGTCAAATCTCCATATCTAACCTACAAAAACAAGCTTCACAGTTTTCCTCAAATAAACGATCACTTAAACTTTGTGCAAAACGTTATCCATCTTCCTAGGTTTTAATAATTTATCATCACCCTAGAAAGATTTTTATATTCGAAAGTAATTTTATTTCTTATATAATATTTTCCTCATATCCTTCATCAATTGAAAACAACTCCAAACCATTATAATCTTATCCTAAGATCTAAAGATCCATTTACAGTTCTCCTTTCATCTATTTCCCAGTTTTTAATTAGATGTGAAGATTTGTACCCTTAAACTATTTTTATTTCTAAGGGTTTCTTTCTTTTATTTTATTATTATTATTTTTTAACAAATATAATTCTTATTCAAAATTCTATATTTTTCGATTTTACTTATACTATGTTTATTCACTAATAAAAATCTATATATATTATTTTTTTTATACTCATTCTAATACTTTCAGAAAACTTATCTTAACCAAATATATATAGTTTTTAATCTAAATTTAGATAATTTTATCATTTCAAATAAGTGTAATTAATAAAGGGATTATGATAGTAAATTCCTATTATTTAATTATATGACTTTATAAAATTTATCCTTAATATTTTTTTTTGTTTCATATTTTCATTATTCTTACTTTTTAACAATATTTATTTATCTTTACAATATTTGATGGGGTAAGATATATTTTAAAATACTATGATATCTCTTTGATAATTATCTACCCTGTGTTATTCTGAAATTCATATTTTCTGCTAACAATTCCTAAAATTATATATGAAATAATAGATACTATTTCCTTCTCGACTTTATCTACTTCCAACAAACCTTATCGTATTTTTCAAACATTTTTATTTATCTTACAACATCTATTTCATCTGAATCCTCTATTGTTATAAAGTAGCTTATTAGTTGCTATTATCACTATGTTTATTGAAATCTTAGTTATACTTCATAATTTCTAGCTACCTCAAAAATTAAACTCATAAGATAATCTACTCTCAAAATCCTCCAATTTAAATCTAATTAGATCCTAACAATTTTTTTTATCTATATATATATATAACAAATCCTATCCTTGAAAACCTTTTATTTCAACTCGAAGTAAGACCTTATCTGAGAATCTAAATTATCCTATTTTGATTCCAACAAAGACTAGTCCCAATTTTCAAAAATCTAAATTCATCATCAACCGAAACCTCCTTATTCTTTCAATTCATCCTGTAACTACAAGTAGAATCTAAACCGATATGAATCCAAATTAAGTTGATCATTTAATCCAAATCTAACTAAATCCTTACAAAATTTTTCAAAATCAAATCCTAATCCTAAAACTCAACATCAAGAAGATACATATTTTCTATATCACATAACCTAATGAAATTCTAATCCTCAGTTTCAAATTTAAATTATGTAGATGATTCAAATCCTAATTTAGATAATTTCTAAATCCAAGAAACTCAAATTTAGTCAAGTAAATCAAACAATCCATCCTACTTAAGTAAATTACGTCACCGAGGTGCAACTACCGATAACCATCAATATCAGCATCAACCTACACTAACAGGGATTTAAAGAAAAGAAACAAGGATGTGAGATAAGTGTACTATAATTACATCTAATGACCCATTAGAGATTCTAAGAGTTCTAGTCTAATATCTTAGGGGACAAAGGATTACACTGGCTTCTTGCATGATAAAACCAAATTACTGATCATACGGCTTAAATAATCTAATCACCATCAAATTAAAATCATTGACCGCCTAATTAGATATCTAATTGGATCAATAGAATGACCAGGTAACTAATAATGAGATTGGAAACGAAATAGCAATCTCAACACCAACATACACCAGTAGGGAAGAAGGAAAGAAGGCAAGAATATGAGATTAGAGGCCCTAATTCATTTCCTCGAATTATCTTTAAGATTACACCTACCCGATGATAAACACTTAACCAAGAGCTAGTGTTACTCCACCTTCACTAATGGTGTTAGGTTCCTCTAACCTCCCATGAGTCCCACACTTCTCTTCTAACCTCTACCTGTCATGAAAACACTCCAATCCTAGAAATTTTACCATCACCTCCGCATGCAAGACATTCCAACAACGCAAACAAACAGACATATCAGTCAATTATTCATCAAAACAAGCATCATGATTATTCAAGCAAAAACAAGCATCATGATTAATCAAACAAGTCACACACTCAAGGTGTAACTACAAGCAACCATCACTATCCTCCCTTACTAGGGAGCCTACTCCTCATGTTCCCTATAAACCTCTCTCCAAAAACTTCTGCTTTACCTTTCCTTCTAAGGATACCTTAATTTCTTTGGAAACTAAATGACATCTCATAAACCCCTCTCCCTCTGACTATCATGTAGGTGGCTTTAACCTTGTTAGAGAAGTGTCCCAACACCTTTAACAAGGATCCTATTTACGTCACTAACCATAATCCCGTGTACAACGCATCCAATAGAGGGGTGATCAGTCCCTATACTAGTTACGAGGTACAGTGGGATCATAGTGAGTCACGGGCAACTAACTTAACCACAGTCCAATTGGATTGAACTGCTCTGATACCAAAATGTAACGTCCTAATTTCTCAATTCAAGAATAATGCTCGTTGAAAACACTATTCCGAATTTCTGAAATTATTTCGCGTCATCTCAAGTATCGTCATCCAATCAAATAATTGCTTAGGAAATCCAACGCTTGCTTAAACGAAATGCATCAATTACTCAACATAATTCATACAAATACATGTCACTCTGTGGCTCTCAAAAGTAATCCAATTCTGGACGCAAATCTAATGTATTACAACATGACATAATTTAATTATATCTAAATGTCCTAGAGGTCAATCTAGCAGCTGAGGGGCAGGTGAATCTACCAAAGAACTCCAATCTCTTTATCCATTGCTAAACAATTCTTCCTGCATAACTAAAATATAATTCCCATATCGTGGGATGAGACTACGTCCCAGTGAGCGTAACAAGTGTGTGCGGTGTGGGGAAAACAATCAAGAATCATCACAATTACACATATCTATCTAGAGCATCATGAATAAATGAATTACACATAATATATCATCATTGAAATAATGTTTATGATGCAATGCATGACAGTGAGGTGTTGTTACCCGACACCCGAGGTCTTTACACTGTAACGTGACTGTGGTGAGCGCTCGGCCTGAGAATCCAAGGACCGTCGTCCAGGGAAACCTGAGATTAAGTCTTATTTGAACATGAATGGCACATTACTTGATTATTTGTAATAATTGAGGATCCCCCATCTTCCCCTTGGCCGAGGGTTAGATGAGATCACCTCGTCTTTCTTAAATATGATTGCCCGAAGGCCTGTGACGGTCAATGACCCTGTGATAGCCCGGAGGCTTTGTGATGGCTATAAGCCCTATGATATCTTAATTCATAATTCATGGCTGTGATGGCCAAAGGCCCATGATTTCATAATAAAATATTCAAGGTTCATAATACATCATCATTATCTCAACTCATAATCCATGACTGTGATGGCCAAAGGCCCATGATTTCATAATAACATATTCAAGGTTCATAACACATAATCACTCAAGTCATCTACCCTATGGTTTTGCAATTCTAGACATCCAATCATCAATACATTCATAATTCCTAAACTTATCTCATACATACATCATTATTCCATGGAAGAAAGGGAAAAAGAATGGGGATCATGTTGTGAGAACAATCAAGACAAACAAGTGAGAGTCACACCCACCTGAGAGTCGAGAAAACGGAGAAGGAACGGAGAGTGGATAGCGTTGAAGGAGGAAAGATTGATGAAAGACTCGATCTTGAATAGTAGAAATCGTTCTTGGCCTTTGCTGGGACTTTCTCTCACTAGAACCACTCTCTCTCTGAAAATATGAAAAAACGGAAGGAAGAACTGACTGAAACCGTCCAAGAACGTGTTTTAAAAAATGCTGGAAACTGCCACTCGCTTAAGCGAGCCAAATTCGCTTAAGCGAGTTGCCCAAATTCTTCTTGTCCCCGTGCAATTCGCTTAAGCCAATCCCAATTCGCTTAAGCGAATTTCGTCCATAGAGCACCCCAAAATGCTCTGTTTTTCGCCTAATCGAATTTGACAGCACACAGAACTGCAGTTTTCACTGCATAATTCGTCTGACCGAATTTTCATTCGCTTGAGCGAAAATGAGTGTTTGAAGGTGCAGTTTTCATCAAAACCCTATCATATAACCTATCAAACTGAAGCACCGAAAATAAGCTTTCTAATGAGAGTGGAATCACCTCAATCGGACATCTACAACTCTAGATATTTGCAATTTAGTGCACCAAGGTCATTAGGCTTAAAACCTAAATCAAGCAACAACCTTAGTTTTTGCCTCTTAAGCTTTATCCTTATCCATCTACATTCAAATTCGAATTCGAATCTCATATTAAAATATTATCCTAAACTTGATATTACTCTCTTATCTCTATTTCTTGTGATGTTATCATTCCTATTTTGAAATATGATCTTTAAATTAAAATGCTAAAGCATATCTCTTTTCATCACCAATATTATCGAAATACCGTTATAAGTATTTTTATTTTATTATCATTATTATTTTTATTATAATTCTAGATTTCTAAATTTTTGGGATGTTACATCCATTAGAATAAGCTCCTCTAATTCCTTGTTCCTTTTCTATAAAATCACCTTTCTACCCCAGTTCCTGAAGTTTATGCCTCTCCTCTTCCTTCTCGCCAATTCGTTTAAGCTTAGTTCCTTCCGTCTCAATCTAATTCCCTAGTTCCAATGTCTCTACTTCCTTCCGTACCTCTTCATCATTCTATCCTTTCCATTGGGTGTGACCCTTCCTAAGTTAACTCTACGGTTTTGTTTGGCTTAATACTTCGTTTTTCCCTTCTCAATTCCCTTAAAACTCAACTCTTAACCAATTCCATAACTCTTGTCTTATTTTTCCCCTCAAACCCCTAAGATCTCATTTTACTTCTAAATTCCTTCTTTTGTGGGGTTCACAACCTAAGACTTATGCTCTATTTTCCTGTATCCTACTTTTGGGGGTGTTACAACTTTCATATTGGGGCCTTGTTAAAAACACAAAGTGAAAAAAGGGGGCCTCAAAAGTTAAAATTCAATTAGCAAGGATTGAACTCCTAACCGTGAGGTGGAAGAATAATTTGTAAACCAATGTGCTAGGCCTAATAATGATAATATATGCTTCTATTTTTCTTAAAGGATGTTACTAATGGGGGCCTAAAGCAAGGGCATGGATCGCCTTACCTTTGGGTCGACCCTGTTTAAGGGTGTTATATTTATTGGGGGGGGGGGGGGGGGCTTTGGTTAACTGCTAGTATGCTATGTCATAAGAGTGGAACATGTGGTTTTCAAAATATGTAGTTAGACATGTGAGTCCCTATAAACCGTCAATTGTTCTAGTTATGTAAACAATAAATGCTATTGACTTGTATTGTGAGTACTATTATTACATGCAAAAGAGGATGATGTAAGCATAGCAACGGGCGGGTCGGGAGCGGGTTTTGCTCTCCCAGTCCTCGCCCACGTAAAAGTTGGGGTTGGTTCGGGTTCGGGTTTAAAGAGAATAAGTATGAAATTATGAAACCCAACCCCAACCCAACCCCATCCCTGTGGGTCCCCGTAGGGCTAGGGGAAACCTGCGGGGTTTTCACCTTCTTTTTTTTCATTTTTTCTCTATTCTTTATAACTTAAATGCATGTTTTTAAATATGTCATATATATCTAATATATTCTAATTCAAATAATACGTAAATATAGGTATTGATAATCCTAAAAAAATAAGAATTTTAAGAACTATATTATATTTTAAGGAAAATATATAAGTTTACCTTCATTATTTAAGTATTAGTATAATAAAATTATTTAATTAATATATCGAGGCGGGTTCGGGTTCGAAGGCAGGTCGGGTTCTTGCACCCCACAAACTCGTCCCTGCCCCCGTTAAAGGTAAGTCGGGGTCGGAGTCGGGGTCGAGTTTAACTTAAACCCATTCAAAATGAGCTTTTCCCGTCAAAGTCGGGATGGGGCGGATCGGTACCCGCAGATTCGGGTTTGATTGCCATGCCTAGAATGATGAAGTGGTTCACAGAGTAACAAGAAGGGATTTGAATTTTTAACCCTTGAAAACTATTGGCTCAACCTGCACAACTAGGTTCCTTACTTATTTTCTACTCAAAAGGTTCTTAACTATCAGAAGGTGTCATTAGAAAAGTGTTTCCAAAAATCAATTGCAAACTATCACATGCTTGTCTTCTAAAAAAACTTATGATAATAGGAATTTTTATTATTGATGATATGCCTTTAATGATGGGTAAAAGATGTTATACACTGATTATAACAAAGAACATGTGTTGTTGTTATGTTGAGAAGTAAGAACGGTAAAAATTAAAAAAGGATATTTGTAGCTTCTAAAATGATAAATCAAGTTAAAAGTTTCTAAAAAAGGCAAATAATGGATGAAGTTTTTTACTTTTCTACTTCTAAATTATTAAACATGCTTCTAATCATTTGGTCAACCTTCTTTTTACCTTAGTTTGCATTCACAATAACTTAATAATTTCTTAAATGATTTCAATTTTTGTTCATGTTCACTTACTTGCATACTTAATCGATTTGATTTTAAATTTAAATTCGATCTGATCTGATTTAATCCAATTTAAAATGGTTTGAATTGGCTTGGTTTTTTGGTTGTTTTAGTTATTATTTTATTTATTAATATTAATATAAAACTATGTACAAAGGAGAATATAAGACATGAAAACCAATTTAAAACTAATTCAAAATTGATATTTTATATACTTATAAAGATATTAAAATGATATTATTTAAGTTATATAATAAAACTATCAAAAGTATATTAGCATGAGTAATTTCTTTTATATATATATATACACGTATAAATATATGATTACTTTATTAATAAAAATAATATATATACAAATAAGTTTGATTTGGATTATATTGGATCAATTTTCAACATATATATGATATGAAATCCAATGCAATCTATTTTTTTTTTGTGATTTTCAAATTTTTGTTTTCAGTTTTTAGTTTGATTTTTTTTTTCAGGTTACATTGGATTATATACACCCCTTATCTCCTCCCTCTCCATTTCCCCTAACCATTTTCTTCCCCTTCCTTTTTTCTCCACATTTTCAAACACCCCTTATAACAGCGAGCATTTCCTCTTCTCACCCCCACCACATCAGCTCTAGTATTGTTCACAAGCATTCATTTCACATAGTTGAAACAATAAGTTATACAATGAAAATTTTAAGACGAAATCTTGGAGTTAGATATAAAAATGATTCTACCTCCATTTGTCATAAATTAAAGTCCTAATTTTTTTGCTTTAGTGAACAAAATTTTAGGTAAAACCTCATACCTCAGTCTAAGGAACGAAAAGTCTTCAAACTTAAAATGTACTTACAAAATACTTACATTTTATCCCACCAAAAAATGAGTAAATATGCAAATATATGACAATGTCAAATACGAGAGTCTATTTTAATCTATTTAATCAAACCCTTTTTTGGTAAGTGGGAAAATACAAAGCAACCGGAACAAAGAAACAAAAAGGGGAAACTATCTCAAATGGATAGTCCCACTACAATCAGAAAACAACGCTAAAGCAACTTTAGCTGGAGGAGATTGCCACGTTGCAAGAGCTGCATGATTCCCCAATCCCATCATTGCCAAGGTGTCAGTCACAAAATTGGCTTCTCTAAAAATATGCCTCACATGAACAATCCAATCACGCTTCAAAAGGTCAAGAATTCTAGCTAAAAGAATAGCAAGCCTATGAAAAGGAGAAACAACTCCTTTAGCAATTAGTTGAACAGCTTCTAATGAGTCTAACTAAAAAACCACCTTCCTATAGCCATTATCCTAAGCTAAAGACAACCCATGGAAGATAGCAAGCAACTCTACCTTTAGGATAGTACCAACGCCACCACTGCCAGCGAACCCGCAACGCCAGCTACTATAGCCATCCCTAATACATCCTCCAAATCCAAGTTTGATGAGTAATGGAACAATGACTACCATCAGTATTTAGCTTAACAAAACCCACAGAGATGGCACCCACACAATTGTCTTCTTCTCCTTCAACAGAAAGTCGCTATTATCTAGATAAGATTCCCAATCTACAGCATTAGAAGATGCCCGATAAAGAGCAGAAATAATATCTCTACTCTCCCCCTATAACCACATCATTACGCCAAAGCCATTGTTCCCAAAGACAAGCCAGGAACCTGGAACCTCCCTCCCCTGTAGCATTATTTTTTAGCCAAACATTAAGATCTGAAACAAAAAAATCCTGCACCATATGATAACCTTTTTGGAACCAAAGAGCTGAAGCCCGGGGACAGTCACGGAGATAGTGGATAGCATCCTCAATATCCGCATTGCACTTACTACACCTGGGATCATCAGCCATCCCACGCTGGAATCTAAGATAATTTGTGGGAATGGATACAAAGCCAAACCAAAAATTTAACCTTCTCAGGTGCTAAAATGTGCCAAATCCAGCTCCAAGAGTAGGATGAAGTAGCTGCATGATTGAACGCTAACAGCCAATTATAACCAGAGGATGAGGAATAGACCCCAGAAGATGAGTGTGTACATATCCAACAATCTGAAAGCACACCAAGGGGAGGTATTTGAACATTTAGATTGCTCACCTTAATATCTGATGGCAGTTAAGTATTGAAAGGTATTGAGTAGTAAATGAAAATAGAGAGAAGGGAACTTTGGATCTGTATTGATTGATCAATGAAAAGCTAAAGCACACCCTTTATGATTCAGAAGGGTTCTTTATATACAGAGAAGAGAAGAAAAGAAAACTGTAAAAACAGAAAAGTACAGTAACTGAAAAACTAACAAAACTGGTTCTATTAACTAACAAAACTGATTCTATTAACTAACTGATTCTATTGTCTTAACATCCCCCCTCAAACTCATAGGCTTAAGGGACTTAACCCTGAGTTTGAACCTGCAGAGATTAAAGGCAGCTTGTGGAAGAGCTTTAGTAAGAACATCAGCTGTTTGTTCTTGAGAGGGAATATGATGGATGAGAAGTTTGCCTTGTTGAACTTCGTCTCTAACAAAATAGAGGTCCAATTCAAAATGTTTAGTCCTATTGTGGAGAATAGGATTGGCAGATAACATAACTGCACTTAGATTATCACAATAGATGAGAGGTGGTGAGACAAGTGTCACATTTAGCTCTTGAAGAAGAGATTGAATCCAGCATATCTCTGCTGTAACAGCTGCAATACTTCTGTATTCAGCCTCTGTAGTAGATCTAGAAACAGCATGTTGCTTTCTAGAAGACCATGTGATGGGATTGGAGCCAAAAAGAACACAATAGCCTGATGTGGATTTTCTGTCCTCTGGATCTGCCCCCCAGTCAGAATCACAAAAGGCAGTGAGGTGAAGATTGTTAGACTTGGTTAGAAGTAGACCATGATGTAAAGAGCCAAGTAGGTACCTAAGTATCCTTTTGACAGCTTGCAAATGAGAATTTTGTGGATTATGCATGAACTGAGCAACTTTATTAACAGCATATGAGATCTCAGGTCTTGTCATGGTTACATACTGTAATCCACCAACAATAGATCTATACAAGTGAGGGTCAGTGACAGGATCATCATTGGAAGAGTATAGTTTTGTTCCTGCTGCCATAGGAGTAGTCATGGGCTTGGCATTGATCATGTTGGCTTTCTGAAGAAGATTAGTTATATATTTTGCTTGAGAGAGATGGATATAGTTAGGGTGAGAGGAATCAACTTGAATTCCTAAAAAATAGTGAAGGTTCCCAAGGTCCTTAAGAGGGAAAATGGAGTTCAATTGAGTGATGAGTGTGTCTATAGCAATGGTTGAATCACCTTTGATGATTATATCATCTACATAGACCAACATCATAATGGTATAACCATGGGATCTTTTGAGGAATAGGGAACAATCAGATTTGATAGAAGAGAATCCCAGTGAGAGAAGTGTTTGATGTAGTTTGGCAAACCAAGCTCTAGGAGCCTGTTTGAGGCCATAGAGAGATTTATTCAGTTTACATACTAAATTCCCATCACCTTGAATGAATCCTTGTGGCTGTGTCATGTAGATTTCTTCTGTTAAGTCTCCATTAAGGAAGGCATTATCAATGTCAATCTGTCTAAGTGTCCAGCCATGGTGTAGAGCAAGAGTAAGAATCAATCTAATTGTTGCTGGTTTTACTACAGGACTGAATGTTTCAAAAAAATCAAAACCTTCTTGTTGATGGAATCCTTTGGCAACCAACCTTGCTTTATGTTTGTTGAGAGACCCATCAGCATTTCTTTTGACCTTAAAGACCCACTTGCAGCCAATAGGGAGTCTATCTGAGGGTAAAGGAACCAGAGTCCAAGTATTATTTTTGACAAGTGCATCATACTCATTTTTCATTGCCTTGAACCGGTTGGTTGAAGAAATAGCTGCTGTTACAGATTTTGGTTCTGAGTCAAGATCATCAATGTCAGTGTGAAAAAGAATTTTTGGTTTGGAAATTCCAGACTTGCTCCTTGTAGTCATGGAGTGATGATTGGTAGTGGCACGTTTACTTGGAGAATAGGAGTTTTCTTGTGAGGCAGGCATGATATTCTCCTGTGTACTATTATCACGGTTAGGAACTAGATGAGAATCCTCCTCATTAGTACTACTGTTTGTAGCATGAAGATTTGTTGTAGCAGGAGAATTGTTTTTTGCAATAGGATTAGTTGAACCTCTGATTGTAACAGTAGGAATAGAGGGCACATGTGAAGTGGTGAGTTCAAAAGGAAAAGATGGAGTACCATTATTGGAGGTGAAACTGCTATTGGATTGAAAAGGGAAATTAACTTCATCAAATTTCACATGTCTGGAAATGTAGAGTTTACCAGATGCAGAAAGACACAAGTAGCCTTTATGATTGATGGAATAACCCAAGAATACACACTGCTCAGATTTAAATTCAAATTTGTGCTTGTTGTATGGTCTCAAGTAGGGATAACAGGCACAACCAAAGATCCTGAGTTCATTATATGCTGGAATCCTGTGAAATAACACTTCAAGAGGAGTAGAATTATTAAGAGTAGGTGTAGGTAACCTGTTGATCAGAAAAACAGCTGTTTGAAAAGCATATCCTCAAAATTTTAGTGGCATCTTGGCATTGGCTAGTAAGCTGAGGCCAATTTCTGTAACATGTCTATGTTTTCTCTCAGCCAAACCATTTTGCTCATGAGTATATGGACAGCTGAATCTGTGAACAATGCCATGAGATGAAAGAAAATTTGTAAAGGCAGTATATTCTTTTCCACCATCTGACTGAAAATTTTTAATCTTCAAATCAAGTTGATTTTCAATCATGTTCTTGAACTTGATAAAAGTAGGTAATGCCTGTGACTTCTTTTCTAACAGATATATCCATGTGAATCTGGAATATGCATCAATAAAATGTATGTAATATCTACTCTCATTGAAGGATGATATTGGTGCTGGTCCCCAAATATCTGAGTAAATAAGCTCAAGAGGTTTGGTGTACATTGTGGTAGAATCTGTAAATGGCAATTTATGAATTTTGCCTAAACAGCAGGCTTCACAGGTTGTAATAAGTTTATTTTTAGAAAAAGGTATTTTACACCTATTTAAGACAGTGGAAACTGTTTTGAATGAGGCATGGCCAAGTCTAGAGTGCCAAGAGGAGAGAGTTGAGTCATTTGAACACAAGTTATAGTAAAATCTTGGTCTTTTATTGCTCATGAGGGAATATGTACAAGATTGTTTTGAGTTACAATCAGAATTTGAACTATATTTTCTAAACTTGGAGCTCATTGCACTGACATTATCAAAAGCATATAATCCATTTTTAGTCATCCCTTGAAGAAGAACTTCCTTGGTTGCCTGAGATTTCACATAGAATTTGTCAGAATGAAACTCAAAGAATACTTTATTATCTCTTGCAAACTGTGAGACACTCAGTAGATTCTTGGAAACTTGAGGAACATGTAGTAAGTCATGTAAAAATAGTGGTTGAGCTTTAGGAGTCAGAAAGAATGACTTACCAATGTTTTGAATGTGTGCTACCCCTCCATTGGCTGTTCTAAGTCTGTTTTCACCAGTGATAGGTGCTTTAACCATCAGATTTCTAGCATCAGGGGTGACATGATGTGTGGCACCTGAATCTGGATACCAGTTTGGATCAAAAATTGTTTCAGGAACACCAATCATTGCTGTATTAACAGAATTATGTTCATTGATGCCATCAACTGCACTGTTCATGACAGTAATCTGTCTTTCATCTTGTCTTTCTGTTCTTTGAGATGAGTAATCATCTTGGTACTGTGAATCATACCTATGGTAGCAATTTAATGCAATGTGACCAAATTTTCCACATACTTGACATTGTGGTCTATTGTTATTTCTTCCAGAGTTGAAGTTGAATCTTCCTCTTCCTCTGTTGGTTTTGAATGAGGATCTTCCTCCTCTATCACCTCTAAAAATTTTCCTCTTCCTCTGTTGGCTTGTGACTGAGCAAGATTTACTTGCAGATCTTGCATTGAGAAAGTATCAGTTTCTTTATTTTTCTTCCTTCTTTCAGACCTTTCTTTTTGGGCCATAAGAAGTGCTTCCACTTCTTCAAAAGTGTATGGTTCTGTCCTCGACAGAATTGTGTTTATTAGTGAGTCATATTCTTCAGGAAGACCATCGAGAATGACTTCTATCTGTTCATCATCATTCAGGGGTGAACCAACAGCAGCCAACATGTCAATTATTTCCTTGATTGTGAGCAAATATTCATTAATCTTACCTGTCTTTTTTATGTTCTTCAGCTGGTCTTTCAACTGCTTGACCTTGGCTCTAGTTTGTGAGGTAAAGAATATTTCTAATTTCTTCCATATTTGATGTGAGTATTCGCAGCCAACTACCCTTGTTGTGATTCTTTTAGACATTGAAGATAGCAACCAAGAAGTAAGCAGGTGATCTTGCTGCTCCCAGTCAACAAATTCTGGGTTTATCTTTCCAAGTTCTTCATCTTCAATATTCAGAAACTTCTTTGGCATTCCTCCATCCTTTGTAATGAACCTCTGCAACTTGAATCCCTTGATTGTGCTGAGAGCTTCAAATTTCCATATCAGAAAGTTGTTCTCATCAAGTTTTTTCAGAGACTGGATGAGAAAAGGTTTGGGGAGTGAATTTTTCTGCCATGGATCGAACTGCAGCTCTTGATACCATGAAAGGTATTGAGTAGTAAATGAAAATAGAGAGAAGGGAACTTTGGATCTGTATTGATTGATCAATGAAAAGCTAAAGCACACCCTTTATGATTCAGAAGGGTTCTTTATATACAGAGAAGAGAAGAAAAGAAAACTGTAAAAACAGAAAAGTACAGTAACTGAAAAACTAACAAAACTGATTCTATTAACTAACAAAACTGATTTATTAACTAACTGATTCTATTGTCTTAACAAGTATATAACTTTTGCAGGTCTCAATTCCCATTGACCCATAAGTCTTTAACCAAAAGCTGTGTATCGGCAATATGAACATAATCAACCAGGTTACATAATTTGATACCTTGAAGCCACGGAAAATACCAAAGAGATGTATCACCAGTGCCAAGATTCCATCCAAAACCGCTTCTTAGTTCATTCATGGCCTTGTTAATACTGAGCCACACTCGAGAACAATTAGCAGGGACAATCGAATTATCCTCATGGATCTGAATGCTATCAGAGCGATGCAGCAAAATCTGTACCCACAATTTATTAGGCTCATTATGCAAATTCCAAACCAATTTTCCTAACAGAGCAGTGTTGGCTAGCCGAGATCTACGAAGACCAAGGCCACCTCTATCTTTAGAAGATGAAATAGTTTCCCAGTTAACCAAATGAATTCCCTGGTTAGAATTCCGCCCTTTCCAAATAAAGTCTCTAGTTATCTTATCTATCTCTGTACAGATGCTTTGAGGGAGCCAAAATAGCTGCATGGTATAAATCAGAAGCGAGGAGATAACAAACTTAGCCAAACACAATCTCCCTGCTTTATTAAGAAGCTTGCCCTTCCAAGAAGCTAGGGGTGATTGAATAGAGTCAATTAGAGGGCGAAAGGTAGCTGAAGTTACCCGGGTCTCTGACAAAACAAATAGAGGAAATAGTGTGAAGACTCTCCTTCTTATCACGGTTAACCATAGGAGAGCCAATGGCCTTTGACTTTTCAAAATTAATCTTCATACCTGATGCTTGGCGAAAGACCTGCAACATGTCCATCACCATCGTAACCTGCTCACAATTAGATTTACAAAATAAAAGCAAATCATCAGCGAATAAAAGATGGGAAATTGGAGGGCCCCCAGCTGAAATGGATAACGGTTTCTAGTTGCCTCCCTCAACTTTCTAATGAATAGGGATGATAATCTCTCCATACATAAAACAAAAAGGTAGGGGGACATAGGATCCTCTTGCCTTAAACCCCTAGTGGGTTTAAAATTGCTCAACTGGTCCCCATTCCAAAGAAGTGAGAGAGAATTATTAGTAATGCACCACATAACAAGATTAATAATGCTATTATGAAAGCCAAATAACTCCATAGTTTCCTTCAAGAAATCCCAATTCACTCTGTCATAGGCCTTTTCTAAGTCAAATTTAAAAGCAAGAAATCCCTCCCTATTTTTACTTTTATGCATATAATGTAAAACCTCATGAGAAACTATAACACTGCCAGTAGTACTCCTACTTGGGATAAAACTGCTCCGATAGGGACTAATGAGATAATCCAAGAAAGGACGCAATCGCTTCACCAAGACCTTTGTAATAATTTTATAAATGATGTTACAAAGAATTATTGGGCAAAATTCTTTGAACCATTGAGGGGTGTCAACCTTTGGGATCAGAGCAACCAAAGTCTGAACAATACTCTCATCACACCGACCCAGGAGAAAAGCTTCTTGAACCATTTTACAAATATCATCCCCAACAAAATTCTAATACTTTTTAAAGAAAAAAGGTTGGAACCCATCTGGTCCAAGGGCTTTGAAAGGCTTTATGCTCCTGAGGGCATGATAAACTTCATCCTTAGTGACAAAAGCAGTCAAAGCTGAAACAACATTATCAGATAAACAAGGTAGAGAAGAAAGGCAAGTAACCTGGTTGGTTGAGTACAAATCATTCATAGAAAAGAGATTCTGATAAAAAGTGTTGGCTTCCCTTTCAAGGACCTCCTGATCCTCACTCCAAGAACCATCTGAAATAAATAAACACAATTTTTTTTTCTCTGGCATCTCACAATAGTCTGAGTATGAAAAAATTTTGTGTTACGATCCCCAAACCGGACCCACTGTTCCCGGGACTTTTGAAACCAAAGCAATTCTTCCTGCTCTTTAAAGCTATAAAAAGTCTATACTTTAATGTGAATGATAACAAAAAGGTAGACTCTACGATTCCGTAAAAAAATTATGGGTACTAATACAGTCATGACATGTCAATAAATTACTGAGACATGTGTTTAAATTTTTAAACAAATAAGCACTTAATTATAATGTTATATTTTGATCAATTCTTTCTTATGAGACTGGAATAAAGTGCAAAGTGACCCAACACGATCCCATAGTGAGTGTTCCTGACAAAGTCTCCGAAAAAAAAAGCACGATTACCAAAAATCATTGAACTTGATTCAAAACTCATATATTTAACACTGTACATGAAAAAGTTTTGTTTTTTTCCTTCTTACAGACCCCAGTCACGCGAATGATGAAGGTGGTTAGACATTTGGTATCAGAATGATGGTGCAACAGAGCTGATGAGCTTGAATGGCGCAACGATGGTGAAAGAACTCTCCAACAAAGATGAACAGTGATGAGGAGGCATTGCCAATCATCACTAGAGATAATGCTCTGGGAAACAATGTTAGATTCTATTGGTGAAAAGGGGATTGGTTATGTTCTGGGTGATGACTTTGCAATAATGAGGTTGTTTGGTGTTAATTCGATTTTGAGGTGATGATTGGAGGGAAGCTTTATGAGTTGGTTTGGCTAGTTTTGGTGTGGGGTTGTTTATGGTAAAGGAACACAAAAACTTGATGTTGATGAACTAAGCTATGTGAAGAAAACGTTTTCACAGGGGTAACGTTTTCTGCTTACTCCATCTTATTTCATCATCATCGTTAATGAAAGTGGAATACAAATGACACAATAAAATTCAGACAACACATGACTGGATTGGTACCCATAATTTATTGACGGGACGAGAACAATCACCTAACAAACATGAGGGTAGAGAGACATAGACAAAGCTATATATAAATACATAATTATGTATAATAATTAATAAGTATCCTTTTCTTTTGATCTAGGACTAATTGACAATATTTAAATAAGAGAATCTTTGACTTGTTTACCATGTATTAATTCATTAACCATAATTATTCCTTAAATTAATATTATATCTAATTGCTTTTTAACTAATGATCCATCATAGACCAATTTAAAGGGGATCCACCCACCGTATCGAATGGCCCTCACATTAATGCCCATTTTCTCCTCTATTGGTCTCTTTCTTTCCTTTCCCCAATCCCCATCAATGATTGCCAATGCACAGTTTGTCTTCATCGTCTATATCACTTTGGTTTTGGGAATATATTTGAAAGCAACATTTTTGGAAGGAATAAAGTAATTCATATATAACATAATTATAATATTTTTATATTTTTTAGTTTAAAAATAACATATATTAATATATATTTTTTTATTGCATTATTAGTTAAAAACATAATAAGAAATCATCATCTTTCTAAATCTAATAATTTTTACAAAAATATATAATTTCACTAATAATTCAGTTGTAATGCAAAGAAGTACCCCTAGAAAATATACAGGAGAACAAAATTAACAAGCTAAAAACCTCGGACCCGATTTACTGCAATCACCATGGTGAATTTATGTATTTAGTAAATTTAAGCTGTCCGATCATGATCGGTTCTGATTTAAGAATGATTAAATCAGATTTTAAAAATATCTCGACATCAACCATTCTATTTTGATCGGATGACCCAAATTTACTGACGGTGTGAATATATCAAAATGGTGAGCAGTAATCCGAATTCAAAAAGCTAAGATCCTGTTTATTTTTGTTCGCATGAAATATCAGAAAATATATAATTTTTGTATTTTCTATTTTAAATTAAATACAAAATAATGTATAAAATGATTATATTTTACAAATAAATCAGTTTAAACTGAAAAGAAGTGTCTGTACAATAATTAATCCATAAGGATGACAATAACAATTGGGGATCATTTCTTTTTAAACAAAATAATTTTTTGGCACAAGATCACGAGTATCCTTCATGGGAGGTAATCTCGTTCGAATCAGGTAGGACCTCTATAAGTTACAAAGCTCTCCCTCTAAGTAAACAAAATAATTTAAGATTGCACAAAAACTAAATTTTACATTTAGAAACTTTATTTAAAGTAAAAGTTATTTGTAAAATATTATTATAAAAATACTAATTATTTAAAAAACATTTAAAAACTATTTAATTCAAATTAAAGATAATTAAAATTTTAGTTTATTAATTAAAAAATTTAAAACCTTATTTAGACATTATAGAAAATTTTAAAAATCATTCTTTTTTCAAATAAAACATAAACAAATACCCCTCAAATTAAATCTCAAATAAGACTACAGCCTTTTATTGTCTTTTTTTGACGTCGCCTTTTATTGTCAATCAAAAGAGAATTAAAAAAAACTTCACCCATATTACGATTCAATAATATATGAATATTTTTTATTCAATGGAAAGAACAATAATATATGAATTTGTGCTAAAAAAAAGGATTTTATATTTATCAATTATGAGATACTTTCGAGAAACAGACAAAAATTCTTGGTCCTGATAAGATTTGGCACGCCTGATGTCGCGGTGTCTGCTGTTATTGCATGGTTAAATAAAGCAGACATCGTATCAAAATAAATATATAAATATATAAATAAAAAAGAGATACCACTATTAAAATTTCCTTGGTAATTGCCATTTGCCAACTTAAAAAGATTCCTTTCTTCTTATAATAAAAAACGAAAAGAATCCCTTCTGGACTATATTGGGATTGATTTTTACTCAACAACTGCCAACTAAAAAGTTCTCTTCTTATAATAACAACAATAATTAATAAACCCTTCTGTGGAGTACGTTGATTGAGTTCATTCACTTTAAATCACATGGAGAAATTGGCACACAATAAAGATCTATCCTCTAGATAATGCTATATATGAATCAATAATAAGTGGTGAAGTGTTCTATCCACTATAACAATTTATTTATTGTTGTATCAATCTAATTTATGGTTAGATAAAATTGATTTTAAAATTAATAATAAAAAATAAAATTTCCATAAGTTATGGTACATATTGAATGGAAGAAAATTTATTTCAATTATTTAGAACAAAAAGGGTATTACATGCAAGTAGGGGTGGGAACTGACCAGTCCGCTTGTCAAGGGTTTACAACTCGGTCTACATCATGCCTAGGTCAGGCCAGACCAATTTATTAAATATATTAGGTCAAGATTTTTTCAAAAGTCTATATAGCAAAATAGATCAAGTTTCAGGCCATTGAAAAAGCCTTGTGAGCCTATCAGGCTGACCTATTTAACTAAATATAAATAAAATACTAGTATATTTTATATTGCTATTATTATTATAAAGATTTTTATTATATAATTATATACTTATTAGTTTGTGTAAATATATAAGTATGTTGTCTTACCTAAAAAACTTGGGCTTATAAGTCTATTCAAATAGATGCTTATGATATATTCAAGTATTTTACTATAAAACAGGCTTTTAAGCAAACTTTCAGGCCATGTCAGGCTTTAAATAGGCCAGACTTAGACCCTAAAATAAAGCCTATATCAGGTAAACAGGTCAGGCTCAGGCCATGAATTTAAGATGCATGTCAGACTCAGACCTTATAAAGTCTAGCTCGGCTTGGCCTATTCCCATCTCTAATGCTAAGGATTAATTTGAGGTTATTTTAAGAAAAGAGAAACTCAACACATTGGTTTTAAATTATGAGAACCAAACCCAAGTATGCTTAAATTTATAAGGATTAAAAACATATTTTACCCAAAACTTAATAAAATCTTTATATCAAATATAAAATTATTACCAATTATTATTTATTTAATAGATAATAATTAAAAATACTTTTTTCTTATAAAAAATAAAAAATTCAATTCAATATAAGTTTCTTTTCTTAAAAATAGACTCGTATTTTTTTTAAATATATATATGTGGGTGGGGATCAACTTACCCCAAAGTAACTCTGATAAAGTTACTCCACTTATTAACTTCTTATAGAATGTGAATTTAAAAAATCTAACCATTGATTAATTTGATATTAATATGATGATTATGCACACCAAATTTTAGATTAATTGGACACTCATAGGTATGTAATTTTAGAGTAAACATTTACTTATATTTTAAAAGTATATTGCACGTTAAATTGAAGTGATTCGATGAAACATCAAATGATTTTTAAATTTTATGAAATTTTGTATTCTTGATCTACTTAATGAAAACTGTTAATATCACGGTTGGATTGATAAAATTCAATGTTTATAATAAGTTATTAAGTGGGTAACTTTACCCAGAATTACTCCTGGAGTTGTTAGAGAAATTGGTTCTGCAGTATTAACACAGTAGCAAACTAGTACAGAAGAAAATTTTAATCTCATTCTATTAAAATGCTTTACATCTTCCTATTTATACAAAACAATATCCAGTTGTATTGATAACAAACAAAACAGAAAAACTAACTTAAGACAATATTCCCTAAACTGAATTATCAACTAACACACCCCCTTAATTCAGTTTTTTCCTCAAGAGATACAACTCCAATTTTCTTTCTAAGTTCATGAAATCTAGATGCCTTAAGAGGCTTTGTCAAAATGTCAGCAAGTTGCTCTTCTGTCTTACAAAACTCAAGTTTCAGTCTTACTTTTTCCACTTGATCTCTCAAAAAATGAAATCTGGTTTCTATATGTTTGCTCCTGCCATGTGCAGTAGGATGCTTAGCTAAATCTATTGCTGACTTATTGTCAATTCTTAACATCATTGGTTTCTCTGCTCCTAATTTCATCTCACCAATCAGGTTGCTTAACCATAGTGCTTGACAAGCTCCATAGGAGGCTGCAACATATTCTGCCACACATGAGGATAGAGCTACAATAGGCTGTTTCTTAGAACTCCATGAGATAGGAGTGTTTCCCAGCAAAAACACATAACCTGACGTGCTCCTTCGATCATAACTGCCATTCCAATCTGAATCAGTGTAGCCAATCAGCTCAGGTTTATCCCCTTCCACCTTATTAGAAAATAATAAACCATAGTTCAGTGTTCCTTTCACATATCTGAGAAGTCTCTTTACTGCACTGAAATGAGTTGTTCTTGGTTTCTCCATGAATCTGCTGACTAAACCAACACCATAGGCTAAATCTGGTCTGTTGTTGCATATATATCTTAAAGAGCCAATCATCTGCCTGTAGAGTGTAGCATCTACCAGAGGACCATCTTCATCTTGTCCAAGCCTCACTCCTGTATCTACTGGTGTGGATGCAGGATTGTAGTTAAGCATTCTGAACCTTTTTAATACATCAGTCACATATTTCTTCTGTCTCATGAAAATGCCTTGATTGGTTGTAACAAACTTCAGTCCTAAGAAATAGGATAGTTTTCCCAAATCTGACATTTCAAACTCTTCTTTCATCTTTGCCTTGAATTTTGAGATATCTTCAACATAACTCCCTGTTACAAGTAAGTCATCCACATACAAGCATACAATCATTAATTTTCCAGCTGTAAAGCCTTTCACATACAAACCATATTCTGATGTGCACTTCTGAAATCCTTGACTCATCATAAACTGATCAATTCTTCCATTCCAGGCTCTTGGTGCCTGCTTCAATCCATATAAAGCCTTTTTCAATCTAAAAACTTTTCCTTCTTCACCAGGTATCTCAAATCCAGGGGGTTGTGTGACATAAACCTCTTCATCTAGAGGTCCATTAAAAAATGCAGAATTTACATCCATCTGCCATAAGGTCCATTGATATAGACTAGCAATACCAACCACCAATCTGATTGTCTCCAGTCTTGCTATTGGAGAAAAAACTTCTTCATAATCTCTTCCTAGTTTCTGTTCAAAGCCTCTAGCTACCAACCTGGCCTTGTGCTTGATCACTTCACCATTAGGCTTCACTTTTACCTTGAAGACCCATTTTACTCCAATTGGTTTCATATGTTTTGGCAGTTCGTAAGATACCAAGTATTGTTCTTCTCAATAGATTTCAGCTCTTCCTTCATAGCTTTTATCCAATTAGACTCTATTATGGCCTGCTCAAATTTCACAGGATCTACTTCAGCTATTAAGGCAAAATGCACAAGCTCTCCTTCCCTTGTAACCTCAGAATCATGAGTAACTTCAAAATCATTCAATCTGACTGGAAGTCTCATTTCTCTTTGTGATCTCCTTGAAGGTTCACCATCATTTAAGCTTTCTTATTCAATATCTAAATTCAGTTGAGGTGTGTGACAATCTTCTGTGTGTGTAGCACTCCAATCCCAGGACTTTGCTTCATCAAACATAACATCTCTGCCTAGGACCACCTTCCTTGTAATTGGATTAAACATTATGTACCCTCCAGTAGGATGATATCCTAACAGGATCAGTTGCTCACTTTTGTCATCTAGTTTTTTTGTTTTGACATCTAGTGTATGACTATAGCAGATTGAAACAAAAATTCTGAAATGCCTGACATCTGGTTTCTGTCCTGACCATACCTCTTCAGGGGTGATTCCTTGCAACCTTTTGGTGGGGCACCTATTCAGAATGTAAGCTGCTGTACATAGAACTTCTCCCCAGAACTCCTTAGGAACTGACTTTGCTCTAAGCATGCTTCTTTTCATATCAAGAATGATTTTGTTTCTTCTTTCAACTGCTCCATTGTGTTGTGGAGTGTATGGTACTATCACATCATGAATTATTCCGAACTTATCACAGAACTCAGAGAATTGATGATAAGTATATTCCCCTCCTCCATCAATTATCAATTTCTTCAAGGAATTCCCACTTTGTTTTTTAACCATTGCCTTAAACTTCTTAAAAACATCAAACACCTCATCTTTCTTCTTTAACAGGTAAATCCACAATTTTCTAGAAAAATCATCTATGAAAGTTACAAAGTACCTGTTATCTCCAATAGATGCTTTCTCCAAAGGACCACACACATCTGAGTAGATCACTTCAAGTGATTTGCTGGTTCTGCTAGGCACATAGGGGGCAAAAGAGTTCCTGGCTTGTTTGCTGGAAATTCATTCTTCACACAGCTCATTCATTGTATCAATCTTTGGTATTCCAGAAACCATATTCTTGCTACTCAATAGTTTTAGACTTTTGAAATTCAAATGGCCAAATCTGTGATGCCATAGCCTACTCACTTCATCAGTTGTGGTCTTGAGACATTCTTGACCATTAGTGTGTATCCCAACCTTAAAGGTTCTATTATTGGAGAGAGGAGCCTTCAGGATTAATTTCCCATTTCTGTCAAACACTGATAACAATCTTTCTTCCATCTTCATGGTGTATCCTCTTTCCATAAGTTGTCCTAAACTTAACAGATTGCTTTTCATATTAGGCACATACAACACATTAGAGATGCAACACTTCTTCCCATCCTTCCTATGAAAAACAATGTTTCCAATTCCTTCAGCTTGTACATCACTATCATCAGCAAATCTTACTCTATTTTTAGTTGTTTCATCCAATATCTCAAACCACTCCTTGTGACCAGTCATGTGATTGGAGCAACCTGTATCCAAGTACCATACATCACAGTCATTCAAATCTTGACCTGTTCTTGCCATCAATAACACTTGTTCTTCTGGACTTTCTTCCTCAGCCATGTGTGCCTCACCACCTTGCCTAGATGATCCACCACCATTACCTCTGTAGTTTTCGCATTCATTTGAAAAATGTCCAAACTTCTGGCATGTCCAACACTGCACTTTATTTCTGTCCACCACCTTTTTCTTCTCAAAATTTGGCTTGGTCTCCCATTTTCTTGTGAATTTTCTGTTCTGACCAGACTTTGAAAAATTACCAGAGTTGGAGTTTTTCTGATACCCTCCATCTCCTCCTTTTCCTTTCTTGAACTTTCCCTTCTTGTTATCTCCTTTCTTCCAAGCTTGAGCCTGTAATGCTTGATCTACTGGTTTTACCAGATTTCTTTCAGCTAACCTCAATTCATCAGCCTCTAAAGTGCATTGCAGGTCTTCCACCTTCAAAGATTCAATATCTTTGGATTCTTCTACAGCAATAACAATATGATCAAACTTAGGAGAGAGTGTTCTGAGTACTTCTCCACAATCATGTGTAGAAACACAGGGAAACACTAGATGGGGGGTTGAATAGTGTTTCTTAATATTTTTGAAAGCTTTTTCAAAACAACAAGTATAAAACTGTTTCAGACAGGTTTTGAGGGTTGTCTGAAGTTTTTAAGACAGCTTCTGAAAATATATTTTAAAAGGTTTCTTAGCTTTTAAAATATTTAGAATTGCTTTTCAACTCCCTTAGATTAGTATAAACGAATTGACAAGAGTTAAGGGATAGAAAACTTAGCCAAGGAATTTATCCTGGTTCACTCACTACCACTGTGAGCTACATCCAGTCCCAATGCCAACAAGCACTTGGATTTTCTCTTAATCTTTCTCAAAGATTACAAGTATTCTTTTACAGTCAAGCCTCTTCAGGCTTTACAACCAAATATTCTTTACAGTCAAGCCTCTCCAGGCTCTACAACCAAGTATTCTTTACAGCCAAGCCTCTCCAGGCTCTACAACCAAGTATTCTTTAGGCAACAAGCCTCTCCAGGCTCAAGAACAGTTTTACAAAGAAAGATAAGTTTAAGCTTTTAAACTAAACCAGTTTTAAGCTCAAACAAATACAATGTACAAAGATAACTGAGGTATGCTCAGGATATACAAATGTGTGTACAAAGAATATTATCAGAGAGTCTTTACAGAGTAAAAACTAGTAGCGTTTTGTTTCTCTTTGAATATGAAAAATCCTTCTATGTTTTCTCTTGTGGTGGTCTTCATGAGGGGTATTTATACCCAGACTACAGTCCGTTGAAAAACCACCGTTTAGAGATAGCATTAAATGCTATTTAATCCGTTGTGAGACATGCTTCTAAGTGTCCTGACCTTTCTGACACAAAACAAGGTTGCATCTGCCAAAAAGCTGCTTCAAATGCTGTTGCAGAGGCTGCGTTGCAGGAATTTCCTCAGTGGTGTATGAATTTTAAAAAAACACCAGGAAAGACCTCTGTGTTCCTTGCCATAAATATGCTTGAAAGGGTACGTGCAGCAGAGACTCAGAAAACGTCTTCACAAAGCTTCAGCAAAGGTGCCACGTCATTATTGAGACTTCAGACAGCTTCAACACTTCAGATGGGTTGGGCACTTCAGACGGCTTCAACACTTCAGACGGGTTGAATCCTTCAGAAGGCTTTGATCCCTCAGATAGGTTGAAATACTTCAAAGTCTTTTTGTAAGATCTTGGTGGCTTGCTGAAATCATAGATAAATTATTAAAAACATATGTGTATCTATGATAAATTATTTTAACCCAAATTTGTTAGTCATTAAAACTTGGGAATTATATTGTCTTGAAACATCATAATTTACTTATGATATTTTTGAGACTCAACATTCTCCCCCTTTTTAATGATGACAAATTTGCTTAAAAATATTACAAATCTGAAAGGAGTTTTTAATAAAGAGATGATAACTCCCCCTCAGATGATGACCACTTAGACTGATTTACTCTTTTCAGTTTTATCAGTTTCTTATATGCTCCCCCTGAGTCCTGTAATCACTTCAGATTTAGATTTTGCAGATTTTGTTAGTTTTTATACTCCCCCTTTTGTCATCAATCAAAAGGGTTTCCAGAGCACAACAACAACATATATTGAAAAGTTGAAGCATAAACTTAAATAGCATTCAAGGAAATTCTGATATATATAAAAAAATGTTCAGACACACATGAAATTAATGTACATATCAGAAATAGAACTTTCAGAACATGGCTACATCATTGACTACCCATCCTTCTTCAACAAAGCATCCTTCACGAAGGAGATGAGCTCATCCTTTGCCTTGTCAATCTGAGAGAGAAGAGCAGTCTTCAGATCTTCTTGGCCATTTCTTATCAGTTGTTGCTCATGCAGAATCTGGTCTTGCTTTCCAATGAGATCTGCATTGTGCTTTTCCAATCTCTGTTTCGTTTTCTTCAACCTTCTATTCTCTTCTCCAGGGTCAGGTTCTGTTTCATAGAAGATGATTTGAATGTATCTACATACAAATCTTAGCATTTCAAAACCTGGAAACAACCCATACTCATGAGGATGATAGACAGGATGAAAGAAGGTGCCAATGGGGTTTAACAACTCCTATTCTTCATGAAATGGTGCAGTCAGAGGGGGAAAGGGTTGTCTGATAAACATATACTGCACATTCAGGTACTTCCCATGACCAACTAGAGAATCTGCATCAGGTCCAGATGACCCAGAAGAGGATCCGACATCCTCTCTTATCTTCCAATACGAAGTCCAAACTCTGTCTCTAAGACTGTGATCCATGCCTCCTCCTTGCTTCTTTATATTGGCAGGAAGCTCTCTCCACTCCCTTGGAGTCAAAGGCTTGAAGGGGGCTGAGTAAACTTTAGGTTCTTTAAACTTATCTTCAGAACCCTCCTTCAAAGGATACCTAGGCACAATCCTATCAGGTTGCACCAGAATTTTGGTGGTTGGCCTGATTGAGAAAGTCCTAGGAGGCTTGTAGCCTCTCATACCTATGCCCTTGAGACAGTCTCTTTCAAACAGCTCTCCCTCTGTGTAAAGCTATCTTGCAAAACTCCATTCATCATTGGATAGCTTCATGCAGTCTTCATCTGAAAAGGGATCTAGTGGTGCCCACCTATGAGCAAGGGATACCACTCCCTTTCTGAGCTTTTCCAGCTGCCCAGAGTATGGTTGATCTAGACTTCCCTTGAACTTCTCCCTTTCAGCTTCAGCAGTATGCTTGATCAAACCTTGATGCAGAGAGATGGGAGGTGCATCTCTGAAGTACAGCAGCTCTTCATAGAGGTTTGGAAACTTAGGAACCCTTTCCCTTTCAAAGAAAGGCCCCTCATACCTCTTATGGGGCACTTCAGCTTCTTCCTCATACTGATGGACAGTGAAGGGGAATGCATAAGGATCAAAAGTGGGTTCTGTGAAGAAATCCCTACTTTTAGGTCCAAGCCTAATGTGTTCAGGCAGCATACTCCCTTTCCATACTTTGGAACTTGATCCTTGCTGAATCTCCACAACAGGTTCTTTAGATTGAGTTGACTCTGAAGATGATGATGATGATGGTGAGGATGGGGGTGATGGAGGAGATGATGGTGATGGTGGTGCAGGTTCTTCTTCTTCAGTAACCATAGGTTGCTCATCAACCTCTTTTTCTTTTTCTTGTTCTTCAGCAAACCTCTTTTCAGGTGAAGAGGGTGGTGAAGGGGTCACATTGTCAAACCTGACTCTAAGCCTCTTACCGGAGTCTTAGCTTGTTCAAGTTCAGACACCTGCTGGATTTCTCTTTCAGCTTGCTTGGCTTCTCTAATCTTCTTGAAATAGAGATTGGTTGTGACAAACTTCTGGTACTTGTCAGCCATCTCCACAGCTTCTTGTTGACTAGCCACACTCCTTGTAACCCTAGTAGTAGGTTCAGGAGCCAACTCAAGAAGTCTACTTCTCTTCTTCTTTCTCTGAATAGCATTGGATCTTCTTCTTTTCTTAGAACCTTGAGCCAAGATTTCTTGCCTTTCATCATCAGCTAAGGCAAGTTGTGCAGCCACAGCAAGTGCATGATCAGTCTTTTCTTGTTCTTCTTTTTGTTCCAGCTCCTCTTGCTCCAAAGCAGTAGCTATGGCAGCCACTTGGATCAGTTCTGGATTAGAGGGGCAAGTAGCCAAAGGTGATGCTGCTACAGCATCAGCAACAACAATCCTATCCTCATGAGCCTTTCCTTCTTCGTCTGAAGTAGGCTGAAGAGGCCTTGCAATTTCAGACCCCTGACCCACAATTTCAGACGACTTTGGCAAAGCCTTCTGAACAGGTTCAGTTGTCTTAGAGTGCAAGTTAGGGTTTGTTGCAGACACTTTTGCTGCACTTTTTACTGGTAACTTCCGCAGCTTTGGTTGAGGGGAAGGCTTGAAGGCTTTGAACTCCTTCTTTCTGATGTCACCCTGCAGCTCTCTTTCCAGTAACTCAATTGTGCTTTTCCTCCTTGATGCCTTCTCTAGTAACAGACTCTCCTTCAGAGTAGGAGATGGAGGTCTTGGTACTAGAGCATTTTTTAGATTCATACTCTTAAGATTTGCCTCACCAAAGAAATTAGGGCCTTTGTGATCATACAGCCTCACAATAGGTACTTTGAAGTGTAAGAGTACCTTGGTTATGAGCAGATTGTGGGAAAGATTTGCACCTGAATCTCTGATCTTCTTCTGCATGTGAAACATAAGGATGCTTGGAAGATTCATCTTCTCCTTCTGCAGTAGATGGATCAAGCAGAATCTTTCCAGTTCAGACACATGATTTCTGCTCCCACTCTTAGAGATTATGGAGCACCCTAAGATGGAGTGGAGTACTCTCACCTTATCTAACATGAATTTGGAATCAGGACTTTCAGGTATTTCAGTCCCATACAGCATCTTGGTAAATTTCTTCTGACCACCATTCCTCTGCTCCCATCCAGGAGAGAAGGATGCTCCTTCTGCCTTTACACCAGTGACAGTAGACAAAATACCTTCATCCACGAACACAGGAACACCCAGAACATCAACCATGATGCTTTCATATATCCCTTTGGGGTTAGGGATTCCTCTTGCTGATGCCCAGAAGTCAATCACACTCTGCTCGTGCCACGAACAGTAAACCTTGTCAAAGAATGGCGTCCAGCCCACAGCATCAAACTCCTCAAATAAGTCCATCCCAAGGTTACGAAGATCCTCAAGGTCCACACCTTTGGATCTAACCACATTTCCACCTGAACTTGAAGACTTCTTTGGTGCCATTGAAGTTACAGAGAAAGCTTGAGATGAAAGCGGTTGCGAGAGAGATGAAGAAGTTCAAACAATAGCTGAGAGAAAGTGTAAGGCTTCTCCAACACACTAACTCCTGCATTTATAGACCCATGATGCAATGATGGCATGTACTGGCTGCGCAGACATTGGGTAACGTGCGAAGTGGAAGAGACAAAATAAATGTAATTTAACCGTCTCAGATAGCCACGTCATCAAGTTATTTCAGACAAGTGAGAAATTTCAGATACACATATAAAATTTCAGCTACCCTAAAATTTCAGACATGTCACAATTTCAGACACCCTGAGATTTCAGATGCCCTTTTTTTTCATACATAATCAATTAGAAAATGCGTGTATGTTCAAGTTATTGCATATGAACTTAAATCTATCTTCAGCCAGGGGTTTTGTGAATATATCTGCCCATTGATGCTCTGTTTCAATGAACTTTATATCAAAAACACCTTTCTGAACATAGTCTCTAATGAAATGATGCTTGATTTCTATATGTTTAGCCCTAGAATGTTGAATAGGATTCTTAGATAAATTAATGAAACTTGTATTATCACACAACACAGGTATAACAGATATAGGAATGTTAAAATCCTCAAGCTGATACTTCACCCATAGCAGTTGTGAACAACAACTGGCTGCTGAGATGTATTCTGCTTCTGCTATTGATAATGCAATGGTGCTTTGCCTTTTGCTTGACCAGCTGATCATGTTGCTTCCAAAGAAGTGACATCCTCCACTGGTACTCTTTCTTTCTATTCTATCTCTAGCAAAGTCAGCATCACAGTATCCTATTAACCTGCAATCCTTGTCTTTCTTATAGCATAGACCAAGATTAGTAGTACCTTTAAGATATCTAAAAATTCTCTTAACAGCTTTGTAATGAGTAGTTCTTGGATCTGATTGAAATCTAGCACAAAGACATACACTGAACATAATGTCAGGTCTGCTTGCTGTTAGATACAATAAAGAGCCAATCATTCCTCTATACAAAGTTTGATTAACTGGTTCTTCATTTTCATCCTTACTTAAAGATGAAGAGGGATGCATAGGAGTTGACATGGGTTTGCAATCACTTAAATTGAACTTCTTAAGCATTTCTTTTGTATATTTCTCTTGATGGATCCATATACAATCAGAATCTTGCTTAATCTGAAGTCCTAAGAAAAACTTTAGTTCACCCATTAAACTCATTTCAAACTCTGATTGCATTAACTCAGAAAACTCTTTGCATAGTGAAGAATCAGTTGAACCAAATATAATGTCATCAACATATATCTGGACAAGCATAAGATTTTTGTTAGACTGTTTTCTAAAAAGGGTTGTATCTACTCTTCCTCTTTCAAAGCCATTTTTGATAAGAAAACTGCTCAATCTGTTATACCAAGCTCTTGGGGCTTGTTTCAGACCATAAAGGGCCTTTTTCAGTTTGAAAACATGATCAGGAAAAGCAACATCCTCAAAACCAGGGGGTTGTCTAAAAAAAACTTCTTCTTCAATGAATCCATTGAGAAAAGCATTTTTGACATCCATTTGATATAGTTTGATGCCATTATTTATAGCATAAGAAAGAAGAATTCTAATTGCTTCTAACCTGGCAACAGGGGAAAAGGTTTCAGTAAAGTCAATGCCTTCTTGTTGATTGTACCCTTGAGCAACCAATCTTGCCTTGTTTCTGACCATTTTTCCTTCTTCAGACAACTTGTTTCTGAACACCCATTTGGTTCCAATAATTTTTTTCCCATGGGGTTTGGGAACAAGGGTCCATACATCACTCCTACCAAATTGATTCAGCTCCTCTTGCATGGCTAAGATCCACCCTTCATCATGCAGAGCTTCATTAATGTTCTTTGGCTCGATTTCAGACAAGAGAGCAAGAGAATTCAGATTCTTGAATTTTGATCTTGTCTTAACTCCTTCTGAAGTACTGCCAATGATTTGCTCTTTAGGATGATGTGACTTGTATCTCCAGTCATGTTTGTGAGGTGATACTAAGTCAGTCTGAGACTCAACATTTGTCTGAAGGGGTTCTGATAGATCTTCAGACACCTGTTCATCCTTGGTGCTGTTGTGTGTGTTTAGCTCCATTCCTGCAAAATCATCTTCTAGATCTGATAGTTCCCTATCAGTCTCTTTCATGTCATTGAACTTAACATGGATTGATTCTTCTACAATTAAAGTTCTAGAGTTGTAAACTCTATAGGCTTTTGATGTTTCAGAATAACCTATGAAAAATCCTTTATCAGACTTTGCATCAAATTTTCCAAGATCATCCTTTGTGTTAAGTATAAAACACTCACAGCCAAAGGGATGGAAATATGATATGTTGGGTTTTCTTCCTTTCCACAATTCATAGGGAGTCCTTTTCAGAATTGGTCTTACCAATATTCTGTTTTGAAGGTAGCAGGTTGTGTTAATAGCCTCTGCCCAGAAGGTCCTTGGTAGACTGCATGAGTTGAGCATGGTTCTTTCCATCTCTTGCAAACTTCTGTTCTTTCTCTCAACAACCCCATTTTGTTGAGGTGTTCTAGCCACAGAAAAATTGTGTGAGATCCCATTCTCATCACAGAACAGCTGAAAGTTTGCATTCTCAAACTCTCCACCATGATCACTTCTAATGACAGATATACAGAATCCTTTTTCATTCTGTACCTTCTTGCAGAATATTGTGAAATTCTTAAAGGTCTCATCCTTGCTTCTAAGGAATATTACCCATGTATATCTAGAATAGTCATCAACAATGACCAAACTGAAGTTGGCTGAATGTCTCTAGAAGGGGGGGGGGGTTGAATAGAGACTTGAAAATATTGTACCTGAAAATTCACACTTAAATTCACGTTGAGACATGATTTCAAGTTTGACACTTGGAGTCTCAAATAGGTTAGATGAGATGTTGTCTCAACAATAATTTTATAATCAAGTAGAGATGATTTGTTAATTTATGAAACTTGATTATCTCTTAATAGATTTGATTTAGTTTGGTAAACAGATTTGAGATGTAAGATTGATTAGCTCATCAAATGTTGAGACCTTAAAAGAGAAAGAGTGAGACTATTGACCGATCTCAGGTTAAGATAGGGTCTGAGATGAGATGGGTCTGAGATGAGATGTAAGATGAGATGCATGGACAGATTTTAGTAATTACAACTTGGTTTTCTCTGAACAGATTTAATTTATTTTAACAAACAGATTTTAGATATGAGATGTGCAATATAAATAAAGAGATAGGGAGAAGAGATGCACACAGAGATTTATACTGGTTCACCCATAACCTTGGGCTACGTCCAGTCCTCACAACTCGTGAGATTTCCACTATTGACAAACCCATCAATACAAGTATTCTTTGTTTTCAACTGCCTCTTCAGGCAACTCATGCAGTATTCTTTTGCAAGCAGCCTCTCCAGGCGCAACGAGTATTCTTTCATTTTCAACTGCCTCTCCAGGCAACTCATGCAGTATTCTTTTGCAAGCAGCCTCTCCAGGCGCAACGAGTATTCTTTTATTTTCAACTGCCTCTCCAGGCAACTCAGTGAGTATTCTCTTTACAGTGCCTCTCTAGGCTTTACAAACGCTCACACTAAGCTCAGGCACCTCCTGACTTAGTTGAGACTTGATGGTATGAGATGAGATGTGATTGATCTAGCTTAGTGTTAGGATTTGATTTTTAATTATTTCGAATTCCCTAATTGATGACATTTCAATTATTTCGAATTCCTTAAGTCATGGCATTCTGAAGCTATTTCGAATTTTCAGAAGAAGAACAATATTATCTTATTTCGAATTCTGATTGAAAATCTTGTTAACTTAGAAAATACTTGAAGCAGAGTTAATATAGAAACTTTGGAAATTCGGAAGAGAAGATATATTGTGAATTCGAAAATGTAAAGAGATGTAAATGAAAGGTATTCCAAATCAGGTAAAGGACAATTCTTTTATTTAAGTCCAAAATTCGAATTACATGTTGTTCGAATACATTGAAATACACTTAGATAGGAAACTGTCCTAAACACCTAGAATATTAGAAAAGAAATTAACTTCTTCATATTCTTTGAAGAAATTCTATGAAGAGATTTCGAAAAGATGAAGAGAAGAGAAAAAGAGAAGAATGAAGAAGTTTGAATGAATGAAGTGTAAAATGAACTCCCATTTATAGGAGTTAAAAGAGCCAAGAGCCATTAATGTGCCACTGTAACGTCCAATAAGGAAAAGCACATGTAAAATGAGAGGACGGTGGCCGGTGGTCTTCACAACCTTTGTAATGACTAATAGAAATATGCCACATAGCATAAAAGAAAGATTAAGTCAAAATTCGAATCAACATCTTTGAATTCGAAAAGCTTGAAAGGTACAGAGTCAAGATAAAGGAATTCGAAACAGTCAGAAAGCAGAAAGTCGAAGACACATCTTTGAAGACTTAGAAGAATTCTGAAGAAAACAGAAGACTCATTTTCGAAAAGACAGAAGACTCATTTTTCGAAAAGATAGAAGATATCAAGAAAACAGTTATTGGAAGTTATGAAGATCAAGACAAGTGTCACCTAGTTAGTGGTTGATTTTCAAAATTTGTAATTAGTTTTCTGGATAGCAGAAACGTGGCAAGCATCTACGCTGCCAACACATAGGGTTGCTGATGTGTCAAGCATGCATTAGTTAGCCGTTAGGATTGGAATCTATAAATACTAGAACCCACAATGTAATAAGGGTTGGCAAATCACTCCCTCAAATTCTCTGAAACACCTTAACGTCCAAACTCACAGCGACAAACAGGTTACAAGGAGAAGAACAGTACGTGATGAACCCATCCAAATTTATCTTAATGCAATTGTTCTTACAATTCAATTTTTCTTTTCTTTTGTTTACATTCTGCAATTTACATTTTGCAATTCATTTCTTGTACAATTTCTTACTCAAAACTTTTACTGAAGTTTCTCAAAATTAGTTTCTGAAAATTCATGTTTTAAACTTGATAGAATTCTGAATCAAGCAATTTTATGGAAATTAAGTTCTTTGATGAAATTCTGAATCAAATCTTTTTAGAACTTATTGTTTCTGGATTTCTAACGTTTAGAAAATTAATTGGTGAAATTCTGAACCATTTAATCTAAGTTTCCAGAAAATTCATTCTTTTGATCATTTGAACACATAAACCTACTTTTTTAAAAGAGTCCCGTAAGAGGATTTGATTCTAATCCCCAGATTGCTCGTAGAATCAAAGTGTTAAAATTCATTCTTTTCGAATTTGAATTTTTCACCACAAACACTTAGATTACATACAGAGTATGGATAAACCGTGAGCTCAGCTAGATGGTAGCTCTCTAAATCACTCAAAGAGTGTATACAAAACAATACAAAACAAGAGCTAAACCTACTATAAGATATTGGCTAAGATAGCATAGGTAGGTAGGTTGAGATTCACTTGAGACTTGGATTTTTCTGGTTGTGCAGCAGCATCTCTGCTGAGTCTCACTGTGTATCTCACACGTCTCATCATAATGAGACCTCCTTTTATAGTCTTCAGAAAAACTAGCCGTTATACTAGCCGTTGGAAGAGAGAGAAGATGTCTTTCACTTTTCAGTCATGAGCTCAGTACTTTTCTGGTGCAGTCTCTGCTGTGACAGTGTACTTGCGTTGACTAGCTTTTTGCTGCGTCTCTGATGAGCTGAGTCTGATGTCTGCATCTTATCTCTGTGTCTCAAGTCTGAGTCTCATGTCTGCATCTGATCTCTGTGTCTGATCTTGAGACTGCATCTGATCTGAGACCGTCTCATGTCTGCATCTGCATCTCTGCGTCTGAACTTGAGACTGCATCTGATCTTGAGACTACATCTGATCTGAGACCGTCTCATGTCTGATTCAGCATCTCAAGTTGAGTCTACATCTCAAGTCTGATTCTGCATCTCTGTTGAGTCTGCATCTCAAGTCTGACTTTGAATCTCATCTTTGCTCAGCTTCATATTTCAAAGTTCTTCTTTGTCATGCTTTGATTGAATATGATCTTATAATGAATTTGGGCTTGTCTCAACCTGACTTTATAGTTTGAGCTTGTCTCAAGCTGACTTTGAATCTCTTCTTGGTTTGGCATCTTCTATTCTGATCTTATCTCTTGATTCTGAAGCTAAGTTAGAGTCTCATCTCTTGGCAGATCTTGCATCTGACTGTTGATCCTTCCTTTTAAGTTTGTAGATGAGTCTCTTCTTTGAGCATTGGTCTTAAGCTGATTTTTAGACTGAGCTTGCATCTGAACATGAGATAGCATCTTATGCTTGAGTCTGCATCTCATCTTGAGTTTCAAATATTGGTCTTCTTGATGCAACTTAATTCACTGTTTGAGCTCATCTTGACTTGACTTGATGATTGGCATTTCTAGTAGAGATCATTTCTGATTGTAGCTGAGACTTCACTCTAATGTGCACCTCTCTCAACTTAGGCTATCTTCCATTCAAAGCTTATGAAGACTTTCTGATAAAGGATATGTTTTGAGGCCTTCTTCTGAAATTACCTTCAGCATATAGAACTTCCAAGCTTTTGCCCATACTCCATAAAAGATTCTGAAGTCTGATGTTTCTTAACATTAGGATTCTGATCTTTCTGAATTCTTCATGAGAATCCTGTCTTTCTAAGATCTCACATACAAAACATCAGTAACTTCAAGAACAGAAAACATTAATTTTGATCAACAGGTTTGTTGTCATTAAAACCAAATCTCAGAGGGTTTTTGCGCTAACACAAACCATATTTCTTACCATTAATGCTTTCTGTTCTAATAGGACCAAACAAGTCAATGTGTAAAAGTTCTAATGGTTTGCTAGTAGAAACAACATCCTTACTCTTAAATGAGTGTCTTGTTTGTTTCCCTTTCAGACAGCTTTCACATAAAATATCAGATTTGTAAGAAAGTTTGGGCAAACCTTTAACAAGGTTGTGTTTTGCTAACCTTGAGATTAATCTCAAGCTGGCATGCCCTAGTCTTTGATGCCAAATCTGTTTTTCATCTTCAACAGAGATAAAACATTTTACATTTTGACTTGCTAACTCCTCTATATCAATTTTGTACACATTGTTGTGCCGCTTAGCAATAAAAAGGATTTGATCAAGAGAGTCTTTGACTATACATCCTTCCTTAGTGAAGGAAACCACATATCCACTGTCACACAATTGACTTATGCTCAATAGATTGTGTTGAAGTCCTTCTACTAGGAGAACATTCTTAATAAGGGATAGAGGAGTCATACCTACAGTCCCTATACCAGTGATCTTCCCTTGCTGATTTCCACCAAAGGTGACCACTCCTCCTGCTTTGGGTCTAAGGTTTTGGAACAAAGACCTTTCTCCTGTCATGTGTCGCGAGCAACCACTGTCCAGGTACCATTTGTGGGGTTTCCTTTGTCCTGTTAAACACATCTGCAATAGGAATAATCAAGTTCTTAGGTACCCATATTCTTTTGGGTCCTTTCTTGTTAGACTTGGGTTTAGGTCTCCCTTTGTGTTTGCACTGAGCCACATTGTGTCCAGCTTTGCCATAGTGAGAACACCCAATAACTTTCTTTCTGCCTTTAGCCACATTGAAAGTATGTGGTTCAAAGACACCATGATCACAAAAGCCTAAACCACTTTTGTCAAGGGAATGCCTTTGATTGCCAAGTAATCTGTTAAGATTATCAGTTCCTTTAACAAATTTAGCCAAGTCTTTTGTCAGTTCCTTAACTTGTTTCTGAAGTTTTTTATTTTCTTCAGACACAGAATATGAACTGCTGACTTCAGACACAATAATCTTTTCCTTGAGCATAATATTTTCTATCTCAATAGCTTCATATTTACTACACATTTCTGTGTGAGCTTTGGATAGATTCTTATACTCTCGGAAGAGCTCCTTGGAACTTTCCATCAGGTCATCATACATCTCTTGAAGAGTTAAGGGAAATACCTCTTCTTCAGAGCTGTCTGATGAGGGCAGGCTGGCCATGAGACATAGGTTGGCCTCTTCTGAAGTGTCCTCCTCTTCTTCTGAAGTGGACTCATCAAGATCCTCCCATGTAGCCATCAGACCTTTCTTTTTCTTGAAGAACTTCTTCTTTTTGAAGGTATTATTCTTCAGCTTTGGGCATTATGTCTTCATGTGACCTGGGTCTTTACACTCAAAACAAATAACCTTGTCATTTTGAGAGTCTTTACCTGACTTACCTCCTTTAGAGGTTAAAAGTTGGTTCCTTCTGAACTTCCCTCTATTTTGCAGCATTCTTTTGATCTTTCTACTTAAAAGAGCAAGATCATCATCTTCTGAGCTATCTCCGGAATCTTCATCTGCTTCTGAAGTTTCTTCAGCTTGCATAGCCTTCATCTTGCCATGCCTAGGATGACTGGCCTTGGAGTTTAGTGCTAGAGACTTCTTTTTGTTGTCATCTTCACCAAGCTCAAGCTCATGAACCTTAAGAGATCCCAACAGTTCTTCCATTCTAAGAGAGTTCAAATCTCTTGCCTCTTGAATGGCAGTAACTTTGGGTCTCCAGGACTTAGGCAAACTTCTTAGAATCTTTCTGTTATTATCTCCAGATTCATAAGTTCTACCCAAAGACCTGAGTCCATTGGTTATGGTCTGAAACCTTCCAAACATTTGATCAATGGTTTTAGTTTCTTCCATCTTAAACATCTCATATTGATGTATAAGCATGCTGATCTTGGATTGCTTGACAGTCTCAGTCCCTTCATGGGCTGCTGCAAGTGTATCCCAGATTTCCTTGGCAGATGTACAACCATGAACCTTCTCATATTTTGATTCATTCAAAGAACATATCAGATAGAGCTTGGCTTTGGCATTCATCTGGACTCTAGCCTTCTGCTCCAGGGTCCATTCAACCTTAAGTATAGGCTAGCCATTATGCATAGGCACATAGTCTCCATCAGTGACCACATCCCAAACATCAATGTTGTTGCTCTCAATGAACAACTTCATTCGATCCCTCCAATAGTGGTAATCCACACCATTGAATACTGGGGGTCTTGTGATAGAGGCTTCTTCAGTGATATATTGCCTGTTGTTGTTGGAAGCTTCCATCTGGATCTTTAATCCTCAACACTTGTTAGGTGCTCAACCCTGAGTTGAGCTCTAATACCAACTGTAGAAACACAGGGAAACACTAGAAGAGGGGTTGAATAGTGTTTCTTAATATTTTTGAAATCTTTTTCAAAACAACAAGTATAAAACTGTTTCAGACAGGTTTTGAGGGTTGTCTGAAGTTTTTAAGATAGCTTCTGAAAATATATTTTAAAAGGTTTCTTAGCTTTTAAAATATTTAGAATTGCTTTTCAACTCCCTTAGATTAGTATAAACGAATTGACAAGAGTTAAGGGATAGAAAACTTAGCCAAGGAATTTATCCTGGTTCACTCACTACCACTGTGAGCTACGTCCAGTCCCAATGCCAACAAGCACTTGGATTTTCTCTTAATCTTTCTCAAAGATTACAAGTATTCTTTTACAGTCAAGCCTCTTCAGGCTCTACAACCAAGTATTCTTTACAGTCAAGCCTCTCCAGGCTCTACAACCAAGTATTCTTTACAGCCAAGTCTCTTCAGGCTCTACAACCAAGTATTCTTTACAGCCAAGCCTCTCCAGGCTCTACAACCAAGTATTCTTTACAGCCAAGCCTCTCCAGGCTCTACAACCAAGTATTCTTTAGGCAACAAGCCTCTCTAGGCTCAAGAACAGTTTTACAAAGAAAGATAAGTTTAAGCTTTTAAACTAAACCAGTTTTAAGCTCAAACAAATACAATGTACAAAGATAACTGAGGTATGCTCAGGATATACAAATGTGTGTACAAAGAATATTATTAGAGAGTTTTTACAGAGTAAAAACTAGCAGTGTTTTGTTTCTCTTTGAATATGAAAAATCCTTCTCTGTTCTCTCTTGTGGTGGTCTTCATGAGGGGTATTTATACCCAGACTTCAATCCGTTGAAAAACCACCGTTTAGAGATAGCATTAAATGCTATTTAATCCGTTGTGAGACATGCTTCTGAGTGTCCTGACCTTTCTGACACAAAACAAGGTTGCATCTGCCAAAAAGCTGCTTCAAATGCTGTTGCAGAGGCTGCGTTGCAGGAATTTCCTCAGTGGTGTATGAATTTCAAAAAAACACCAGGAAAGACCTCTGTGTTCCTTGTCATAAATATGCTTGAAAGGGTACGTGCAGTAGAGACTCAGAAAACGTCTTCACAAAGCTTCAGCAAAGGTGCCACGTCATTATTGAGACTTCAGACAGCTTCAACACTTCAGATGGGTTGGGCACTTCAGACGGCTTCAACACTTCAGACGGGTTGAATCCTTCAGAAGGCTTTGACCCCTTAGATAGGTTGAAATACTTCAAAGTCTTTTTGTAGGATCTTGGTGGCTTGCTGAAATCATAGATAAATCATTAAAAACATGTGTATCTATGATAAATTATTTTAACCCAAATTTGTTAGTCATTAAAACTTGGGAATTATATTGTCTTGAAACATCATAATTTACTTATGATATTTTTGAGACTCAACATCATGGTCTCTGAGACTTTTTCACCACAGTTCTTCATCTGATTTGTCAATGCTAGCAACCTAGCAAAGTAACTTCCAATAGTTTCTTGCTCTTCCATCTGCATCAGTTCATATTGCCTTCTTATGGTCTGAAGCTTAACTTTCTTTACTTTTTCAACTCCACCATAATATTTTTCTAACAAATCCCATGCTTCTTTCGCACTACTGGCACTTGCAATCTTGTCAAAGTTAGGTGGATCCACACATTGATGGATAATGAAAAGAGCTCTGCAATCTTTCTTCTTATTCTCCTTATGTGCAGTCTTTTGTGCATCTGTTGCTCCTCTTTCAAGTTCTTGGACACCATCTTTGACAATTTCAAGAACATCTTGAAAGCCAAAGATCACCCTCATCTTGGTGCACCACTGATCGTAATTCTTGCCATCTAACACTGTAAGAGTTGCAGGAAAATTGCCATTGGAACCCATTACAGCCCTGACCTTTATCTGCACCTTACACACAGGCCTCGATCGTCAAGCTCTTGATACCACTGTTGGAGAAATCGGTTCTGCAGTATTAACACAGTAGCAAACTTGTACAGAAGAAAATTTTAATCTCATTCTATTAAAATGCTTTACATCTTCCTATTTATACAAAACAATATCCAGCTGTATTGATAACAAACAAAACAGAAAAACTAACTTCAGACAATATTCCCTAAACTGAATTATCAACTAACAGGAGTAAGTTGATCCCCACCCTCTCTCTCTTTTTATATATATATATATATATTACATTTCTGGTCTTTTATCTCTTAAAATTAGACATTCATCTTATAATATGCTGCCTATATATATGTTTAGTTGGAGTCTATATTATCAGAATTGAGTTCTTCTTTAATTGCCAGGGTAATTTTTCTTAAGGACTCAGTTGGCCATCTTTCACTCAGTAAGTATGTAGCTTATCTCATTCAAATGCACATTAATTAACATAACAATGAAATTAAATTTACTATGTATGCTTTACGCTCGCTTCGCAGGGTTCCTTCAAGAAAATTCGATGGTAGCTAAACTTGGTTCATTCACATTCTTTGCTACGATAATTTGACTACTAATTGCGTATCAGTTTAAAATTCAAAATTAAGTAAGGATGAGGTCAAATATTAATTTTTGGTCCCTTGGTAGTGACAATACGATCATATGATGACAATGAGGGAAGTAGAGGATAGTGATAATTCGTTCAAACTTGGCCGCAAATTTGACAATTAATTTTATACATACCTAACCTCGGCATGTAAAGTCATATACATACGCATTTTGTGTGTATATTTTGCGTCAATCTTTCATGAAAAGAATTGAGAGAGAAAGGAAATATAGGTCTTATAAATATCATTTTCACTTAATTTATTATACAAAATTTTTAATACATTAATTTTATTAGATGAAAGAAAATATGTTACTTTCACACACACACATAAAAATTGGATGTATCAAATTGGAGTATAAATATATCTTAATCATACAATTATCAAATATGTGGTCAAAGTTTGTTTTAATTACTTAAATACTCCATCCAGCCCAATTAGAACTTTTTGTTAGTTTTGTTATTTTTTATAAGAACATTTTCAAATTATTTTATGTATTAACTATTTTTTTATAAAAATAAATTTATTAGTGAAGACATGTGAATAAAAAATAGTTAATGAGCTATAAGGTTTCATGACCTATAAAATTTTATTTCGACAGAGTTTTCCTCTATTTTTTCAACTTTCCTTAAAATATCCAACACCTATAAATAATACCCCATACCAGCAGCTAGGCAGAATTAATGTATCAAAGATTTACTAACAACTTACACTTGCAAAAAAAAAAAAAATAATAACGAGCTATAAAGATTCACAGCCTATAAACATTTCGACAAAGTTCCCTTTGTTTTTCAACTTTCCACAAAATATCATACACCTATAAAACTCCATACTACCTGTAATGTCCTAATTTATAAAAATAAATTTATTAGTGAAGACATGTGAATAAAAAATTAGTAGAAATAGAATCAGACAATAGAGTAATTAGATGGAAAAAGAAAGATATGGGGTTATATATGTACATTTTTTACAAACTTATATATTGTGACGTAACTAAATGACTGTGCAAGGATTCGCTTCTGTGTTGTACTCTTTGCCTGCTTTAGCCACGAAATAGCTAGGCAATAGCTATACTGATATTATCTAAGGAATGATTCCATAGCTGTTTCCTAGCTATTTGGTAGCTAATGTTGTTGTAGGCTCTTGCAGGCTGCAGCGCTGCAGAGGATCTAGATACATAAATTACTCCTACTAATCCTTTTTATATGACACACTTAACTGAATTATACAGATTAATAAAAGTAGTTAAAATTAGTTATTTTTATTAGAGTTTTAAAAAATAGTATAAATTTCTAATTTTAACTTTATTTAATATCATTAACTAACTCCATTACCATTTAATAGTTGAAATTTTTTTAAAGATTTTAATAAGGACAAATTAATAAAAAATAATAATAAAAGTTTTTTTATTATTTTTTTAATAATAATAATAACTCCATTCTTTTTTATTGTTTTTTTTAATATTAGTAAGGTGCTTCTTCAAAAGAAGCGCCCTCATCAATGTAATTTTTTTTATCCATTACATTGATATCATGCTTTGTATGAAGCATTTTTTACAACCACGTAGAAAATGTTGTTTATTTACATTTAGATATTTATATGTAAACATAGATATTTCTGGTTAAATATAGGTCATGTGCAAGATGCAGATTATAAATAGTTCTCATTCTTATGATCTATAAAACTTTCGATAGAGTTTCCTCTATTTTTTTAAGTTTAATTTCCTCAAAATATCAAACACTTTTAAATAATACTATATACCAGCAGCCAACCAGAACTAATGTAACAAAGATATACTAACAACTTACATATGCAAAAAATAGTTAATGAGCTATAAGGTTTCATGACCTATAAAATTTTATTTCGACAGAGTTTTCCTCTATTTTTTCAACTTTCCTTAAAATATCCAACACCTATAAATAATACCCCATACCAGCAGCTAGGCAGAATTAATGTATCAAAGATTTACTAACAACTTACACTTGCAAAAAAAAAAAAAATAACGAGCTATAAAGATTCACAACCTATAAACATTTCGACAAAGTTCCCTTTGTTTTTCAACTTTCCACAAAATATCATACACCTATAAAACTCCATACTAGCTGTAATGTCCTAATTTATGGATTCAAGAATAATGCCCGTTGGAGGCACTATTCCAAATCTCTGAAATTCTTTCGCGCAATTATAGATATCAACATACAATCAAACATATTAATTGCTTAGGTAATCCAACGTTTACATAAGCGGAAACTTTACAAACATAACTCAAGAACTGTAGTTCAAATGCCACTTAGTGGCTTAAAATACAATATTACAAATCCAAACAAAATTCGACCTATAACTACACTTATACTCCAAAAGTCTCCCTAAAGGCGACATAAGCAAACCAATGGACCAACCCATCGTGAGCCTCCAAGCTATTCGGCTTCACATCAGGTAGAACGTCTTGCACATCTAAAATGAAATCCATAACGTGTTGTGAGACTTACGTCCCAGTGAATGTGATCATGCAAGTTGTGTAGGAATTCACACAAATGAAAATACACAGCGGAATAATGATGTATTGTATATAAACATCAAGGCAATTCCATAAACAAACAACCTCTTGGTGTGTTACCCAACACTGGTGGGGTCTTAGCACTTATCCTTTAACCAGAACTGGGCTCAATATCCATACAAGGAACGTCTTCCTTGCAACCATTTAACCTCTTGTCTTAATTTAATAGTCAAGTGTCCGTTTTGTTCTTACATTATTCCTCTTAGGTCAAAGACCCATTTTCCTCTTGGTCCGAAAACCTATAATTTTCCTCCGGGCCAAAGGCCCATGAAAAACATTTTGTACGTGCTTAGGGTTTCCAAAACGTGAGAGTATGATTCATGACATGTATACATGTTTACATATGCTAAAGGACGATTGCATGACATTTAAAATCTCATAATCAACAATCTCATGAAAACCCTAACTTCAAAACCCTAAAGCTAAATCAATTTCAAGGCAATACAAAGCCCAAGAAACACATCATCACTAGGGAAAGCCTCAAACATCGTCAATCAAGTAAATCATAAGCAAAATAAGAAGAGGAAAGAGAATATAGATCATTAGGGAACTTCACACATGATGGAAAGTGAGTGGGTGAACCACACTTGTACCGTCCTAATTCCTGAATTCAGAAATAATGCCTGTTGGGAGCACCATTTCTAAATCCTTGAAATTATTTCGCTTAATATCAACGTGTAATATATTACATTACAATGCCCAGGTAACCCAACCATCACCTAAGCATAAACTTCAAATACACATAAAAAATTTACAAATAGAATGCCACTATGTGACTAACATATAATACTACAAATTACAACAATAAAAGGAGACTACGACAATGAGGACTACAAACACCCAGCCAGCGAGCCATCCATCCTTTAATCAAGCAATCCTGGCAGCAACCTGCACAACTGAATATAATTCCCACATCGTGGGATAAGACTACGTCCCAGTGAGTGAGGTAACAGTGTGTGCAGTGTGGGGATAAACAATACACATAAACATAGCAGAACTACATAAATTCAACTCCTAACAATTCCTTTGTCAATATTAAATTCAATCTACAAAGATACAATAATTCAATAATCTAGTCATAACATTTCATTCATTCAACTTTTACATTCAATTCATAACAATTCTCCCATTAGTCTTTTCTTTCAACCTTTTTGGTGTAATTCCCTATACCAGTGGGGTCTTATCATTTGAACCTCTTGTTGAGACAAGCTCACCTCCAAGAAGTTTTTAATATGAAAAACTGACTAAGTTTAAATATATATATGAGATGCATCTTGTGTTACTAACTGTGCGTTCAAGTGTGGCAGAGACTTTCTATATCAAATTACTGCAGGAATACATGAAGCCAAAAAGGATCTTTAAACCACTAAGAAAAGCTAAGTCATGTGTAACAAGGACACAAGATCAGAAGCCATTAAGAGTCAATTAAGAGCTTTGCAGCAACTGTATGCTTCAAGGATCAGACAAGAGCTCAAGAAAGTTGGTTACACATACAGCAAGTGTGCTTGAATCAAAAACAGAAAATATACAACTAAGCTCATCACTAAGTCTATGGAGAAAACACTCCAACAAGATTCATATGTAAGCACAGCTTGAGATGCAAGCCTATGTTCAGAAGCTACCATCAGAAGAGATTATAGTTCAAGCAAGCATAAGCATGAAGTCAAAGGAGACTCAAGCATAACTTGAGATGCAAGCCATGAACAGATGCATGATCAGCTTGAGATGCAAGCCCTGAACAGATGCAAGTTCAGCTTGAGATGCAAGAACAGCTTGAGACGTTGTCTCATGGACAGACGTGGAAGGACGAGATCTCATCAAAGATGCAAGAAAATCATAAGAGACTCTGGACAGAAGCAAAACTGCATGCTCAATGATAGAAGACAGCAAGTGAGGTCAGCATAAAGTCAAACAAGTACACAAGGACACTGACACAGTGATCATAGCCTGAGAAAGTTGTTGCATACCTACATGGAAAGCCTGTCTCGTTGTTGTGCTCTCCAACAGCTAGAAACGGCCATATAACGGCTAGTTCTCTATCTGAAGATATAAAAGAGATAAGATCAAACAGTTAGAAGGGAGAGAGGCTGCCTGCATTACTGTGCAATCATCAAGCATCTTATCACATCTCAACTAACATCTCAAGTGCACATCTCAGCTGTCTGTTGAACAGTCTCATCTCATCTTGAGATCATCTGTCTCTACTCATCTCTCTTCTGTGCATCACTCTTACATTGTACTTTAAGTAGAGAGATCACCTAGCTTACCTATCTCTATACCCATACTGTGTATGTTGTAAGCTAGACTTATCATATCTTTTCACTGTAACTTGTCTCATCTAAGATATGAGGGTTCCTAGTCTTAGAGTGAGGTGTTGCGTCCTGAAGAGGCTGTAAGAATACTTGTGGCTCAGCTAAGATAGGAGTGCCTAGGCTTAGTGTGAGTGAGACGTCCTGAAGAGGCTGTAAGAATACTTGTATTGACGGGTTTGTCAATAGTGGAAAATATCACGTGTTGTGATGACTGGACGTAGCCCAAGGAGTGGGTGAACCAGGATAAGATCTCTGCCCCCTGTCTCTTATCTTATCTTTACTTAACTTATCTTGAATTAACTAAAACAACTAAGCAACTACAGAAATTAAGTGAACCAAGATTCAAGATAAGATTCTAAGCAATTACAAATAGAAGTATTATATCTAAAGTTGTATCTGTTGAAACAAACTCACTCATATAAAATTTTTAATATGCCAAACCTTTAAAGAAAGTCATGAGCTAAGTGAAAAATACTACATCTTGTTATTTGCTAATCAAGTTGTTCAAGTCTTTGGCAGATTCCTTAGTAATTCTTGCAGGATCCTTTAAGGAATCATGATCAGAATAAAAGGACTACAACATAAGCCTTTTTAAGTCAAGCCAAGAATCTTAAATCTCATTAAGCATTAAGAGAAGAGCTTCTGGAACAGCTTGAGACGACAGCTCAATAGACAGATGCAAGCTCAAGCCACGCAATAAAACTTATCTGGTCAAAGATACAAAAGAACATCATCATATATCAAAAAGAAGATTCTCAAAAATCTGTGAAGATGGTACAAACTCTTAAAGAGATCCTAGATCAGCTTGAGATGCAAGCTCACTAAACAGATGAAAGCTCACTGAACAGATGTAAGCTCATCAGAAGAGATACGAGAACAAGAAGAGATACAAGCTCAAATCATCTGAACAAATGATGTGTCCCACGTAAAGTCAACCTACGAAAAAGCAAAAAGCCAAGTCAACACAAGGACAAGGAAGTACACTGCAAGCTGTCAACAGATCACATCATCCAAAAGCTGTCACTTGTCCAGAAAAGAGCCCTGTCTCTAACAGCTACATTCCAACGGCTCCAAGAAAGTCTCATCAACAAATAACGGCTACTTTGCACCCATATAAATAGCTGAAAGCTACTGTGACACAGATAAGAGACGTGCTTGCAAAATCATCAGTCATCACATCTCATCTCATCTCTGATAAGAGCTCACGTCTCATCTCAAGAGCCTAAAGAACTAAACAGATCTCAACAGAGAGCTCTTGAAGTCTCATTGCCTTTCTTCTCTTATCTTTACCAATCTGTAAATCCTTGTGAGAAGAGAGTTCCTCTAGCTAAGAATCATTGCCTAACCACACTTTATGTGCTAAAGCTAGAACACACTCAAAACATCAATTATTGTATCTGTACCTCATCTGAGATAGGAGAGAGCCTAGTCTTAGATTGAGAGTGTGCGTCCTGAAGAGGCTGTAAGAATACTTGTATTGACAGGTTGTCAATAGTGAAAAACTCACAAGTGGTGGGGACTGGTCGTAGCCCAAGGTTGTGGGTGAACCAGTATAAATCTGTGTGTGCATCTCTTCACCTTCATCTCTTACTTATACTGCACATCTGTTATTAAGTTGACAAATTAAATCAAGCAATTAACTATAAATCAATCAAATCTCATCTGATTATAATCACATTGTTGAGACAACGTCTCTTCTAACTGAGACTCCAAGTGTCAACTTGAGATCACGTCTCAACTTAAATTTAAGTGTGCACTTTCAGGAAAAATATTCTAAGTCTCTATTCAACCCCCGTTCTAGAGAAGTTTAGCCAACTTCAGTATCTTGTCTTAACAAAGACTCCAAGTCAACAGACTTGAGAGCACATCTCAACAAACAATTTAGTGTGGAAATTTGCAGGAACAGATTTCAAAAGTCTCTATTCAACCCCCCCTTCTAGAGACCTTCAGCCAACTTCAGTTGGTATCAGAGCTCGGCCTCTTAAGGGGTTGAGCACACCTGTGTGTGAAGAGGAAAAAGATCCATGGCTGGACCTAGTGCAAGTTTGTTCATACCTGAAGGAGCTTCCACCAACAGACCACCCGCTTTTAATGGAACTGATTACTATTATTGGAAGGATAGGATGAGATTGTTCATTGAGTCTCAACATGTTGATCTATGGGAAATCATAAAATATGGACCCTATATACCCTACAGCACTGATGAGCTTGAACAATGAGTAGTCAAGCCTAGAGATAGATGGACAGATGCTGAAAAGGCAAGGTATGTTCTAAACTCAAGAGCTAAATATCTGCTAACCTGTGCTCTTAGTCGCAGTGAATATGATAAGGTAGCAGGATGTACAACAGCCAAAGAAATATGGGATGCTCTTGAAGTTGAAAATGAAGGAACAAATCAAGTCAAAGAAGCCAAGATTAACATACTGGTAAGACAGTATGAGCTCTTTAAGATGAATGAAGATGAAGGAATTGAAGACATGGTGAGAAGATTCATTGTCATAACAAATGACCTGAAATCTCTAGGAAGAACATACTCTAACCAAGATATGGTAAGAAAGATCCTGAGAAGCTTACCCAAGCCCTGGAGACCTAAAATCACAGCCATTCAGGAAGCCAAAGACCTGAGTACTCTCAGGCTGGATGAACTTCTTGGATGACTGAAGGTTCATGAGCAAGAATTGATGGAAGAGGACCACATAAGACGTCCCAAGACTATAGCTCTGAAAGCAGCCTCTAGCAACTCCAAAGGTAAGAAGGTAAGCACATCTCAACAGATGTCACTAAACGCATCTCATGACACAGAAACTGAAGAGGATGAAGAAGATAATGATGAAAGTGAAATGGATGATGAGCTAGCTTACATCTCAAGAAAGATAAGGCGCATGTGGAGGGCTAGAGGAAGTGGAAGAAAAAGGTTTCCATCAAGAAGAGGAGAAACCTCAGACAAAATCAGAACTAGGTCTTCATTCAGAAACAATGAAAACTTAATGGCCTTGCTATCTGAGACTGAACCAAAGAACATTGATGAAGCTCTCAATGATGAATCTTGGATCAAGGCTATGGAGGAAGAGTTAAATCAGTTTGAGAAAAGCCAAGTCTGGAGTCTAGTTCCTCCACCATCTCATCAATCCATAATTGGAACTAGATGGGTCTTCAGAAATAAACTGAATGAGAAAGGTAAGGTAATGAGGAACAAAGCCAGATTGGTGGCACAAGGGTTCAACCAACAAGAAGGAATAGACTATGATGAGACCTTTGCACCTGTGGCAAGACTTGAGGCTATAAGAATCCTATTAGCATTTGCTACTTTCAAGGACTTCAAATTATACCAGATGGATGTAAAAAGTGCTTTCCCAAATGGAATCATAGAAGAAGAAGTCTATGTGAGACAGCCTCCTGGATTTGAAAATCCTAATCATCCAAAATATATGCTCAGACTCTCCAAAGCTCTGTATGGTCTCAAGCAAGCTCCAAGAGCTCGGTATGACAGGTTGAGTACCTTTTTAATTAAAAATGGTTTTACCAGGGGTAAGATTGATACAACTTTATTCAAAAAGGAAATTAACAAAGACTTATTGATTGTTCAAATTTATGTTGACGATCTCATCTTTGGTTCAACTAATAAGTCTCTATGCCAAGAATTCTCAAGTCTCATGCAGGGAGAATTTGAGATGAGTATGATGGGTGAGCTGAGATTCTTCCTAGGGCTACAAATTAAACAACTGACTGATGGAATCTTCATCAGTCAAGAGAAATACACAAGAGACTTGCTCAACAAGTTCAAAATGAGTGAGGCCAGACCAATGAAAACCCCTATGCACCCCTTAACTCAGATTGACCAAGATGAAGCTGGGAAAGCTATCCCAGACAAGCTTTACAGAGGAATGATTGGTTCACTTATGTATCTAACAGCCAGCAGACCTGATATTCAGTTTGCTGTGGGAATATGTGCAAGGTACCAATCTAATCCTAAAGAATCTCATCTCACTACTGTTAAAAGAATATTTAGGTATTTAATTGGAACTACTAATCTTGGCCTATGGTATGAGAAAGGAAAAAGTTTTGATCTCATAGGATACAGTGATGCTGATTTTGCTGGTGACAAAATGGATAGAAAAAGCACCAGTGGATCTTGTCAATTCCTAGGAAAAAGTCTTATCTCCTGGTCTTGCAAGAAACAAAATACCATTGCCTTATCCACTACAGAAGCTGAGTATGTCTCAGCTGCTGCATGTTGTACTCAAGTACTATGGATCAAGTCTCAATTACAAGATTATGCAGTCAGGTACTCCAAAATTCCCATTTATTGTGATAACACTAGTGCCATAAATCTTGCAAAGAATCCTGTTCACCATTCTATGTCTAAGCATATTGATATCAAACATCACTTTATAAGAGATCATGTGCAAAAAGGAAACATTGAACTAATCTTTGTAGATACCAAGATTTAGCTAGTTGATATCTTCACAAAACCTTTAGTGGAAGAAAGATTCATCGAAAATTTAAAGCTATTAAATGTTTTTAATCTTAATCAAAAATAATAAATTAAGATCAACCCAGTACTGAGCCATATGCTTAGAGTCTTGTTGAAAACAAGAATCAAGGGTCGTCTGTGAAGAGACAAGGTCTCAGACGCATCTCCTATCAGACGCGTCTCATGACTCATCTCAACTCACGTCTCATGGAATTACTGAGACGTTACTGTGCGTTGCTAAGTAAAAGAAAGAGCCGTTAGTCAACGGCTAGTAACTGCCCACTACTTGGCAAACTAGCCATTATGCTATAAAAAGGGGTGCCAACTACTCTCAACTGCCATAATAACTCCCCACTACGCGCAGTTATTTTCCTGTCTCTTCTCAACAGCTCTCTCTATTTAAAGCCCATCTCTAACCCACATCTCACCGTTCTCTCCTCTGCAAATGCGCATCAAAGTCACTAGCCTTAAGTTACCTTACTCAGACAAATCTTCGTCATCATCCTCCCCAGAAGCAAAGATGTCTTCTGGATCAGAAGAAGGATCTAAATCATAGAGCATCCACTCAAGCCAAGAAACCCTAAGTCGTTCTCCATCTCCACAGCCAAGCACAGAAACAGAACCTTCCCAATCCTCCCAACCTACCCAACCTTCTCCATCTTCCAAATCCACATCTTCCAAAAAGAGCACCCCTTTGCCTCCTAGGATGAAATCCCAAAGGATTGCTTCCCAAGTCACCCAAACTGCACCTCCTAAATCCCCTGTTCACATAGACCTGACTCAACCAGGATCCTCAAAGAAAGGGAAAGACAAGGCTGCAAAAGGGAAGAAGATTTCTTTCCAATCTGATCTCTTCTCCAATGCTGAGGTAGAAGATAAGTTCACCAAAAGGTTCGTAGACAAGAAGATCATCATAGGAAGAGTGATCTCATTTCAAGAGCTAAGAGATGAAGGATGGGATATTGGTCCCTATTTGGAAAAACAAGGATAGAAGGAATACTTGGGCATGACTGAGTCAGTCTTTCCAAAGATGACTAGTGCATTCTATGCAGCATGCTACAAGGCTAAAGGATCATCTCAAGGTCATCCACACATCATCTCTGACATCAAATGAGTCCACATAGAGCTGACAGAGGAAACACTTGGTGCCATCATCCAAGCACCTGTGGCTGGAAACAGACTGTACAATAAGGAACGCTGGTGGAATAATATTGGAATACCTTCAGCCAATGTAGGCACCTCCCTCTTCAAAGGAGGTCTCATCACAGATGTTGCTTCATCCCTAAACCTCTTTGGCAAATTCCTGTTCCATCTGGTTGTCAAGTGCATCATGCCAAGGGCTGGCACTTTCAACAAGGTCTATCATCAAGATTTGATGGTGATGTACCACCTCAAGCATGGAATTCCCCTGAACCTCTCATTCCTCATTCTCAGACACATGGAGCATGCTTTCCACAACTCTAAAATCAACGCATCTCTTCCCTTTGAAATGCTCACTACCAGAATCATGAAGCACTTCAAAGTTGACTTCAGTTGATGTGATAAGTCTGACGAGAGACCAAGCTATATTGGAAGAATAAATCTGAAGTCTTTCGGGCTAAATGGTAAGAACATCTCTGCTCCTACCTTTCCTTTAAATGATCCTCCTCCTCCTGTTCCCACAACTACACAGGCTTCCCCCTCATCTAAAATGTCTGAGGCTGAAAAGAAAAAGAAGAAGAAAGTCTTCAAGGAAGCTGCTGAGGGACCTCAAGAAGGTTCAGAGATCTCTGATAAAGAAAAGAAGAGGAAAGCACAACCATCTGCTTCAACAGAGACTGAACTAAGGAAGAAGAAGCAAAAGAAGCCAAAGACTGATCACACTGCCATAGTTCATACTGAACCAGCTCCTGTTACTATTGAGAAACCCAATGAGCAAGGAGTAGAAGAAGGAGTTATGGCTAATAGGGAACCTACACCTGAGGTGGAACCTGAAATGGAAACTGAGATGGAACCTGAGATAGAGCACCACTCTCCACTCCACCAATCCTCACCCAAATCTCCTCCACCAGAACAGTTTCAACAGGAAGTTTCTCCTAGTAGTAAGATTATTGTTGAGACCTTGGTGAGCTTAGAGAAGGATAATACAAACACAAGCTTTGAAACTCACCAAGAGCCACAACAGGTAGAGACTCAGACTGTAGAGGTCATCACGACCAAACAGACAACTCCTGTGAGGTATGAACCTGCCTATTCCCTTCCTACTTCTTGCCCCACTCCTGGAAAGTTCTTTGTAGAAACAATTCTGCAAGATTCCCCTCTACCTAAGTATGATCAATCTGCACCTCCCACTGCCAGACCTGAGCCAGCTGAGGCACCATCATCTGAACCATCCATTCCCACACATCTATCAAACTCCATCAACACCTTTCTGAATCAACTACATGAGGAACAACAACAATACCAGCAAAATCTCAACACCAGACTTGAGCAGAATCAAAAGAAGATCTTAAAGAAGCTGAAGCACCACAAGAAGAGGCAAGAGGCCCTTTTTGCAGGATTTAACACTGTCCTGCAAGCAATGCATGCTTCCAATGAATTTCACAAGAAGATGAACCTTCATCTTTCCAATTTGCCTCCTCTGCCTGACTTTCCACAGACTGTGCTGCGACCCTTTGGACCTAGCTCAGACTCATCCTCTTTCCTCTCATTCTAGCTATGCCAGTCTTCCATTTTGATAATGTCAAAAGGGGGAGAGTAGGTTAGATATATCTAATGAGAGTCTTAGGGTTTAGGAAAATTTAAATTTCAGCTAAGCTTTTGTGAGGATATGTTCAAGTTTGACAGTTAAAGATGTAATTGGCATCTTTTCACAGCTTTTTGTTGAGATGCAGTGGCATCTTTTGTTTTGTAATCCTCTATCTTTCTGATTAATGAAAATGACTCTCAATTATTTGTAGTATATTTCTGTTTGGTTTGTTTAACAATCTGATTAACAATTCATTTCAAACATTAAGCATTAAAACTTAAAACAGAAAAATATTCTGTAACTCAGGGGGAGCTCCTTCCCTTAATTATTTCTGTTACAAAGAGATTGCACATCTCAGGGGGAGTTAAAGTTAAACATGCATCATATTCATCCTAATCTCATCAGATATTTAAGCTTATAGTTTGCCATCATCAAAAAAGGGGGAGATTGTTGAGACAAGCTCACCTCCAAGAAGTTTTTAATATGACAAACTGACTAAGTTTAAATATATATATATATGAGATGCATCTTGTGTTACTAACTGTGCGTTCAAGTGTGGCAGAGACTTTCTGTATCTAATTTTTGCAGGAATACATGAAGCCAGAAAGGATATTTAGACCACTAAGAAAAGCTAAGTCATGTGTAACAAGGACACAAGATCAGAAGCCATTAAGAGTCAATTAAGAGCTTTGCAGCAGCTGTATGCTTCAAGCATCATACAAGAGCTCAAGAAAGTTGGTTACACATACAGCAAGTGTGCTTGAATAAAAAACAGAAAATATACAACTAAGCTCATCACTAAGTCTATGAAGAAAACACTCCAACAAGATTCAGATGTAAGCACAGCTTGAGATGCAAGCCTATGTTCAGAAGCTACCATCAGAAGAGATCATAGTTCAAGCAAGCATAAGCATGAAGTCAAAGGAGACTCAAGCATAGCTTGAGACGCAAGCCATGAACAGATGCATGATCAGCTTGAGATGCAAGCCCTGAATAGATGCAAGTTCAGTTTAAGATGCAAGAACAGCTTGAGACGCTGTCTCATGGACAGACATGGAAGGACGAGATCACATCAAAGATGCAATAAAATCATAAGAGACTCTAGACAGAACCAAGAATGCATGCTCAATGATAGAAGACAGCAAGTGAGGTCAGCATAAAGTCAAACAAGTACACAAGGACACTGACACAGTGACCATAGCCTGAGAAAGCTGCTGTATACCTACATGGAAAGCCTGTCTCGTTGTTGTGCTCTCCAACAGCTAGAAACAACCATATAACGGCTAGTTCTCTATCTGAAGATATAAAAGAGATAAGATCAAACAGTTAGAAGGGAGAGAGACTGCCTGCATTACTGTGCAATCATCAAGCATCTTATCACATCTCAACTAACATCTCAAGTGCATATCTCAGCTGTCTGTTGAACAGTCTCATCTCATCTTGAGATCATTTGTCTCTACTCATCTTTCTTCTGTGCATCACTCTTACATTGTACTTTAAGTAGAGAGATCACCTAGCTTACCTATCTCTATACCCATACTGTGTATGTTGTAAGCTAGACTTATCATAACTTTTCACTGTAACTTGTCTCATCTAAGATAGGAGGGTTCCTAGTCTTAGAGTGAGGTGTTGCGTCCTGAAGAGGCTGTAAGAATACTTATGGCTCAGCTAAGATAGGAGTGCCTAGGCTTAGTGTGAGTGAGACGTCCTGAAGAGGCTGTAAGAATACTTGTATTGACGGGTTTTTCAATAGTGGAAAATCTCACGTGTTGTGAGGACTGGACGTAGCCCAAGGAGTGGGTGAACCAGGATAAGATCTCTGCCCCCTATCTCTTATCTTGTCTTTACTTAACTTATCTTGAATTAACTAAAACAACTAAGCAACAACAAAAAATAAGTGAACCAAGATTCAAGATAAGATTCTAAGCAATTACAAACAGAAGTATTATATCTAAAGTTGTATCTTGTCTTAACAGAGACTCCAAGTCAACAGACTTGAGAGCACATCTCAACAAACAATTTAGTGTGGAAATTTGCAGGAATAGATTTCAAAAGTCTCTATTCAACCCCCCCTTTTAGAGACCTTCAGCCAACTTCACCTCTGACCTGGATTGAGCTCAATAGCGTCCAAGGGACGTCTCCCTTGTGGCCAATTTAAACTCATGTCTTAATTAACATTCACATTAAACATTTGGTGTATTACCCAACACCAGTGGGTTCTTATCACTCGAACCTCTGACCTTTCAAGGAAAGTCTCCCTTAAGGCCAATTTAACCTCCTGTCTTAATTAGCAATCATAATCACATTTTATCATTCTTAATCCTCTTGGGTACGAGACCCCCTTTGTTCCCTTTTTGGACCGAAGCCCCCTTTTTCCTCTTTGGACCGAAGTCCCCTTTTAATTTCCATTAAACATCCATGCATGTACTTAAATTCAGTTCATGAAATATAAGCATCTACAAGCAAACATATTACCTTAGCCCTTAACATAGAGGGGAAGAAATAGAGAGAGCTCACAACAATTATCTTTTCCTCAAACCCTAGCTATCTCAACCCCCACATGTTCTTTCAATTATGGAATGGGAATAATGTCAACTATTTGCATTTTCAAGTTCCCATCATCAAACAATTAAGCTTTTTCCCCAAAATCCCCAAATCTCCTAACCTAAGGTTTGAGCATTTGAGGTAAAACACCAAACAATCTAAACATTCAACCAATCCAGACATATACATACCATTTCCAAGCATAACAATCAATAGAGAAGAGAATATAAGAAGGGGGATCATGTAAAAGAGATCATATATATCACATTGAGTGAGTGGAGAACCACACTCACCTTAAAGAAGCTCAAAGAGAAGAGGAACGGGGTTGGGGAAGGCTAGGGCTGGAGATCCTTGACTTCTCATCCTTCGTCTTGACTCTGAGAACACCCCCTCTCTCTAGAAATCTCTCTCTCTCTAAAAATGTAGACGGAACGAGGAAGAAATGAAGAGTCTCGTGCCCTAATCTACGTTTATAATCCTGTAAGTATATTCTCGCTCAAGCAAAGGATTCTCACTTGGGCTAAAGGAAATGGGATTTCTCAGCTTTCACATTCTCGCTCAAGCAAGAAGCTTCTCACTTGAGAGAGAATACTCCAGAGAGTACCCCCCCCCTCTTTGGAAAATTCTCGCTTGAGTGAGGTCTTTCTCGCCTAGGCGAAATTCTTCCAGAGAATACTCCAAACTCTCCCCTAATTCTCGCTCAAGCGAAAGCTGCAGAAACTAAAATCCTAATTTTGTTGCTAAACTCGCTTAAGCGAGTCCATTCTCGCTTGAGCGAAAATCCTAATACTTAAATTCTTAACTTCAATTCCTCTTTGATTCTAACTCAAACTTCTCCCATTCATTCTTAGTTCCTTTCCCTAACACCTTCTCCTAACTTAGTTCTTCTCATCCATAACTCTTTTCACTTAGTTTCGCCACATCAAATCCTTTGTTCCTAAAATATATTCATTACTTTTTAACGTACCTACCGGTGAAGACACGAAATGAAACACTTCTCCCTAACCCTTCATGATGACCTATCTCTCCAACTTAGTCTATCAAAATTTAACCTCTTATTCTCATTATCATATCTGGTAATTCTCTTAAAAACCTCTCAAACTCGCACCTCTTAGTTCATTTTCCAATTTCCTATCTAAATTCATATTCAAATCTCCAACTTCTCATACCACTTCCAACTCTCTGTTACTTGGCCGGGGTCACAACCTACAGCTCCCACTATGGTTTCTAGGCCCTGATTTTTGGGATGTTACAACACTCACCTTATAAGAAATAATGGAGATGTTGGAAGGGTGATGAGTGATGATCTCAATCTTCTCTTTAATTAGATTGGAGACTTCCAATAAGGCTTCCCATCATCTTCATCTTCTTCTTCTTCTTCGGGTCAGTTTGGATGCAACTTTTGTAGAAGAACTTCAAGGTGAAAAATAATAGAAGAAATGAAACAGGTCAAATGAATTTAACTTCTCCATAAGTTGAACTTAGTCTTTATAGTCCACTTCTCCAAAAGTTCTCCCAATTAACTTCTCCATAAGTAACTAATTTCAACTTATGGAGAAGTTAAATTCAATTAACCTCTTTCATTTATTCTATTATTTTTCACCTAGAAGTTCTTCTGCAGAAGTTGCATCCAAATTGGGCCTTCTTCTTCTTCTTCTTCTTCTTCTTCTTCTTCTTCTTCGTTTTCCTATGCTAGGGCAAGGGGAAGAGGAGAGAAATTCTTTAGAAAAATGGATCAAATGACCCTGGGTTCTGTCTTTAAAACTTGATTCACATCCTCTCACTCAAGCGAGAATTTTTCGCATGAGCGAGTCTCTAAAAACTTCTTTGTTTGCGCGTTCTCGCTTGAACAAGACAAAGTCAGAGAGCAACCTATGAAATTGAGGACAATTTCACTTGGGCGAGCCTAATTTCGCTTAAGCGAAATTCGTTCAGAAAGCAATACCAGATTCTGCCCAATTTCTCACTTGAGCGAGAAAACCAGAAGTGAAATTCCCCCTATTATCTGATATTTTCGCTCTAGAGAGGAGCTTCTCGCTTGACCATGACTTCATCAAGTTCCAAACCCTTATTAACCCTTTTTAAATCCCTAATTCCAATATGACCATGACTTCATCAAGTTCCAAACCCTTATTAACCCGATTTTTCTTAACCAAAGTCTCTCCCTCTCATTTCCTTCATCTCTATAGTTTACATTCTAACATCTTCACTTGGTTTCCCTTAAGTCTCTTCAAAATAGGTATTTGGAGCTCAACCCTTAATTCCCCTCTAACACTCTAAACCCTCAATAAATTCCTGATCTCCTTTCTTAATTTACCCTTAAACTCCTAAATTCTCATCCTATATACTTCTAACTTTCCTCTCTTGGTAGGATTCACGACCTAAAGCTTCCACTGTATTTTCTAGGTCCTAATTTTGAGATGTTACACTTGCAGCCATAATTTCTCATTTAAATAGTTCAAACAATTTCAAAATACAAAGACACAATCCATGATCAATTTCATTTCATGTACACAACTTTACAACGTGTCTCAATTTCTGAATACAAAACTGAGTTTACAATACTTAATCAAGCAGATTTGTTAACTCATCATAACAAAAAAATAAACTATGGAAAACAAGTGGAACTATATGCCTAGCCCATTCTTCTCTCAGTTCATCCAGTTGGTCCATAATGTAATTATGACACGATGCTCACCAAAGTACTACAAAATCCATAAATTTAATTCATCAATTATCATTAACTCATATGAATTAAAAATGTTTAGAACAATACCAAATTACCTCTTTTGGTATTGTGATTTGATTTTGAGTGATGATTTATTTTATGAAATGCATCACATGTTACCCACATGTCATCATTGTTTGCATGCCTTGGACACTATAATAAGAAATTATAAACACAATCACTTATGTGATAAGCTACAAAAAAGCCCATTAGATCATGCAACATTACAGTTATGTGGTACTAGGTGGCGGTTGTGTTTAACTTAGTCCTTCACTGAGTATTTCCAAAATTAGCTCGATAAGCAACAATGTCACTATAATTAGACAAATAACATGTATCAAAACTATAGACTGTTAGAACCACAGGCAACACTAGAAGGGGGTTGAATAGTGTTTTAGACATTTTAAGACAATTTTGGAAATCTTTAAAATAAACATTCACGCTAAGTGATCATTGTACAAAACCAATCTTAAGATCAGAGTTATTTTAAGAACATGCGGAATATATGAAAGATTTAGATTAAAAACTTTCTCTTACACTTAAGATTGTTTTGATTTTAAACAAACTTCTCTTAGTGTCTTCTGAAGAATATTACTAAGAGTACCTTCAGAACTGTTTCTGAAATACTTTAGATGATCAGAGACCATCTATATCATGTGTCTGAACTGAGTTCCTGTTGGGCTCACTTCAGACAGGTATTTCAGACATCCCTCTGAATATATTCTTCTATAATACTTCAATCTATACTAGAGACGTTTTAACGTTATGTTTGTATGAAAACTTGTTTTATTGAAATCGTTGTGTTAAGATTATTATGAAAAGTACTTTTCAATCCCCAACGTAAATATGAAAACTGTAAGTAAAAGAGATTAAGGGAAAGAAGACTTAGACACAGAATTTATCCTGGTTCACCCACAAACCCTGTGAGCTACATCCAGTCCTAGTGGCAAACCACCACTAGCTTTTAATCACAATAACAACAACACATATGTGCCACTCCGAATCCCCCAGACCCTTGCAGCCACATATATGTCACACTATCTGAAACCACAGATACACATGTTAACCTCTCCAGGCCAACACAACAAGTATTCTTTTCTATCAAGCCTCTCCAGGCTCTACCACGAGTATTCTTTCTTCCACCAAGCCTCTTCAGGCTCTCAGACACTTAACTAAGTGTTGAGTATTACTACTCAATCTAAGCTAGATGTTCGCTAGAACCTCTCAACTCAGATTCTTCTTGTACATAGTGATTACTGAGTACTACTCAGGATACAATCATTACAAACTAAATACAAGGATAGACAGTGATACAAGTGTTTGAATTTAAGTACAATCCCTGTCTTTTCTATGAGGAATACATCCTCTGAGAGTAGGCTAACTAAGAATGTGAAATTAAGCTCAGCCTTATTCTCCAACCATTGGTTTCCATGGGCTACATTCTCACCCGTATCATTGGAATACCAACGTATCTTCAAAGCTTCAAACCGTACCCAGTTTGATAGTCATTTGTACAGCATGATTGCCTTCCCGACAACCAACTCACTTGATCAACAGACCAACTGTACAATCTAACTAACTGACCAGCTGATCAGTAGCCCGATTGAGAATTCACTCTCTGATCAATTGTTGTTGACTTTTTCATGATGTATTTAAGCTCAAGTCAACTCTTGTTAACTATAAGACACTCAGCCTAGTTAACAACTTTCATCCTGATTGATTTCAAGAACCTTCTTGAAAACAATCCCAATTGATCTAACTTGGTTGATCATTCAGACCAACTTGGTTGCAACAGCAGTTGCATGGTTGTTTCCAATCTTCCACCCAACCAGCTTGGTTGTGCACTGCAACAACATCTTCAACTTCTTTCTTGAGGCTATTTATATGTTCTTCTTGAATATAGCCGTTGAAGATAATTCATAATACCGTTGAGCTTTTGATGATGTGGCTCATATAGCCGTTGTGTAATAGCTTCTCAAACGGTTGCTTCTCCTTAAGCATATTGAGTGTTCAGAATACTCCCGTTCTGACACTTCTGTTGATGAGCTCTGTTTTGAGAGATGTGATAATTATGTGTATTCTCTCTCTTGAATTCTTCTGCTTTCTTGCATCTTCTTTATCCAGCTTGCATCTGCTTGCTCCAGCTTGCATTATCTTGCATCTGCTTGCATCTGCTTGTATCTGCTTTATCTACTTTATCCAACTTGCATTATCTTGCATCTGCTTGCATCTGCCTTTATCTGTTTTGTCCGGCTTGCATCTGCTTTCTTCAGATTTCCTCTGATTTTCTTGAGAGTATGTATCCGTTGAATTTGCCCTTTTTGCTCATTCTGCATATACTCATTTTTCATTTGCTCCTAACACCATTACTTCTTTGAATGAGATGTCTTGACCAATAGTCGTTGTTTGCAGATTCCTCTTTTGATATTTAGATAAAGATGTTGAATTGAATATATTTTATTCAAACATCTTCCTTGTTGCTTCTGCTTAGTCTCCTGAGCTTTTCTTCTGCTTTGTTCCAGATTGCACAAATGAAGAAATGTCTCGTTGAAATACTATCGTTTAGAGACAGCAAATAGTCTTCTTTTAATCCGTTGTGAGACACGCTTCTTGAGAGTTCTGACATAGTACAACGTTGGGGCTGCTGTAAAGCTGCTACTGTTGTTGCTGCGAATGCTGCGTTGCAGAGATTTCCTCAGTGGTGTATGAAGTTCAAATGCACCGGGAAAGGTCTCTGTGATTGTTGCCATAAATGTGTTCCAAAACGTACTAGCAGCATAGACTTAGAAAAGTCTTCACGCAAGGTTTCAGCAAAGATGCCACGTCATTACTAAAGCTTCAGACAGCTTCCAAACTTCAGACGGGTTCCAGTCTTCAGACAGGTTCCAGTCTTCAGACGGGTTCGAGTCTTCAGACGGGCTTGGCTCTTCAGACGGGTTCAACACTTAAGACAGGTTGATGACTTCAGACAGCTCAAGTTTTTTTCAGATAGCTTCATTGCTTTAGACAGCTTCAATACTTCAGACGGGTTGCGTCCTTCAGACAACTTCAATTCTTCATACTGGTTGAAACTTCAGAAGCCTTCTTCCTTATGATAATAGACTTATAGCTTCATTCTTCTTTGTATCTCTTCTTCTTCGTTTCTTCAGTTCATTGTTTTTCTTCAGACAGATGTATATTTGAATCTGTACTTCTTCATATATTTTGCCTTCAGTTCTTCAGATAGTATTCTTGGTCTTCAATTCTTCAGATAGTCTTCAGGTCTTCACTTCTTCAGACAGTCTTCAAGTCTTCACTTCTATTCTTCAGTTGCTTCAACTCTGTTAAGGATTAATCTTCTTCAGATTCTGTACTCTTGTTCTTCTGATTCTGATCTTCTGATTCTGATTCTGTTCACAAAATCTTCTTCTTCTTTTAAAGAGTATTTCATCCTGAAACATAATTAACAAACAAATACCTTTCTCAGTAGAACCTGTTTATATAATCTAATTGATTCTTTATATAATCTTATTTGTTCTTTATATAATCTTATTTGTTAATCATTAAAACTAACGGATGTTAAGTCTTATAATCATGTTTAATTACTTAAACAGATTTATAGACTTCACAATCTCCCCCTTTTTAATGATGACAAATAAATTATATATTACTGACAAAATGGGTATAAAAAGAAATGAGAGATAATAAAATAAGATAATATATTTTATTACTCCCCCTATCTATATTACTCCCCCTGAGACAGGCATTGATTCTTTTAGATATCTTCTAAAACAATTAAGTCTTTAATTAATCAATTCTAATTGTTAAATCTTTTATTAACCAACTGTTATAAGTTTATCTTTAATATTTCAGATACCTATTGTTATTAGAACCCTTCAGATACCTATTGTTATATAATACTTCAGAAATTTTAGATAAACGATTGTTAAAATTTTCTTGTTAAAATTTCAGATACCTATTGTTATGACTTATTGTTATTCTTACTTATATTTAGAACTCTTAGTTTGTTATCCTTCCTTACTGTAATTTATATTTCTTTGCTATTTATTTCTTCTTCCTATAATCTCCCTATATATTTCCCTTTTTGTTACATTCTTTTTAGTATTTTGTTAGTTTATATTTCTCCCCCTTTTGTCATTAATTAAAAAGGTTTATATTATAAGTTAATGTAATCCTATACCAAATGTTAAATAATGTATCGTTTTGATGTTTCGCTTAAAGATCTACTTCTTAAAACTGAGGTTTCTCCCCCTAAGTTGATTAGTTTTCTACAATCTTTTAAGAACTCCCCCTACTTATCTTCCATTAAACAGAGAGAAGTTTTAGATTACTTGTTATGGTTAAAATTTTGTTAAGCAATTATCAAGAGGTTATGAAGCATAAAAGAAACTAAACAAAGAAGATTTTTATTAAATCTTTACAGTTACTCAGATACAGGTTTGAAAAGAAAACTCAAAAGAGAAACTTAAACAAAACATTAAGAGAAAAGAAGGAAAACTACATTAAACAAAAATTTCAAAAGAAGTTTTGAAAAGGGAGAGGAGATTTAAAAACTGCTCCTCTGGCTACTTCCAAGACCCAACAGATTCCTCTATAGCCCTTGTCAATCCCCTTCAGCTACAAACTTCGTTTAGCACATGGAACGGTAGAAAGTATGATCTCCATGTCTGAACGTTGTAGAGAAGATTTTGAAGAGGAATCTGTACCCTTCTTCTCATTCCATACATCATCCAGAGGAGTTCAGTATTTTCTAAGACTACATTGATACCAATGAGTCTTTGTTCCTGTGCTGCTTCTTTCATTCTTTGTTATTCTTTTTGTTCTACGGTTTTTCTTATTAAGTTCTTAAGGCTATCCTTGAATGAGAAGAGTTGCCTTAGGATCTCATAAGAATTTTGAGAACTTTGAAAAGATAGAGAGAAGAGAAGCAGGAAGTTTGAGTGTTCGAGATGATTTTCTGAGCAAGCTTAGGATTGCTTTTATAGGCTACTTTCATTGGAAGTTATGTAGTGTCCATTATGAACCGAGCACATGTAGTCCCGGTTGAAGCATTAAGAGGAGACATGATGAAGTTTTTGAAAACAAATTTTCGAGATAAAAAGAATAAAAGAAATAATAAACAAAAAAATGCCAAACACATTTTTGAAAACATAGATTTTAAAAGACAAAATATGTTTAAAGACAGAGAGAGAGGAAGGTTTTATAAATTTATGTTTGAAAAAACTTTTTCGAAAATATTTTGAGAGAGAAAAAAAATTTTGTAAAGGCATGTATCTGATAACTTTTTATAAGTCTTTTAAGTTTGTACTTATTAAAGGTTTCTTAAAGGCTTTTAAAAGTATTTATGGAGACAGGTATTCAAAGCTGTAAAAGTTTTAAGATGAAGTGATGTTACCATGAATTTGGTTATTGTCCATTGGGTAAAGAAGTCCCTTCTGACATTACTTCTTGCTTGAAAGACTTTTTCTTCATCTGAGGTTGCTTGATGTCTGCACGTTTCAGTATGCTTTTGTCTTTTGTGCTCCCAGAGAATCTTTGAATAGTCATCTTAATCTATCCCTTTACAATTGAGTTGGATTCTAATGACTTGAGTAACTATCCCTTAACATTTCAGACCCACGATTTCAGACAGTCCATAAGAAGCCTTCTGAACGGGTTAGATGAATAGAGATATTACTAAGTTAGTATAATCCACTCAGAAATTGAGTTAGGTTTGGTGCATAGAGTGTTAACTGTCTTAACATTGTTGACCCATAGTTTCAGTGAGTTTATTTTGAACTTTCTGAACAGGTTCAGACAATGGAGATGTTATCACATTATGTCCTTTTAGATGATGTTTCTTAGATGGTCTTCTTAAAACCTGTTTCCGGAAACATTCAAACTAGAAGTACCTTTCAGTAGCATCTGTTTGTAATTTGTTTAATTATTTAAATTAAGTATTACAGATAACATTTTATCAAATTTAAAAATTATCTTATTAGGTTAATTAAATTTATCTTTTAGAAATACAATTTGTTAATCGGTTAAGAAAGGATTATGTTCTTAATTATGCACAGATATTAACACAAAGGAATCAAAACAGAGAGACTTCAAACAAAATAGAATTTCAATATCATTAAAAATATAAACACAAAGACATAGAAATAAAGACTCCGAAACAGGACACACGTATATCATTGATCATTAGATTGGTTCTCATCGGCCTTTTCCTTTTCAGCCCTAAGCTTTTGAAGCTCTTCTTCTGCAGCTCTCAATTTCTTTGTCAGCCGAATTACCCTATCATTCACCTTCTTCAGATTATTTGCACCCAATGCCATCATTTTCCTTTTACGAGACTTCAAGTTGGTATCTTCGGTTCCTTCTTCAATGCGTGGAGCAAAAAGAGGAGGAATGACCACTTGATTCTCAGGAGCTTCTTCTCTTTCTATGAGAGTCCGGTCTAACTCAGCATATTCAGCCGGAGTGAAGAAGTCAGGAGACGGTTGGTCAAGGAGACTTTCCATAGGAAATCCCTTGTGCAATAGAATTTTCATAATCAAGGTGTTGTGAAGATAGAGGTCCTCATTTCCCATCTCATCTCTGAACATCATCTGATACAACAGTACCCATGGGAGATTAATTTTCTTCTTTGTCACCAAGAGTCCCAATACGAACCTTTCCATCATACTTAAAGTCAAGTTATTTCTTCCTCTGGGAAGAATGCAGCAGTTTAATACAGCAAGGAGGGCTCTGGGTGTGCTCAGAAGTTGAGAAGGTCTGAAAGGGGCAATCCTTCGTCTTCCAAATAGATGTTGGTCAAGAACGAATGTTCCACCATGAAGAGATTCCCATCTTTGGAAGTATTGTTCTCCGCTGTCAGGAACACCTATAACTTCAGCAATAAGTTTGGTGTCCACAGACAGTGATTTTCCCATCACCTTTGTCTCAATCCCGGTTCTATTGGGTTCGGATATGATCTTGATGTTGTCCCAAAAATCCGTTACACTCTTCTTATGCCAGGAGGAGGAAATGTTGTTGAAGTATGGAGTCCATCCAACGGCATTGAAGTACTCAGATATCTTGTAGTCTGCTTCATCAAAGTCGGAAAGGTTAACCGCCTTACAGGGTATGATCCTGTCATTAAACACGGAAGGGTTTGAGTTGCTTGATGATGCAGACGCGTTTGCCATTGATTTCTATGAATCAAATGTTCTTTCTGAGATGAAGATACTTTGATCTTTTTAGGGAAAGGATTGAGTAAAGTGTGATTTCCATGTTGATCATCCAATCCTTTTAAATAGATAGCCAAGCATGCTTCAAGCATTGATGAGAGACGGTTATGTGTACTGAACCGGTGTGGGGAGAAGTGCATCGTGTCCTTTGAGAGAAACCGGTTGATGATTCAATGATTCACATCGTGCCGTTTCATATTTTCAAAAACAGTTATGACTAACACACACGACTCTTCATTTACTTAATTTAAAAACGCAGTTATTACTTTACTAAACATGAGTGACTCTTCAACACATATATTTAAATAAGTAAAGCATACATAAAATGAATCATATATTTCACACAGTAAACATAGTAAAACACATATCATGCAGACATATATTTACATAATTTCAATAAAACAAATCATGCATCAGATTAATGACTATATTTAAAATTTTAACTTAAATATAGATAGGAAAGGTGTTACCAGTTTGTGATCTAGAGATAGATTCACTTTCCTTTTCTGTGGCGTCCTGTGCTTTAGCCTTATGAATAATGAGTATTGGAAAAATGATTTTCCTATTCTCATTATCATTCTTCAGAGTTCCTTCAGCCTGGTGAGATTTCCATCTTCTGAGGATCTACTCCTTCTGCATTTGTTAGATGCTCAACCTGAAGGTGAGCTCTGATACCAATTGTTAGAACCACAGGCAACACTAGAAGGGGGGTTGAATAGTGTTTTAGACATTTTAAGACAATTTTGGAAATCTTTAAAATAAACATTCACGCTAAGTGATCATTATACAAAACCAATCTTAAGATCAGAGTTATTTAAGAACATGCGGAATATATGAAAGATTTAGATTAAAAACTTTCTCTTACACTTAAGATTGTTTTGATTTTAAACAAACTTCTCTTAGTGTCTTCTGAAGAATATTACTAAGAGTACCTTCAGAACTGTTTCTGAAATACTTTAGATGATCAGAGACCATCTATATCATGTGTCTGAACTGAGTTCCTGTTGGGCTCACTTCAGACAGGTATTTCAGACATCCCTCTGAATATATTCTTCTATAATACTTCAATCTATACTAGAGACGTTTTAACGTTATGTTTGTATGAAAACTTGTTTTATTGAAATCGTTGTGTTAAGATTATTATGAAAAGTACTTTTCAATCCCCAACGTAAATATGAAAACTGTAAGTAAAAGAGATTAAGGGAAAGAAGACTTAGACACAGAATTTATCCTGGTTCACCCACAAACCCTGTGAGCTACATCCAGTCCTAGTGGCAAACCACCACTAGCTTTTAATCACAATAACAACAACACATATGTGCCACTCCGAATCCCCCAGACCCTTGCAGCCACATATATGTCACACTATCTGAAACCACAGATACACATGTTAACCTCTCCAGGCCAACACAACAAGTATTCTTTTCTATCAAGCCTCTCCAGGCTCTACCACGAGTATTCTTTCTTCCACCAAGCCTCTTCAGGCTCTCAGACACTTAACTAAGTGTTGAGTATTACTACTCAATCTAAGCTAGATGTTCGCTAGAACCTCTCAACTCAGATTCTTCTTGTACATAGTGATTACTGAGTACTACTCAGGATACAATCATTACAAACTAAATACAAGGATAGACAGTGATACAAGTGTTTGAATTTAAGTACAATCCCTGTCTTTTCTATGAGGAATACATCCTCTGAGAGTAGGCTAACTAAGAATGTGAAATTAAGCTCAGCCTTATTCTCCAACCATTGGTTTCCATGGGCTACATTCTCACCCGTATCATTGGAATACCAACGTATCTTCAAAGCTTCAAACCGTACCCAGTTTGATAGTCATTTGTACAGCATGATTGCCTTCCCGACAACCAACTCACTTGATCAACAGACCAACTGTACAATCTAACTAACTGACCAGCTGATCAGTAGCCCGATTGAGAATTCACTCTCTGATCAATTGTTGTTGACTTTTTCATGATGTATTTAAGCTCAAGTCAACTCTTGTTAACTGTAAGACACTCAGCCTAGTTAACAACTTTCATCCTGATTGATTTCAAGAACCTTCTTGAAAACAATCCCAATTGATCTAACTTGGTTGATCATTCAGACCAACTTGGTTGCAACAGCAGTTGCATGGTTGTTTCCAATCTTCCACCCAACCAGCTTGGTTGTGCACTGCAACAACATCTTCAACTTCTTTCTTGAGGCTATTTATATGTTCTTCATGAATATAGCCGTTGAAGATAATTCATAATACCGTTGAGCTTTTGATGATGTGGCTCATATAGCCGTTGTGTAATAGCTTCTCAAACGGTTGCTTCTCCTTAAGCATATTGAGTGTTCAGAATACTCTCGTTCTGACACTTCTGTTGATGAGCTCTGTTTTGAGAGATGTGATAATTATGTGTATTCTCTCTCTTAAATTCTTCTGCTTTCTTGCATCTGCTTTATCCAGCTTGCATCTGCTTGCTCCAGCTTGCATTATCTTGCATCTGCTTGCATCTGCTTGCATCTGCTTGTATCTGCTTTATCTGCTTTATCCAACTTGCATTATCTTGCATCTGCTTGCATCTGCCTTTATCTATTTTGTCCGGCTTGCATCTGTTTTCTTCAGATTTCCTCTGATTTTCTTGAGAGTATGTATCCGTTGAATTTGCCCTTTTTGCTCATTCTGCATATACTCATTTTTCATTTGCTCCTAACACCATTACTTCTTTGAATGAGATGTCTTGACCAATAGTCGTTGTTTGCAGATTCCTCTTTTGATATTTAGATAAAGATGTTGAATTGAATATATTTTATTCAAACATCTTCCTTGTTGCTTCTGCTTAGTCTCCTGAGCTTTTCTTCTGCTTTGTTCCAGATTGCACAAATGAAGAAATGTCTCGTTGAAATACTATCGTTTAGAGACAGCAAATAGTCTTCTTTTAATCCGTTGTGAGACACGCTTCTTGAGAGTTCTGACATAGTACAACGTTGGTGCTGCTGTAAAGCTGCTACTGTTGTTGCTGCGAATGCTGCGTTGCAGAGATTTCCTCAGTGGTGTATGAAGTTCAAATGCACCGGGAAAGGTCTCTGTGATTGTTGCCATAAATGTGTTCCAAAACGTACTAGCAGCAGAGACTTAGAAAAGTCTTCACGCAAGGTTTCAGCAAAGATGCCACGTCATTACTAAAGCTTCAGACAGCTTCCAAACTTCAGACGGGTTCCAGTCTTCAGACAGGTTCCAGTCTTCAGACGGGTTCGAGTCTTCAGACGGGCTTGGCTCTTCAGACGGGTTCAACACTTAAGACAGGTTGATGACTTCAGACAGCTCAAGTTTTTTTCAGATAGCTTCATTGCTTTAGACAGCTTCAATACTTCATACGGGTTGCGTCCTTCAGACAACTTCAATTCTTCATACTGGTTGAAACTTCAGAAGCCTTCTTCCTTATGATAATAGAATTGTAGCTTCATTCTTCTTTGTATCTCTTCTTCTTCGTTTCTTCAGTTCATTGTTGTTCTTCAGACAGATGTATATTTGAATCTGTACTTCTTCATATCTTTTGCCTTCAGTTCTTCAGATAGTATTCTTGGTCTTCAATTCTTCAAATAGTCTTCAGGTCTTCACTTCTTCAGACAGTCTTCAAGTCTTCACTTCTTCAGACAGTCTTCAAGTCTTCACTTCTATTCTTCAGTTGCTTCAACTCTGTTAAGGATTAATCTTCTTCAGATTCTGCACTCTTGTTCTTCTGATTCTGATCTTCTAATTCTGATTCTGTTCACAAAATCTTCTTCTTCTTTTAAAGAGTATTTCATCCTGAAACATAATTAACAAACAAATACCTTTCTCAGTAGAACCTGTTTATATAATCTAATTGATTCTTTATATAATCTTATTTATATATAATCTTATTTGTTCTTTATATAATCTTATTTGTTAATTACTTAAACAGATTTATAGACTTCACATAGACAATGTAAGTGTGATATCATCAAGTTACTTGACAAGGAATGCTTTACTCATTAAATATTGTCTCCAACGATTCATATCATTTGGGATCCGTATATAAGGATTCCAAAAAGTAAACACAACTTAAGTCCTTTAACTTTATGGCTGCTGGAACCCAGTGTTGCGTACAACCGCATTGTAAGACCTGTTATACATCAAATTATCAAAAAGAGAACATTGAAGATTTTACATGAACTCCACATACCCATTAATATTGTAAGGAGGTAGAAACAACCTATCTTCCTCATGATAGTTATAAAATATTTTAGCTACATATTCAAATTGATTAGAACTTTGATCAAAAGTTGTAGTCCCTTGTGGAGAGATAAATATAAATTTATCCATGCAGGAGGATATATAGAACTAATAGTTCCTTGTACATCACATTATGTTAACACTAACTTTTTCCTTATTAATGTTTCTAATGTAAATTATGATCTCTAATATCAACTAATATTCATATACAATTTGATTTTTATCTAATTAACAATCCTAATACTAATTAAATCATAAATCATAACTTAATTTATAAAACAAACCAAACCTAAATCATATTTCAATTGAAAAAATACCTTGCTAACACTTATGTTCCTACATCATCTCCTAATACAATCATCCTAATCACAATCCTAAATCATATTTTAATTTAAAAAATACCTTGCTAATGTGTGTATATATATATATATAATTTTTTCAATGTAAATAAAATCATAATCATAAATCATTTATCATCCTAAATATTTTGTAAATATATAAGTTTATTTAAAATAAAAACATTCCTATATATCATGAAAAAAAAGGAGAACACTTACGTGGACACGAGAACCATGACAGACTCGGACGAGCGGAGACACGACGATGAGCGTTGCGACAATGAGCTACTGGACGTGAGAGGGAGAGAGGAAGTTGACGCATCCTTCAAAGACAGTGCAGTGCGCCGCAGACAGAACTCTAGGCGGTAAACGAAGCTCAGCAGAGAGAGGTGATTGGGAGAGAGGAAGAAGAAGTGAGAGTGAGAGAGGACGTGGGCGGGAGTGAGAGGTTTCACGGACGGACGAGGAAAACCAGAGAGTGAAAATGTTTTTTTTATTTAAGGTGGTGGGGGAAGGCGTTTCTGCGCAGGAGGAAGCTCCCTGAGGGTAAAAAAGAGGGGTGTGAGGGTATGGAAGCACACTAAGGATTTAAAAAAAACGTGGGCCATAGAAGGGCGTTTCCATTCATGAACGGAAACGCCTTAAGGGAAAATTTGAAAAAGAATACGGGGGACAGGGAGGGCATTTCTGGGGTAGAAGCGCCCTTATGGAACTTACTAAAAAAAGAAGAAAAATCCATGAAGGCGTATCCACATGGAAACTCTCTCAAATATGTGATCTTATATTCATAAATTGACATAGTAATTTTATTAAATAATATCAAATGAAGAAAAAGTGATGTTTTTACATTTTATCATATCAAAGAAATTATCCAAGAAATTCTTATTTTCTATTCTTAGATAATGGGATGTTGGCATGAGACACTTGTAGATTTAACCATATAATTGTCTTATTGAAATTTATTCATTTAAGCTTAAAAACTTTTCTGATTTTTTTAAAATAAATTTTTAAACCTCAATATTAGTATTACTTTTATAATTTATAGTTTTTTTAAAAAACTTATTAAATTATTGTTAAATTTTGAAAATTATATTTAATTAGAAAAGCATTTTCTTTGGAAAATCGGGATTTTTAATTTACTTTTTAAGAACTTTAATCCTCATTTAAATGATAGTTCTTATTTTAAAAAAAGGAGAAATGATTACTTGAAGTCCATAAAATGATTCACTACAAATTGAAAAAAATAAAATTTAAAAAACAAAGATACATAGTAATATTTAAATACATTTTTTCAATTATATTAGGTGGATTATTTTATATTAGGCTTTATTTTTGCATTTACAATCATGTATAAGTATTGGGTTAGAATACATCTTATACTCTCTTTTATAAATTCCTTTGATTATATATATGTGTGTGTAAAGATTAGATCGATTATATCCAATTTTAAAATTTGATACAATTTCAACCAAATCAAGTATAGTTGCATCCATATAATTTTATTTATGAAGCTCACTCCACTCATACTTAATTATACAAATATAATTATGAAATTATTTATGGACTTAATTAATATACATTGTCAGTGCAAAGGAGTTTTATACATACATTCAATGGTGTGCCACTATATCATTTAATGAATGTGACACCTCATGTGTTATTAAATTCAATAAATGATGTGGCAACATATCATTGGATGTCTGTGTGAAATTTCTTTATATCGACAATGTATATATATTAAACTCATTATTTATATCAATTTGTTTTCTCTATAGTTTTACTCTCCAAATTACATCTTATTATTTTTTTAGCATTTATAAGTTTATTAGTTATAAATTAATTAGTTAAAAATCAGTTCTTTTGTCTCATGTTCTCCACTATTATATAAATTTATGTTTTATATTGGAAGATAAGTTCTTCAAAAAAATGGGTGGAATTAATAGATAAAATATGATAGGAGATATATTTAACAAGCCATGAAATAAATTACAACAAAATCAAATAAGTTAATTTGTATTTTAAAAATATTAGTCGTGATATTGTGTAAGTTTTTTTTTCAATTTTTAAAATTTGAAGTGAGATATATTAAATTACTTTGAATTAGACCCGAATTATTTTTTTAATGCATAAAAGGACCTAAAAAATGGCCAAAAACAAAAAAAAACACAGGCTAATTATCCACCTCTCTGGACAAAAGAACCAGAGTGATAAAAAAAAATAAAGACAAGGCAGCAAAGAAAGGAACATCCTCAAAGACTCTAAACTGTTCAGATAACTCAAGACTGAATTTCACAAAACTATCTGCCAATATATTGGCCTCCCTGTAAGTGTGGATCCAAGAAATTTCTTCAAATTAAATTTGCAGCTCAGATTTCTAATTCGCTCAACCAGCGAGAATGACAAATGGGTCTGAAGGCAACCCTTGGTGATGAGGTTAATAGCAAGCAGAGAATCATACTCAACCACTACTCTTTGGATGCCTCTTTGGTGAGCAAGGGACACACCCCTGAAGATCCCCCAGAGCCAAACTATTTTGAATTAAATTAAATTATAATAAAAAATTTATAATTTTAAATCATATAAGTGTAGTCTTTATATTTAATTTTATTTTTTGGTTTTATATATTAATACCCACAAATATAGTTGTGGGTTTAATCTTTGTACCGAAAGTAGCAGATAAAGTCCTCTTCAAGAGTGACAATTTCAAGATTCAAAGCACTAATTAAAGTTCACCCGTGATCACATACACTTCCACTATGATCAACCTACCCCAAACATCTATAAAGAAAGCCCACAATAAGAAACCACCCTAGTCAATCAGTTCCACATAATGGGAAAAATGTCCCCAAGAAACTGCACACCACATTCGTGTTTGAAAAAACAAAAAATCAGTGCTTTAGAAGTATATATTTCTTCTACTAAAATTATCACATTTAATATGTATAATTATTTCTTTGTTTCAAAATCTTTTTAGAAATATAAAAATCTAAATTGAAAATAGGTTGTGTGAAGAGAAAATTCTCCGTGTTTGGAGCTCGCGACTTCGCATCGCACGTGTCCACAAGTCAGTGTCGGTGCTATAAATGATATTTAATATTGGGGCCAAAAGAATAATAATAATAATTATACTTTTACTATTAAAATCTTTATATCAACTAATAATATATATGAGTCAATTAATGGAGAGGGTGTTGTGTTGTTGCTTCTACAAGAATGACGCTACTGCTCATATGTGAAAGCAATACAATGAAGAAAATCATCGACTGTACACAAAATACAAGCACAACCAAACTAGAAATGGAAACAAACTAAAATGCAAGAATAGCCCAACTATACAAGCCAATGAATTATTTGCGAAGAGGGATGGGCTTTCCAAAATAACTAACATTAACGTGTTTGATTTTACAATTTTAGCTAACATTAAAAGTGTTTAACTATTTATAGTAGGTGGATGGCTATGATTTGGAGATGAAAATAAATATCTGTGTTTGGAAATCATGACCACGTGATTTAATCCAGACACTAATCACAGGATTCAGGGGGGTTATGCTAGCTACCATTGAAAATATGGGCCCAGGATACGGTCTTATATATGAGAGACGACAAAGACACACAACTAACTGAACCGTATCTTTGGGTGCGATAGAGCCAGCACATTGTTCATGTCCTCTTCGCCGAGTACAGATACAGATCACTGACTCATCGGACCAGGATCTTCTACTAGAGTTGCAAATTTTGTTATACTTATCACCCAAAAACTGTATTTGCTTCCTTGTATTTGAAATTTTATTTTCTTATATTATAGTCACATTTTTAACAAGTGACATCTTATGTATTTTTTTTACAAAAAAAAAAAGAAAAACTGTGGACAACATCAATCCCTAATCAATGAGGTTGTCAGATCCCAATCCTGCAGGTGCAAGTCCAAATCACCACTCACTCAGGCAAGGCACTTACCTTAGATTATGTTTCGGATTTTGATTGAGCAGTTAGAGCTATACTAATAAAGTATGCTAAAATACAAGGGGTGATAATAAGTAATATATTTTTAATCCATATATACATGATGTTGGTAATTGTAATTAACTAAAAATATAGTGGGAATAGAGAGTATCCCTGGATCGTGATCCAAAATAGTGCTAATAATTAGCCTTTTGACAGTGGGTAGCAACAAATTATCGTGATCGTTTGTTTTGGTTTATTAGTAATAGTGGCTACTAATAATTAGCCTTTTGACTACAAGCGAGGTTTGTTTTGCAGTTCAACCTAATATTCCTCCTGCTGGATCTACCTCTCAAATAGCACTTCATCATCAGGAAGGGCGTGTGTGTTAAGTTTTTACGTTCCATTTTAAATTTTAAATTAGGATAACCCTCTTTTTTAGTAAGCATGCATCACAATTTTATCGCCCCTGAACAAAAAAAGATATTTTTTTTCACCCAATTGTATAGTGCTTATCCTTGTGTGTTGTGTCCACACTAAAAAAAAAACTGTAATTGTACTGATATATGTATGGGTAGCAATTTCAATGCTAGTCTGTTGAAGTATGGTTAATTCATGTTAGTTGCAAGTAGGGCCGTAAATGAGTCGGGTCGATCCGAATACCTGAAGTTCATACTTGATTTGTGAAAAAAAAAAGAGTGGCTCAAACTTGACTCATTTATTTAAACGAGTCAAACTTAAAGTTTCGACTTGCATGGTTTGTTAAAGAAAAATAAAGTTTTAATTTGACTTGTTAACTCATTTATAACTTCATATATTGTTTTTGTTTTTATGAATTTTTCTTTAAATTATTTTTAAAGTTTATAAATTTAGTATTTAATAAATATTTTAATATTAAATAGTAATATAAAAATCAAAATATATTCTTGATATATGCATGGTATATGTTGTTAAAAATTTTAAAAAATTATATTTTTTGAAATTCAATATATAACTTCTTTGACTAATATAATAAATATTTTAATACTTATTTTCATATATATAAAGTAATTCTTTTATTTTATTATATATTTTACTATTTATTTGAAAATAAATTTATAACTTTATGTCTTCTTTTTCTATATTTTACGAATCTTTACTTTAATTATTTATATTAATTAATTATTATATATATAATATGCAAGTTATTCACAAGTCTTTAATGTCAAGCTTATAAATTAAGCTTGGAGGCTTATTTAAATAATCGAGTCGAATTTTAAGCTTTGGTTTGTTTGTTTAATTAAACAAACGAGCTTGATCAAGTATTTAACGAGTCGAATTCAAATAGCTCACGAATAATTCAGCTCATTTACGGCTCTAGTTAAAAGGTAGTTAAGTAGTTGAGGTGCCAACTGTAACTAACTATGTCAGTTAGTTAGGTATGTTTTCTGTTAACCAATGTGGGACTAACTTCCACATGTATAAATAGGTGTCTCATTGTTCAATAATAGAGCATGCATGTGTGTGAATCATTTTTCCGAATTTCCCTTTCCTCTCTCTAGCCTAATCTGTGAGTGTGAGAAAGGTGAATTTTCAACACGAGCACATATATATTCATACTCATCTCTAAAATTCTTCATGAAATCCATTTAAGGATAATTATAATTAAATCCAAATACAACACATAGTATAACAACACATAATAATATAATAAATTAATTTATTAAAATAAAAAATAATATATAAATTTATAGTGTGGGTACGGGCGGGTCTAGGCTATAAGATGTTTACTTGCACTAATTCCCATTACATTTTGTGGGCTCTTACTCAAGCTCAAGCTTATATCTAGGGGTGTACTCGGGTCGGGTTTAGGGTAGATAAGAGTCCAAACCAATAGAATTGCATCAATTTGGGTAGGGTCGGTTTTAATATTTTTCACTGCGCAACCCGAACCGAACCAACCCGACCTTCTACGGGTTGGATCGGGTCGGGTCTCGAGTTCAATTAAAATAATAAAAAAAGCTAGATTTTACAGAAAAAAACGTGAAAAAAAAATAGAAAAAATTTTGAAGCAACATTTACTAATCAAAATAGAGTTATTTCTAATTTCTAATCTCCATATTCAGCAAAACATTACACATGGCATCATAAGTCCCAGACTCCAGCATCAGAGTTATGTCTAATTTCTAATCTCATGTAACTCTAAACCCTAACCAGTGTATAAAATTCAAGGAAAAAAATGGAAGCACCAAATCAGAGATCAAATAACCCAAATTCAGAGATCAAATAACCCACACAGAAACAAAAATTCAGAGATCAAATAACCCAAATCAGCAAAAATTGAGCTCCAAAATCAAGTCTTTTTTCTTCTCAGCGGTGAATCTGTGCAGGGATGGGTCAATCCGCTTCAATGTATTTCTAATTTCTAATTTCATGTAACTCTAAACCCTATTCAGTGTATAAAATTCAAGGAAAAAAATGGAAGCACCAAATCAGAGATCAAATAACCCAAATTCAGAGATCAAATAACCCACACAGAAACAAAAATTCAGAGATTAAATAACCCAAATCAGCAAAAATTAAGCTCCAAAATCAAGCCTTTTTTCTTCTCAGCGGTGAATCTGTGCAAGGATGGGTCAATCCGCTTCAATGGTTTTTCCCCGAATTGTTAACAGAGAGCAATAAAATCAGCAAAAGCTGAGCTCCAAAAATTAAAAATGAATTAGAAGAATCAAGAGAGGAAGCAATAATGAACTCAACACAGAGAGAACGATGAAGGGAGAAGATTGAATATGGAAAAACACCCTTACCTTAGGCGTGAGAACGATCCTCGCCCTTGGGGAAGAAGAAGACGACGCCGATGACGGTGACGGCCATAGCGGTGACGACGAGACAAGGAGGAGGGCGAGAGTGAGGCAGTGAGAGAAGCTCTAGGGCACAAAACCTTTCTGAACGAAAAATGAAATGAGTCTTGCGAGTTCAGAACCCCTTAACTAAGCTATGTCCGGGTTCGGATTGCTTGGTTTGTAAAAATTGAGACTCGATGCTCGAACCGAAATAGTTCGTTTGTTTGTTCAAAATTGACCCGACCCGACCCGAGACCCAACTCAACCCAACCCGCCTTTTCTTGTTTGGATCGGTTCGGGTTGACCGTATTGGCGGGTCAAGCTGAACCCGCTTACACCCCTACCTATATCCATTTATCAAGCACTAATTATTCACGCATTTACCAATAATTTTTGTCGATATTCATCGGACTTGAGTCAAATTGTCATCCTTAACCAATTGTTAATATTGAAATACCAATTGTTAAAAAATCCAATTTTTAGAAGGTAAAACAATTTTATATATGATTAAGTTGACATATGATGCCATCGGGCTCTAAATGGGAATTAAGGATCAATTAGGCCTAGGTGTCATAAAAAGAAAGGAAAAAAACAATCAACTTTCCATATTTGAGACTATTTAATAATAATAATTTAATTTACTTTTTAATAAAAAATAAATATAAAAATAAATATTACTTTCATATATGAGTATATGTCAAAATTTAAATGGGATGGTTTCTACTATCGGAGTACCCAAAAATATTTCGAAGTGTTGGGCCAGGTATAAAGGCAGTACCGAGCAAATAGCCCAAGCCCCATTGCATAAAAAATGGCTAACCCACCAAGGTTGTGCCGGACGAGGATCACTAAATTAAAAAATGAATTTGGATTGGGCGACAAATATTTGTAATATATATATAAATAAATATATATATATATATATATATACATATATATATATATATATATATGGGACATGGGTGTTTACATCCAATCCAATCCAATGCAAACCACATAAACCGAACCGAAAAAATTAAAAATCGAATCAAACCGAAATCAAAAAATCAAAACCCGCAGAAACCGAATTTTTTTATTGGATTGGTTTGGTTTTCGGATCCTATATTGAAAACCAATCCAATCCAATCCAAACCGAATTTATATATACGTATATTATTACTTATAAAATAATCATATATTTATACTTGTATACGTATATATTTATAAAAATATTTATATAAATATATATTTTATGATTTTATTATCTAATATCATGTTAATATTTCTATAAATATATAAATTTAAAACTAATTTTAAATTAATTTTCATGTCTCATGTCCTTCTTTTCATATAATTTTATATTTATTTTAATAAATGTAAGTTCCAATAAAAAATGTTTACTATTATTTCATAACTTTATCACTTTTATCTAATATTTATTGTCTTTTAAAAAAACCGAAAACCAGTCCAATCCAATTTAAATTGGATTGGATCGAATTTGAAAAAATATCAAAACCGATCGGATGATAAGATGATAAAACCGCAATGGTCGAATCAGATGATTTTTTCTTCAAAATCGATCCAAACCGAACCGCGAACACCCATATATATATATGTATGTATGTATATTCTTATATATTATATTGTTAAATGTTTTGAGTTGTTGTGAATTTCTATATTCAACCAAAACGAGTTTATATATTATAATTCGCACATAGTATATAAGGATCATGTATGGTATAGTGGTAATGCTTCACTGTGTTATGCAAGGGGTGAGGGGTTTGATCCCTCTGCTGCAACTTTCCTAATTTTTTCGATAACAAACAATGTCAGCAGTTGAACCGTTAACCGCACCGATTCTGACCGGTTTCACGGGTTAAAGTCGGTTTTCAACCGGTTCACTCCGATTCCTGGACATACCGGTTTAATGGGTTTGCTGAACTGGACCTAGGCCCGGTTCCCGGTTCAATCGACCGGTCCGGTCCGATTTTCAAATAATTGCTATATACAAACACTCACTCCATATTATTTTGTTTGTTCAAATTAAAATTGTTAGAATAAGGTTGTGGGACCGTAAAGAATGGATGCTAGGTAAATATTTAATTGGAGGTAAATTGCTTTGTGAATGTAAATAGATGTGTCGTTCAATCATATAAAAAGGTAGTTGATGTGAATTAATTCCAATCTTTAATTTGTAGTTGTGTTTCTTTTTAGTAATTTTGTCAGATATATTTCACCCCTTTTAAATATTGTTGTAAATATTCAACTAAATTCATGGGAGAAAATAAAAAATATACATGGATTTGTAATATTGAAAATGATTGTCCAAGTTAAAAAAAATGCATATATCAGCTGTGATGTTTAATTCGTTAATATTGTCCAATAAATATTTGTGTAATTTAAATTTATTTGTGTTGTTTGGATTTCATGTGTAGAGAATAAATTTTCATTATTTGGTAAGTATTTGTTTATTTAAATTTCACGTCATCTTGTAACTCTTAATTTAAATTCCATATGACATTGCAAATACTTATTTTCTTATCTAGTAAATATTGTATTATTAGATAATTTCACGTAACGATCTTAGATGATTGAAGTGTTGTTTACTGGGGCCTTCATTTGTCGAAAGTATCGTAAGGGTAAACGTATTGTTCAATCTGCTTTCTTTTACCCTATTGTAATTTTATTTTTCTAAGAAAATAAAATCAATTTTCAAGTAAAAAAAATAATTTTCTAACCCATGTTAAAATTTCTTGTAAATAATTTTATGATTGATCCTGGTAAATAATTTTTCTAGTTGTAAATAATTTTTATTGGTTTTTGGGATAAATAAATATATAAAACTCATAAACAATTTGCACAATTAAAACTAAGGTAATCGCTTTTTATAAGTGGATGTATCAGGGGTGCAGTGGGATTAAGTTTCCACCCTTCCTGGTGCATAATTGACTCCTGAATTCAGTTTGGTTTACGCAGACCACGTCTCTCAGGTTTTATCTAATTTTTCCTTAATAAGATTAGTGGCGACTCCTTGTTCTCTGTATAACAAAAGAAAGGAAAGGAAAATATATTTTTTCAAAGGGGCGGGTTGCTACAGGAGTTATTGGAAGTTAACAATAATTTAAATAGTTTTTTTATTAAATAAGTGTGTTTAAATGTATAATTGACATGTGTCCACTAGGTGACAAAAGTTGTATACATTAGTAGTTGGGAATATTATCTATATATATGTGTTTGTACAATGCAAAAAGGGTTGGATCCCATTTGCTGAAAATCTCTACAAGCCTAACATGTCCACCCATCAATGACTATTGGTAAACGAGATCGAAAGTATGTGATCCCTCCATTTTAATTAATGCAAGGTCTTCTCTTTATTCTTTTGAATTCATCTTTTATTTTCTATGTCTCTTCTTCTACTTCTTCTTCTCCATCTTGTCTCCAAATTGTTCTTAATTAAGATAATTTTAGTTAAAAAAATAAGGGTAAAGACATACATTTCCAATATTATCACAATAATTAAAGATTTAAATATTGTATATAACAGGTTAGCTTTCACCCATGTTAAAAGATATATGGAATAATACTATAGCATATAAAATACTTTCAAAATAACCTAATAATTTTTTAAATAAAATCCCTTTTTATAAAATAAGTTTTGTCTATTAGTCCGTCTATATCTACTTTTTAATATAATCTGAGCCGAATAATATATGACAATTCATACCACAGTGATGCAATCCACATTGCAGCATTCACAATACCCATAATTGCAAAAACTGTATGCGGCCTCAAGCGTAACTTAGAACATTTGAGCCAACCAAAAGATAAAATTGTGATTAGTCCCAAGTGGAATTGGGTTTGTGCTTTAAGTCTACACTCTGCTAAAGGCATTCTAAATTTGAAAGCTTAATCTATATGACAGATAATATTATCCTGAATTATGGTTCCGTGAAGCTAGTATACAAATATAAACTCCAAGTTTACATTTTGCAAATCTTCAATTTATTGACTCTAACTCAGTTAGTGGGAAAGCTTGAAATGGTAAATTTGGAGGTTTTCAACATTGGATTTAGCAAAATTACTTCGCATTCTGGTAGTGCGGAAATGGCCCCAGTTGATAGATTTATATTTAGGAGGGTTTCTATGATCTGTCAACTCTTCCAAGGGCTTGACATCAGTGTAGAGTGCTGGTTTCAGAAAGAACGGAATGGAAAACCTGTCCTTCTCAGAGTTCACCATTACCCTGTGCTCTACACTCTCATAAGCGTCATTGCTCCAAACCTGATTGCACAAACAAAGACATTCTGTAATTAATGACTGTTTGTCCTTGAATTTTGCACAAATAAATGTATCTCTGAGCAGTCTATGACGAGATACGAATCCTTTGTTATTTAGCGTGGGTTCTACCTTAGTGTGAAATCTTAGAAATAGTTCAAAGCTTAAAGTGTGACGTTACCACAAAAACAGTAAAGATGGTAGTGCAACAATGGCCCCCGAAAGGGCCTTAACTTGCATTAAAAGAAAAGAGAAAACTTACAAACACAAACAACTGAAGGAATCAGTTACAGTGCCATGGGTTCCTAGTCTATAAAACCCAGAAATCATACATACACATCTGTGCCTAAGAAAAATAAACATAGAAAATAAAGAAGGATCGGAGAAGAAGAAGAAGAAAATTGAAATAGAAAGTTGGTCTGCAGAGGCCCTACTTTCTCCCTAAGCTTGCTGGTTTGCCTTGATCGCTGCGGTGGATGCTACGGTTTTTTCAGGGTGCTTTGAGTGTTCAGGTTGCGGACCTTTGCTCTTTCAAATGTTCCCCTATTTATAGTCTTCCCTCTGGTAACCGTTTCTTCCTTCAAAGAGCTTTCCGTAATTCCCTTTACAACTTCCATAACCCCACGTTCTCTGCATGAACGTTGGTGAACTCCTCTGGTAACTGCTGAAGGTGACGTGGCCACAAGTCTCTGATAATTAAAATGAAGAGAATAACTGATCTTTCGAACTTGATTGAAGAATAGCCCCTCTTTTCGACCTAGGAAGAGTTTCGAGATCTTTAGGCTATTATTCTCTTTGAGCTAAGGTCCATCTCGAACTCTTTTGGCAATAAGTCTGAGACTTCCTTTGTAACCAACGTTTCTTTCGAGCTTGACCTCTTTTTCCAAAGCATTTTACCCACCGACCTCTTTGACTTATTTGACTACCGTCCACCTTGGTCAATGCGCGCAGGACTGCTTCTAATTGGCTTATAGGGGTGGCATCCTTAATGCCTTCAACATTCTTCTACTTTATAAAGAACGACATTAGGGGAAATGCACCATCATCTTCCTTTGTTCCATGGAGAGGCCCTTGATATTGGCTGCTCTGTACGACCTGAGACTTCCATTTCCTTTGGATTTCACGTCGTCAGAGTGTCCAACATTAATGGTCACTTCAATGAGGACCAAGACTTCAGGTCAAACAGCACAGCCAAATTGCTAAGCCTTAGTTCCATGCAAGGTCTGGTACTACTCCCACCTCCCTGGTTCTGAACTCAACTATGGGGCAGAAAATCACATGCTTGCTCTGCGCCCAATCTTCTGATCCTGGAAGATAAAGGAAGAAGGAGGAGAGGAAGGTACAGAGGAGGAAAAGGTCAAAGAAGAGGATGATGAAGATGAGGGATCGAAGTCACTGGATTATTTGGAAGATCCTATGCTTCGAGCCTCTCTTTCTCAGCTTTCGACCTCTTATGGCCTCTTCCTTCCGAAGACATGACACTGACACCAAGCTCAAAGATTACTGCCCTCTTCAGCTCGAGGCAAATATCTGCCAAAATAAATTAGGGCATAGACATGCAGTTCGAATAGCGAAACTCCACTTAGGGATAGACTTATTGTACTTAAAGTCTCAATCAATAAAATTTCCTTTTATCTGGCTTTTTGCTTAGCTATTTCGAATTCTTTTATTTGGCCTTCTTTTAGCCACTTCGAACTTGAATTTTTCTTTAATACGTAACAATGACCATATGCCAAAACATTTTAAAAAAACTAAACAAATCACTCCTATTCTACGTTACTTTGATTCTGTATCAATCTTGTTCATAATATTAATAATAATCTATGAAGCACGAAATCCAATACTAATACGAGACACGACGGTATTGACACGTTAGTGTCCAAAATATAGGATACCGGGACACTATATATGTATATATAATAAACATCATAAAAATCTAAATTCAACGTTTAGAACCAAAGGTTACGTTTTTATTTTTAACAATTTTGAAACTTTTTATTTTTTTTTTATTTGGCTGACTTTTTTAGTAATTTTTTAAAAATAGGTTTTTAGTCTTGTTCAAAAGGTGTTAAGCTAAAAAGAGGTGTTGGTTCATTGACTTAACTAGTGTCCAAGATATGTGTTCGAGAAGTGTCTGAGCTTTAAAAAAAATATTTTTTAATAAAACATTGCAGATAGAGTGTTGGTGTCGCGTCGATATCCGACATTGTGACACGCCTACAAACAGAGGTGTCTGTGTATAGATAATAACTGAAAGATCCCTATATTTACATACCATTATCCCCCTCACACATAGACTAATTCCTACATAGTATTACCCTCCGGTCCTATTTATAAAAATGAAAAATCTGTTAAAAAGTTGCTCTTGGTCCTTATTATAAGAATCGTTTTAGATTGTCTCTTTGCATTAATTTTTTTTTTTTGACAAGAACACTCCATTAATGGAGATATATGAGCAATTAATGAGTAGAAAGAGAATGACACAATAAATTAATAAATGGAGAGAGAAAGATAATGGGTCTCAATAAATTCAAGAGTAACTATGTAAAAATGATACAATTCATGACAAATTTATCGTGATCAACTAGATTAACCAACTTTCTTAATCCTTGTGAAGTGGTTAAAATGTTATTATAATTAGGACCGGAGGTAGCATATGTGATCGAATTGCTTCTAAATTGTATAAAACTTAATATAAATGCGTGAAGAATTATTTCACTAATACTGATGGATGAAAAGAAAGAATGGTGTTCCTACTTCCTAATGCCTTAACAAATGAATACCGGTAAAATAAATTAGAGGGTGAGAAAAATCAGCAAGGGTTTGATTTGATACCTGAATCATGTCACCAACATTAATGATGAATGAATTGAAAATGGGCTTGACTCGAATCCACTCTCCATCTGATTTTCTCCTAACTTCTAGACCACCAACATCATCTTGAGCAAGCACAGTCAAGACACCAGTGTCCTTGTGACGCCCAAGACCAAGTGCTAGATGAGGGTAAGGGCAAGGAGGATAATGGTTGAGTCGGATATTGCTGGTGTTATGTCTGAAGAAGCCACGGAACCTATTTGGTACTAATCCTAAGCTCAGTGCAATAAGTTCCATCAATTTATGAGCTAGTTTCTCCACTTCTTGTGCATATTCTTGGCATGCTTCCCTGCAAGTATTATTAGATCAGGCTGTTGGCATGTCACAATTAGTGTAAAAAAGTATTCAATTCAAAGCCTTGATGAGATTGTAGCATAGAAAGATACAAAAATAGAGAAGAGGAAAGAAATCAAACAGTTTCTAACCAATTATAGTGCATATATGGTTTCACACAAAATCACCTTACAAAGGCTAACGTGAGAAGGGGAGGTGAGCGAAGAAAAACCTTTATTAACCTTATTGCTTGTTCACAAGGGAAGGGGAAGGAAAATAAAACTAATTTACTTTTATATCATTTGGCTTTTATAACATTCAACTATATGAGAACAAGAATATTTAAGTAATTTTAATTGTATTAGTTTAAATCTCCTACCCTCTCCTCAAAATACCCCCACTTTTGGAGGGGAGGCAAAATGCTACCAGGACCCCTCCATTCCCCTCCTAAAAGATTGAACCAAACACAACACCCCTCTTAAAATTCCTCCTCTCCCCTCCAAATTTCTCCAACCAAACAATACCCTAAAGCTCTATTCTTCTATCTTTCAATGTTCCCTTTAATCAGATTATAAAGACAGAAAATAATATATAGACTAATTCAATTCAGGGTATGAGTTACCTGAACTCAGGAGGATTTTGAGGCCATCGGTTATCCCATTTGAATTGAACATTTTGTTCATCATCCGGCTCAATTGAGGGTGGAATAAAAGTGGGTTCCTGCACATTGAAATCATAAATCTCCTTCCAGTCCCTAACATTCTTGGTATGCTCTGCTTCAAAGTACCCAAGCACGTTAATTGCATCTCTTCTCACTTTCAGCTTTTCCTCCAAACTAAGTGCAAAGAACTTCCTTGCAACTTGTTCAATCCTCTGCCGCTTATCCAAAGGCACCTTGTGATTGATCACTTGAAAGAAACCCCACTCCTTACATGCACTGCCTATTTGGTTCACTATGCCTTCAATGGAATCAGGGATGTTGGTGTGTTCATCTTGGTAGTTTAAAGGAGAGAGATCAATCAGAGGGATGCCTTCAGCAATGATCACTGAGGTTTTTGGTCTGTTGTTCTGGGGCTTGGACAAAAGCTGGGTCTATCTCTCCCATGGTTATATTTTCCTTTGTTTTGATCGAAAGATGTCAGAGACAGAGTTTTATTTTATGTGATCAAATCAAATATATCCAAGATATTATTATGTACATACAAGTAGAATGGAAAAAAAAAAAAACAGAGAGATTGTGTACATTGAACCGGGACTGGTTTTTGTTATGATCTTAGAATGTGCCCCGTGTTTGTGAGATGGCGTCATGCTTTTTCTGTCTTTGAATGTGATTCAAATTTATGGAAAATAAAAAGGAAACCATAAAATTGTTGTTTTTATTTGTATGTTTTAAAATTATAAATTTTATTTTGCTGTTTTGCATATGCAATAAAATTACCGGTTCTGTAACTATTTCGTAACTAAATTCTTAAATTTTAAGAAATAAAAAATAAAAAAATTATTAGAACTAAAATCAACCAAAATATACTTTATCTAAAATAAATTCTGTGGAGATAAATTCAAATTCCGCATCACGGACCCCCCATTTCTGCTTCAGCAAATGAACACGGACTTTATTGCCAAAGGTATTCAAAAGACCTGACTTGGATCTCAGCACAGAAGTTTAAGGTTACAAAATATTACGGAAGTATCACAATTTCTTTCAGGCAAAATGCCCCAAATTTTGAAGTGATAAAAATATTATTTTTGCTAGAGAGAAATGGATACGGTTCCATTTTAACTATTTTTTGTTAAAAGATTACTCTGAAAAAGTGATTGAAATTCCGGAGAAACATAAAATGCATCCAAATACTTGGAACCAAACCAATATATAATTGATTGGTTTCAGACGCAGCAGCCCAAGAAAATGTCCGGGGATAAAAAGCTCCATAAACTAATTTTGTATGCTTGCTATTTTTCTAATTAATCACGCATAAATATCAAATATGAATTGATGTACTTCATTCACATAAACAGAGTGGTGTGGAAAGTGTTTGTTCCTTCCTGCGATGAAGTCTAATGCAAGTTAATTTAAGCAAACAATGATGGAGAAGGCTCACTATTTTATATTAAGAAATATTGTTTATCAAAAATATTAATATCTAAAATTAAAGGCCAATGTAATTTCAACTTTTGAGACGAACACGATAAATGGTAGTAACTTAGTCTTCTTTTATTTGCTGATAATTGGGTACATACATAATGCACACTAGTATTTTTTAGCAGCAAACTCCATCGCAGTCGCTCATATCAGAAGCATTGGCTATTCCAATTTACATGCATAAGCTAAGTGAGTAGTACTCCTATTATTATACTATCTTCAATTCAAGCTATCTTAAAATGATAAATTTGAATGTTCTCCACATTTCGTTTCTTGAAATTGCTAGCCTTTCTGGTCACAAGAAACTTGCCCCAATTGTATGGCCTATATTTTGAAGGGTTTTGTTCATTTATAAGCTCCTCCAATGGCTTGACTTGGGTGTCATGTGCAGGGAAGAAAAAGAAGGGAATGGAAAACCTTTCTTTCTCAGAGTTAACCATCACTCTGTGTTCCACACTCTCATAGGCATCATTGCTCCAAACCTGCACAAAACCAAAAAACTCCAATCCTCAATTAAAAGTATCTATCTCCTCAACTATTTAAGGGATTAAATTAATTCATAAAGTGAGATTCAAATACAATATTAATTAGCTAAAATAAAGTCAGAAAATTTCAATTTTTTCCAGTCTATATAGTGTTTCTGAACCTGAATAAGATCACCAACGTTGATAATATAAGCATCTGGGATGTGTTCCACTCGAACCCACTTTTGATCTGCTTTACGTTTCACTTCAAGTCCTCCAACCTCATCTGGGGCTAGAATGGTTAAGGCACCAGCGTCCTTGTGTCGACCAACTCCAAGTGCTAGGTGAGGGAAAGGGCATGGAGGATAGTGATTAAGTCTAATAAAGCTAGTTTGACGTTTGATGAAGAATTGTTCAAACCTCTTTGCTTCAAGGCCTAAACTCAGGGCTATAAGCTCCATCAATTTAAAGGCCAGCTTTTCCACCTCTTGAATATACTCTTCAATTATAGCTCTGCTCATATTCACATCATTTTAAACACAACACACTAAAATTCCAGTGTCAATCTATCAGTAAATATTCTAAATCAAAGAAAAAAATTTTTTTACTATAAACTATCAAAAATATTCATGAGAGATTCCTGATGATATAGTTTAGTGAAAGATTCAAAATCCCAGAATAGCCCCGAAAAATTGTCCAATCATATAAAATGGTCCGAAAAATTTCGAGGACTAATTTGTATGACTAAACAATCTCTCAGAGGGGGTGAAGATGAATTACCTGAAGTATGGAGGGTATTGAGGGGATGGATTAGTCCATTGAGTGACTCGATCATCGTGTTCATCAGAAGTGAGAGGGACCAAAGTGGGGTCTTGGGGCAGAAAATCAAACACTTCTTTCCAGTCCCTAATGTTCTTTGTGTGCTCTGTGTCATAATAACCAGTTTGGATTGATCTCATCTCTTCTAACCTTCCTCTTCTCTTCCAAGCTTTGTGCAAAGAACTTCCTAGAGGCTTCCTCAATCCTCTGCCTCAGACTAAGGGGAACTCCATGGTTTGTTACTTGGAAGAAGCCCCATTCTTTGCATGCACTTCCTATCTCTTTCACTAATCCTTCAAGGGAAGATGGATCTTGAACTGTGTGATTGAGTATTGGGGAGAGATCAATCACAGGAATGCCATCTGCATGGATGAAGGAGAGGTTAGGCCTGTGTTCTGGGTCTTGGATGAAAGCTGGGTCTACCTCTCCCATTGTTGTTGCTAGTGATTTATTATTTTGGTGTCTATTTAAAAGAAATGAAGTGTCTATTTAAGATGATGACAAAAGTTAGTGTCTTTTTATTTTTATAATATTATATTTCTAATAAAAATTAGGCATGAATGAAATAAAATATTTATATTATCTTAAAAATTAGATAATGTAAAAGGAAATCGTGAGAAATTTATTTGTATGATTGTTAATTGTTATAAGCCCTTGTAAATTCATTGAATGAATCTGGACTAGTTTTAGCATAGTTGGACTTTTTCTTTTGTGCATGTGGTAAAAATACTTGCACCAAATTATCTTAGATATATGTGACTTATCTTAAAATATGGTAAAATATTTAAATTGTCTTAAAAGAACAGATATTGTAACCGAGTTTGTGAGAAAATATTATATGATTAATTGTCGTATTCCAAGGAAATACAATGAATCTGGACTTGTTTTAGCTTAGCTTGAGTCGTGGCTTTTTCCTTTTGTGCATATGGTAAAAATATTTACACAATTTATGTAAGATATGTGTCCTATCTAAAAAAAAAATGTGTATGGTAAAATATTTATATTATTTTTTTTTTGACGGAAGGTAAAATATTTATATTATATTATCTTAAAACAGTAGATATTGCAAAGAAATTAATTTGTTAGAAAAGTATATATACGATAGCCCATGTAAATACATTGAATCGGGACTAGTTTTAGCATAGTCGTGCGTGGCTTTTCTTTTATGCATATAGTAAAAATACTCACCCAAATTATGCACCAAACGTCACTTTGTTACCTTATGTGTAATATCAATCATGTAGGAAAATAAATTAATAGTGAGACGATGTTATCTGTGTAAAGGTATATACATTGAAAACATAGGTGCTAATCCACAGTCTACACGAATTTTTTATACAAAAGTAACGAAATGAAAATTAACCGGTAAAAATATAGAAATGTGGAAGAGAAATAAGTAATTTATAACTTAAAAATAAGTATTTTGTTTTGACAAAAAAAGGAATTTATAAAATAAAAAATATCATTAGTAGAATCACAAAATAAAACACAACACAAATAAATAAGTAATTTATTACTTAGAAATATTATTTTCAACATTGTGTAAGCTTTAGTTTCTTTTAGTTTAAAATAAACTAATTATATGTTTATAATAATTGATTTATTGGATGAGATATTTGAAATTTTAAATTACATAATTAATATGCATAGCATATTTCATGATTTATTAAATTTTTTATAAAATAATAACACAAAAATAAAAAAATAATCTAATCCAAACCGTTTTAATCGGATTGCATCAATTTAAATTTAAAATCAAACTAATGAAGTTGACAAAGTCTTAAGAAGGGGGTTGAATTGAGACACGTTAAACCTGTTAAAAATTTAAATTCGTTTCTGACTGAAGTTCTCAAGTGAATTCACTTGGGTGTCAGAGGATTAGTTACAGAAAAATGCGAATGAGGTTCTGACTTGATCTTAGTTTAGTTAAGAAGTTTTACTTTTGACCTCTTTTATCAAAATTTGATTCAGCTGATTTTAAGTAGTGAAAACAAATTTGAGTTAAAGTTCAACTTCAAAACTTAAATTTAAGAAACTCGGAAGCAGTTTCAGATTAATGATGCAGAGTCAGAAATAAATAAGAAATAGAGTCAGAAGAAGATAAACACAACAAGATTTATGCTGGTTCACTATTATCAACAAAGAGCTACGTCCAGTCCTCACCTTAATGAGATTTATCCACTAGCTTCAACAAGTTAATTATAAGTAATTCTCCTTGCAGGGCCTCTTCAGGCTCCTAAGCACCTTTTGGCTTGATGGAGGAGTTACAACAAAGATGGAAGAAAGAAAAGAGTTTTTCTTAACTTGAGATTGTAAACACACAAAGTGTGAATCAACGGTAAAATCCTCAAGTCAAGTTACAATAAAATACCTTAGATAAAACTCAAATAGTTGATAAACAATAAAGGTTTTCTGGGTAAAAAACAAGTAAGATGAATAAAACAGTAAAAAAGATGTTCTTGCAGGTTTTCTGTATTTTTGCTCGTGAACTTCTTACTTGTTAGAGTTTCCATGGATTATTATAGGTTCTCCATTGAATCTAGCCATTGGAATCTCCCAATAGCTCTTTTCACTTTGTGTCAGGACTTTGACCATTGTGAGCATGTTGTACTTGCTTCTGTCTAGACACAGAGTGCTTTTGTGTCTGAGTGATGCTTCTATGTCTGGCCTTCATTTTGCTTCTGACTTGAGCAATGCTTCTTGAGATATGTTTCTGATTTTGTGCTTCTTGCATTTTGACCAAATGATTCTTTTAAGGATCTTGAGGCTTTAGCTCTTGTTTTTGACTTATGACTTTGTCTTCACCATTTGGTTCTGAGTCTGACTTGCATCCTTCTGCATCTGAATAAAAGATTTTCTTTTAGATTTCCTTCTCAATCCTATCAATCCCTCTAAGATTCTTAAGCCTTTGAATTTGCAACTTAGTCAGATTCTAAAATGCTACGCACTCAAGTAGATGGGTTAGATACAAAAAGACTCAGATTCAATTTTAAAACTTTTACTTAGTCAGAGGGATTGTCAATCATTAAAAACCTTGTGCATCTGAGGGTTTGTCTTAACATTCATTCTCCCCTTTTTTTATGATGCAAAACCTCTTAGAAGGAAATATTTTAGGTTCTTTCTGAGGGAAATAATATATATGTGTGAAAAACTCCCCCCGAGTCTGAGACTCCCCCTGAGATGACTACTTTTAGATTTTTCTTAGTTTCAGGGTTAAATCGTGATCTCAAAGAGAACCAATTTTAGCAGTTAAGTTCGGATGCTAAAGAATTATCAATAAGCATAAGCAGAAAATAATTCTGGATGAAATTGCATATATTTTAATTAAGGATAAGATATGCTCATGAATTACATAGTCAGAATAAAAAAATTAAAAATTTTACACAAATTCTAATTTTCCTATTTCCTTCCTATTTCTACTCCCTTTTTTGCATCAACGGAAGGGGAATTGGAAGGCCTAGGAACAAAAGAAGGAATAATAGAAGTAGATAAGGATCCCATTTGCTGAGCAAACATATTCTGGAACTGTGTTTGTCTTGATCAATGATGACTCAGAAATAGTTTTGAGAATCAGATCCAATCCATCAAAAAGGAGATCTTGATGTTTTTGAGTCTTCTGGATTTCCTTCTCAATCCTATCAAGTCTCTGATTAATAGACACAGAAGATTTTGAATCTTCTTTGGATGTTTCATTCTGATCCCTAGGCTCAGAAGTTCCTTCTTGATGCATCTGGGTGTGATCCGGGTCCTCTTCTATTGCAGGTGCATCTGTCTGAGGTTGATCTTCAAATCTGACTTTTTCTTCATCTTCAAGAGATTCATCAAAAAGGAGTTTTCTCCTTTTTCGTTGTGGAGAGGTGGAAGGTGCAGAAGGTTGAGAGTGGGAGTCTTGAGGTGTTTAGAGGGAAAAAATCTTGGAGGAGGAGGAGGAGGGCAGAGCCGTATAACTTCATGGCTGAGACAGATTTGGCAGATAGGATCTTTCTCTCTTATTGCGAAATGTGTTCTCCCTCCAGAGGGACTTGGAAATAATAAAACACCTTGGATATCAAGGTAGGATGAACAAGGCACGCGGATCCAATGGTGTGTTGAAGAGCATGCATTATATGTTTCAAAATAACAAAGGGTAGATTGATTATCTTACCAGTTCTGAAGTGATATAACAAAATTAGTTCAAGAGTGGTGATCATCTCAAAAGATCCATCACGAGGAATTATGGTCTTTGAGATTAGATTAAATAGGAGTCTAGAGATTTCATTTAGCCTTCTGGTTTCTTTGAACACTTTGTTGCTAGAGAAGAGGATTCTCCCTACATCCTCCTCAGAAGCATTAGCCTTGAACATCTAGTCTTCATCATCATATAGTTTGGCTCCTTGGTCTTTTAGACCATTGATGAGGCAGACGAGACGAAGAGTTAGCTTCATATCAACTCCTTTCATCCAACTTTTGATGACTTGACTTCCATCTTGTGTTGTTTCAGCAGAAGCAGTAACTTAGAAGGCACGAACCATTCTGAGATAATCATAGCCATCCCTTTCAAAGTAGCTTCCTAGGTCTTTTCTATCTGTGTATGGATGGAGATCCCATCCATATTCCTTGAGGCTATCTAGGTCAGTTGTCTTTTCCAATAGAACAATTCTGGTCTTGACCTTTGTGTGGAAGAATTCCTCAATCTTTTCATCCTTGAACAAGCGACATGGAGATGGCTCTTATCTCTGGATGGTGTACATGCTTCCTTCCCCTTTCCGTTGGATGATTTGCCTCAGGTCGATCTTCCCTTTTCTTTGACTTGCTTTCTTGAGTTAGATCAATGTGAATGGGTTTGGAAGGGTCAGAGGAAGGTTTTACCATTCCAAACCTTAATATGCTTGAAGCGAAAGGTTTTGAGGGTCTTGAATCAGAGTTAGGTGCATTTTGCTCAGCAAGAGGTGAAGGTATGGATGCATTTGATGGTCTTTAGTCATCTGAAGGTGGAGATCCCATCAAAGATGATGAGTCCTGGTTGGGTGGTCTTGATAGCCTTCATCTTGGTTCTCATAATGGCTAGGATGAGAGCAGTGATAAGTGAAAATTAGTAGATAAATTAGAGCACTTTTAGTTCACTTATCAAGGATAAAATGATAATTTTGCCCCAGTTTAATCCATTTTTATTAAATAATAGGTAAATTGTATTTATTAATCTGAGATTTGAATTTGATGCTATTTTGATAGAAATATTGCTGATTTTTGCAGAATATTGCAAAGATTTGATTTGGAGGAAAGATATCATTAAACGAGGGAGATATCTACAAGATTTGAGATTGATTGAAGACATTTAATAAAGATTTGAAGAAGATTTGAGGCAATTAATAAGGAGATCACTGCCAATCAATCAAGGATTCTGCAGACAAGCTTCCCAAACAAATCAAAGATTGCTCAATAAATGCAAGGATTTCATCAAGAAAGGGAAACAAGGAAAGACAAATCTGCCAAAACCATTCTCGGGAGAGATCAAGATTAAAAAGAGAAAGTTGGAGCTGCAGGACGCTACCTGCGCTACAGCGCAGGGTGAAGCATAGACTCTCTGGATCTTGCGCTCCAGCCTGCACTGTAGCGCAGCTTGGAGCGTAGGTTACGTTGATTTGCTCCTTTTTGCCGTTTTTAGATAGATTTCTCCCCAATTTCCTTTGTCTTTCCTTAGTCTATAAATAGGAACCTCTTGCAACCAAATCCAGTGTGCACGATTATTGTAATTCAGTCTTATTTCAGTGACAATGCAAGCAAAGCTAAGTTTAGAGTAGGAGAGGAGGAGCGCTTCACAAGGATTGAATATGGTGACAACATCTTCGGTGGTTTGTATGGCTACCTCGTGTAGTTAACTCTCCATTAGGATTGAATGTAATCGATTCCATTCCCAAGTGTATGTTGAACTCTATCTATTTATTTATGCAGTTCCCTAATTATAATGCTGGTAATCTCGTTTTGTGCTTTATTCCTAACTTCCGCGCTTGCGCCGGAGTTATAGGCTAGTTTATAATTAACGTTACGACTAGGATTGAGTTTGGGAGAGCCTAGACATAGGAAACTCAACCTCTGAGTGAATGAAAATACTCAGTTAACCACTGATTGAAACATGGGTGTTGCTAATGATTGATGGGTAGTGTGAGTATCCTAATGAAGGGCATCTAAAGGATAGGCTTGGTATTGATAAATCGATAGCAAAGGATTAGTTGATTGTCAATCCAGGAAGCGAGACGTGGACGTATTCTAATGAGTGATGGGTAGTGACAGTACTCGAGCGAAGGTGCGCCTAATGTGGTAGGCCTCGTTTATCAATTAGTTCTTTACAAACGGAATAAAAGAAAACAAAATAAGCCGAGGGTAAGTCTGTCGCCTCGGAGAGCCCGCATGGATTACCTTTGAGTGTGAGTGGCGCCTGGTAACTCGGGGTCATAAGCTATATAGTTTGTCTACAGCGTTATAGTTCAAAGCCTATAAATAGTAGGTTGTCTCGACATACATGTGGGGTGCGATGAGATGAAGTTCAATCCTAATCCAAGTAAAGTGTCTCTAACTCTTCCTTTCTAATTCCATTGATTATTAATTTGCTATTTACAATTCCGCAACAATATTATCAAACCGTTGTTTCCGATCACAAGTTTACGTGAATTGACCGTTCCCTGTGGATACGATAACTCTTCTTACTATTATACTACTGGATTTTTGGTTCGCTTTCCAGAAACCCATCAAGTATTTTGGCGCCGTTACCGGGGAACAGTTTCCAATTCGTGTAAACCTTGGAGGTCTAATTATCAAGGATATCTATCTTAGGATTTCTTTTATTTATTATTCTTATTATTTAGGAAATTTTTATTTAGGGAATTTATACTTTTAATTATTATAATTTATTATTTTATTTTATTTATTTTCTTTTATAAAAAAATTTAATTAATTATTAAAAAAAAATAATAAAATAATAAATAATAAAAATAATTTTTTTTATTATTTTGTTCCTCTTTCTTGAGCTAACATTTGTTTGAGCTTCTTGAATAGTGAAAGACTGGTGTCTCAAAATCAATTGAGAGAAGTGACCAAATAGAGAGAGAAAAAGGGCAAAGGAGACAATTCAAGACTCTCCATAATTTAGGAAATTTGTATTATTTTTAGGAAATTTATAGTTTTTCTATTTTTTTTAATTTTTCTTCCACACTTACTCTTTTTAAAGTTTTTTGTTTATGTTTTGAGAGGCCATGTGTCCCCAATCAATTACAACTTGAAACAGAAATAGGAAGGAAATCAAGGAAGAACAAAAGTAGAAACAAGGAAAGGAGACAAGGGAGAAGTCGAGAAGAAAACAAAAATATTTTATTTTTAATTATTTTATTTTAATTATTTTCTCTAAAAAATATTATTATTATTTTGAAAAAAAATATTTTTTATTATTTTTTTAAATAAAAAAAATATAATAAATATTTATTATTATAAAAAAAATTATTATATATTATTTCTTGTTATTTTGTTTTTCTCTTTGTTTGAGTATCTTGATTGTTTCTCTTGAGAAAACAGGTAAAAAAAAAGGGGCAGAGCTCAAGGAGACAATTTCAACACTCTCTGTTCTACCACCCCAAGTGAAGTAAATGTTAAATGGATTATGAATGGCAAAATCAACCAAGGAGAACCCTTGGAGATTATGTTAGGTGGCAAGAACCAAGTTACTCCTCTCATACACCGATTCAAGGTAACGTCTCTAATTACAACAAATAGTCTAACAATTTTTCACAGGATTGGGGAAGTTACCAGAATCAGAATTTTGGGAGACACCAAGATGATGTTTCACTCCGTAAACAACCTTCTTTTCAACAGCAGCAAAGTTACTCTTCCTATCAACAAAGAGACTCACAATTTTATGAGTTTTTGGAAGAATTCAATCAAAGCAATATACAATTTCAGAAAGAGAGCGAAGAGCGAAGCAGAAACACTGACGCTTTGTTAAAGCAGATGGTAGAACAAAGGGAGTTAAGACTTCAGAAGGGGAGAGAAGAAGCAAGAAGAAAAAAGATGCTTTGATAGCGCAGCTAGCAGAACAAAGGGAGTTAAGACTTTGTAAGAGTATCGAAGAAATTCATCAAGGCAATATACAATTTCAAAAGGACAGAGAAGAAGCAAGAAGAAATATTGACGCCTTGTTGAAGCAATTAAAAGAAACTAGAGTCAAACAACAGTTAGAATAGAGCTCAGCAAACGCTCAAACCCAACCCCGTAGAATTTTGTCCCACCATAATTGTTAAATTAACAGGGGAGGAAATCAATAAGAATCTGGCTGATGAAGAAAAGGAACTAGAAAAAGAAGAAGAAAAAGAATATGAAATTGGAGAAACACAAGAAAGAGAATCAGAAGAAGTTGATGAGGAAAAGTAAGAAGAAGAAGGTGCAGCAAAAGAAGAAGAAGAAGAAAAAGGAGAGGAGGAAACATAAAAGATTGTGCTTGCAGAAGAGACTGACTGTGAAAAGGAGAAAGAGAAAAACACATATGAGGGTGTTCATGATGAAAAAGATCAAGAAAATGAGAAACAGAGTGAACAAGGAGATGGAAAATTAAGCTCGAGGAAGGAAGGGAAGTGGTACCAAGACCAAAGACCTTGCCTTATCCAACCAGTCCTCTAAAGGAAGATCAAGAAAGGCATGGTGCAAGTGATCAACCTTCCAGATCTCACAAAAGAAAGGCATGCAATCACACTGACCAGGACAAGGCAAAGAGAAGAAAGGTCAAGCTAGAATCAAATTCAAAGCCTAGAGCCAGATTGAAGATCAAGTGGTCAGGTGCGTTCCATATCAAGGAACCCCCCGAAGCAAAGAAATTGAGCGCAATCATTTGTGAATCATTCAAGCTTCAGGAGAAGAAGACTCATGCACATCAAATCAAGAAAATAAAGAAAAGAATAGATTTCTCCAAGGCAAGATTAAGGGGAGGTATATGGGCCAAAGAAAGAAAGGGTGCAGCTCACAAGCTCATCAAAATATTTCAGTTTCAGCCACCTTGAGAGAACAGGCGTCGAGCTATCAGACGTTAAACAAGCGCTTTCTGGGAGGCAACCCAGAGATTTTTAAAGTTTTTAGTTTTGTTTTATTTTCTTAATTAGGATTTTTCATTTTTTTAGGATTTAGGAAATTTTTAAAATTGATTGGAATAAGTTTGTGGAAAATAAAATATTTAAATGATAGGAAGTAGCAGAAACGTGACTGAAAATTGCAAAATTACATTCTGTTTTCTGCGCTTCAACCTGCACTGTAGCGCACGTAAAGCGCAGGAATGCAATTTTAGTCACTGTCTTCTGCGCTTCACCTGCGCTGTAGCGCAGCAGTACAAAATTTTAAAAATCTTCTATTTTCTCATGTACTGTTTCTCTACTTCCTAAGCTCTTCTTTTCACTCTTTCCACTCACAAACTTCCATCAATTTTGAAACTTTAGTTATATTTTTTTAATTTTTACCAATTGAAATCTTCATTTACTCTATTTTTATGATTTGCACTTTAGGGTAGCAACCTTAGGATTGTGAATATTATTGATAATTGCCATCTTAAATGTGATTTTGGCTGTGTGGAACATGAAGAACAATTTGCTTGATTGGAATGCTCTTTGTTTTGTGAGTTATTGAATTTGAAGGTGTTATGCTCTGTTTCTTTCAAAATTTTTTAAACTTTCACTTTCCATGGATTGATTGAATGCTTGCAAAACAAATGAGTATGTTCTGTTTTTAGGAAGGCATTACCAAGTGCAATGAAATTTTGTTGTGAAGAGAATAATTATTTATGCATGTAAATTGGTTAGTGATAGACTTCCATGTTCTTCATGAATTGCAGCGTATAAAGACTAGTTGACCCCAAACCAATCAGGAGTACTAGACCCATACCCAAGCATGCTGCTGGAAGAGTTCCGGATATTCTTGCAGTGGCCTGGGGACAGACCTATTCTTCCAGGGGGAGGTGGAGCAGCAGCAAGACAAGGATACAGAGGATGAAGATTGATACTGGTGTTTTCTTTCTTTTAGTTTTTCGTTTATTTTCTATTATTTTGGTGTTTTCTTTCATTTAGTTTTTCTTTTATTTTCTATTATTTCATAGAATTTTTTTAGTTAATTAGGATTTTTGTTTTGTATTTCATTTTTTTAAAAAATTTCAGAATTTTTAAAATCTTTTAGGACTTTAGGAAATTAAGACTTAAGGTAACTTTTTCAAATTCTCTGTAATTAAGTAGTTTAACTAACCATTCTAGGAAAGATGAAAGGGTCTTGTGATTAACTCCATAATCAATTAGGATTAGGGTACTTCTCAAGAGAACCTATCAGAATAGTTAATTAAAACCATTAAGTGCTTTATCAAGGAAAATTTAGCCAATAACCGGTGAGCTGAGACCCGAAACACTGAAATTGAGAGCTTTTCACCGCTGCTTGTCAACTGTTATTGCTTGAGTTTCTGAATTTTGTCTTACTAGTAGAAGGTGTGGAAGTGACAAAGGCATATTTTGTGATTCCAATATTGTGCTCAGTGCCAAATAGCCAACCCTGATTAAATGTTTCCATTTATTGATTGCCCATTTGAGCTTGAATATTTCCTTTGATGCACCCTAACCATATTCATTGAATGTATCCTGTCCCTTAACACTTGGGATATAGAGCAAGGTGCACCACAACAACATGAGATAAGAGGTTGGTCACAAAGATTCAAGAAAAGGCACAAGAAATCACAAAGAAGGATCCTCCCCCACAAATAAAGTTTCTATGTTATTCTTTATATCAAAAATAAAAAATAAAAAAAAAAATCTGCACAAAAGTGTGGAATTGAATAAGTTGGGGGGAGAATTACTTCAAACAATGAGGCCAAGCTGAAAAAGGGTGACCATTCAAGAATGACCAGGTGAATTGAGATAAGTCCCAAGCACATCCACAAGATGCTCTCTATTCAAAGTGTTCCTTGAATATCCAGAAAAACCATGATTTCTTGATAGCCCAGCCTCGTTACAACCTAAGAAAGACCTTTTGATCCATATTAACTGCTTGCAGGTTCAGATCTTGGAAACGACTATCAATTCTAGTTGTTCAATAGTGGTGAATAAGATTGAGGGAAACCTTTACCCGTGAGAATGAGAGATTTCCTTGGTTTATCACTTACTACTTTAATTGCTATTTTTGAGAAGTTTGATTGATGTTTGTATATCTATTCTGATTGATGATTGGTAACATCCCTTGATCCTGAGTTTTTCTTATGTTTGGAAGGTGACTGCTACTTAGGAAGGAGTTGATGAATAGTTCCTTGAATTTGTTTTTAATTATTTGGAATACATTGGGAATAGAATTGATCTTTGATTGCAAAGAGGTCTCTTGCTTGAGGACAAACAAGAAGTTAAGTTGGGGGGATTTTGATAAATGAAAATTAGTAGATAAATTAGAGCACTTTTTAGTTCACTTATCAAGGATAAAATGATAATTTTGCCCCAGTTTAATCCCTTTTTATTAAATAATAGATAAATTGTATTTATTAATCTAAGATTTGAATTTGATGCTATTTTGATAGAAATATTGCTGATTTTTGCATAATATTGCAAAGATTTGATTTGGAGGAAAGATAGCATTAAATGAGGGAGATATCTGCAAGATTTGAGATTGATTGAAGACATTTAATAAAGATTTGAAGAAGATTTGAGGCAATTAATGAGGAGATCACTGCCAATCAATCAAGGATTCTGCAGACAAGCTTCCCAAACAAATCAAAGATTGCTCAATAAATGCAAGGATTTCATCAAGAAAAGGGAAACAAGGAAAGACAAATCTGCCAAAACCAGTCTCAGGGAGAGATCAAGATTAAAAAGAGAAAGTTGGAGCTGCAGGACGCTACCTGCGCTTCACCTGTGCTACACAGCGCAGGGTGAAGCGCAGACTCTCTGGATCTTGCGCTCCAGCCTGCGCTGTAGCGCAGCTTGGAGCGCAGGTTACGCTGATTTGCTCCCTGTTGCCGTTTTTAGATAGATTTCTCCCCAATTTCCTTTGTATTTCCTTAGTCTATAAATAGGAACCTCTTGCACCAAATCCAGTGTGCACGATTATTGTAATTCAGTCTTATTTCAGTGACAATGCACCAAAGCTAAGTTTAGAGTAGGAGAGGAGGAGCGCTCCACAAGGATTGAAGATGGTGACATCATCTTCGGTGGTTTGTATGGCTACCTCGTGTAGTTAACTCTCCATTAGGATTGAATGTAATCGATTCCATTCCCAAGTGTATGTTGAACTCTATCTATTTATTTATGTAGTTCCCTAATTATAATGCTGGTAATCTCGTTCTGTGCTTTATTCCTAACTTCCGTGCTTGCGCCGGAGTTATAGGCTAGTTTGTAATTAACGTTACGACTAGGATTGAGTTTGGGGGAGCCTAGACATAGGAAACTCAACCTCTGAGTGAATGAGAATACTCGGTTAACCACTGACTGAAACATGGGTGTTGCTAATGATTGATGGGTAGTGTGAGTATCCTAATGAAGGGCATCTAAAGGATAAGCTTGGTATTGATAAACCGATAGCAAAGGATTAGTTGCTTGTCAATCCAAGAATCGAGACGTGGACGTATTCTAATGAGTGATGGGTAGTGACAGTACTCGAGCGAAGGTACGTCTAATGTGGTAGGCCTCGTTGATCAATTAGTTCTTTACAAACGGAATAAAAGAAAACAAAATAAGCCGAGGGTAAGTCTGTCGCCTGGGAGAGCCCGCATGGATTACCTTTGAGTGTGAGTGGCGGCTGGAAACTCGGGGTCATGAGCTATATAGTTTGTCTACAGCGTTATAGTTCAAAGCCTATAAATAGTAGGTAGTCTCGAGATACATGAGGGGTGCAATGAGATGAAGTTCAATCCTAATCCAAGTAAAGTGTCTCTAACTCTTCCTTTCTAATTCCATTGATTATTAATTTGTTATTTACAATTCCGCAACAATATTATCAAAACCGTTGTTTCCCTTGATAATTAGATCACAAGTTTACGTGAATTGACCGTTCCTTGTGGATACGATAACTCTTCTTACTATTATACTACTGGATTTTTGGTTCGCTTGCCAGAAACCCATCAAGTAGCATATGATTTGAAAGAGTTGAGAGAGAGAGTTACGAGAATAGGTTATTAGTATGTGTTAGCTTTAGGTAGAATTATTTTAGAGCTTTGGGCACTAGTTTTATGGATTTTATGGTTACCCATAATGAGTAGAGTTTCGAATAAATTTCTAAATATCGAAAATAGTTGTTGGTGTTCAGATATGTTGATTTCTACCTCGCACAATCCTCCTGCAGTTGTTGGGAAGTAGTTTGGCTTACTCTCCATAGTTGTGAGTGATTTAACGATCATCGTGACCTATTTTAAATATTTTTAGAAGTACTATTTTAAATTATCATGGTATATCTTAATTATGATTATTTAAACAAAATATGGGAAACGTGCTCTTTATATTGATTTCATTCTTCGTGAAATTCATTTTGAATGTTGTTAAATTATAAATTTAAATTGATTATGTTTGATGAAAATATTGATTTAATTTTGGAAGGGACTTTGAGAAAATAGAATAAAATTGATGTTTATATTATTGGGATCCATGTTAGAACCTTGTATGTCGTTAGCGGATGATAACGACCAAGGTGCACCTAGTTGTATAATTCCGGGAGGATAGGGCTATCCGTTAGATGGACCCCGCTACTCTGTGGAGAAGGCTATCAACGAGATGGATTTACCCCTAATGACGATTATTAGAAGTACTATTTTAAATTATCATGCTATATCTTAATGACGATTATTTAAATAAAATATGGGAAACATGCTCTTTATATTGATTTCATTCTCCGTCAAATTCATTTTAAGTGTTATTAAATTATAAATTTAAATTGATTATGTTTGATGAAAATATTTATTTAACTTTGGAAGGGACTTTGAGAAAATAGAATAAAATTGATGTTTATATTATTGGGATCCATGTTAAAATCTCGTATGTCATTAGCAAATGATAACGACAAAGGTGCACCTAGTTGTATGATTCCGAAGGAGAGGGATATCCGTTAGATGAAGCCGCCACTTTGTGGAGAGGGCTATCAACGAGATGGAGCTGCCCTGATGATATGATATGATATGGCACTGAGACATGATATGTTTCCGGGAGGAGAGGGCTATCCGTTAGATGGAGCAGCCCCAAGTGAGAGGCTACTCTTGAAGGAGAGGGCTATCAGCAAGTTGTAGCTTCCCCCGATGATATTGATAGATGGATATGGTTTTAAATAGGAGAGGGTTATTCGTTAAATGGAGACGCCCCAGGGGAGGGGCCACCCTTCGAAGGAGAGGGCTATCAGCGAGATGGAGCCGCCTCTCGATTATATCATGAGTGATCTCTACTGTATTTACATTTCATATGATTTATGGTTTACTCATTATATTTCATTTCGAATTTATTTATTAAACTTATATATGATAAATATGTTATTGCTTTGGATATGATAAACTTACCTCATGGATATTGGAAACAAGTTATCTCAGATTGTGGGATTTATTGAACTCGCTCGTTTAGTAAGTTTTATGTTGAGAAATAAATTTTATACTAAGAATCGTTTCTATCGAACAATTCGTGTGTTGGTGTGTTTCCCTTCTAGTTCATGGTGGTTGTTAGGCCCTCACTAAGTCTTTATGACTTAGCCATTTCTATTGTTTTTCATCCAGATTCCCAGGCAGCTGAATAACAGGCTGCTAGCAGATTCATTTTTTCTAGCTCTGTTGTTATTTCATTTTGGTATACCTCCTTTATGTTGGTGGCCATTTTATGTTATTTTTGGATTTTATGTATATTCTGCAACTATAAGGAGTTTAGCCATTGGTTTAGGTTGAGATGTATATTTTGGTGTTGATTGGATCAATACTATGTCGTTGGGAACTCTGGCCGGTAATATTGTTGATAAAAAGATTTTCTGTAAATTTTGGGATGTCCAAATATATAGGGTAGACTTTGTCAAATTTTTTGTAAAATCCTGGTAGTTTGTTTATTTTAGAAAATCATTTTTCAAGTAATGTACTATTGTTTTAGGCTTGTCAGGCTAAGGGTATTAGTCTGTGTGCCGGTCACGACCTTGGATTTGGTCGTGACACATATGGTTGGCAAATGAAGAGGAAAATGAAATTAGAAGGATGGTAGCCTTTCAAGAAGTACTAAATTGATTCTTTGAATTCCATTTTCAAAAATATGAATGTTGCACATGTTGTTGTTGTCGAACAAGTTGATATTCCTACCTTTGAACCCATGGAAGCTCTCCTAGCATTAAACCTACTCCAAAATGATAGCACCTTGATTCCTGGATCTAGATTTTGAAGCATGAGACCAAACAATAGTTAGAATTCAGAATTAATGGAAAGGAAATGAAGAATAAAATAGAAAAATGGAGAAGGAAAGAGGTGGAGGTGAACGCCACTGCAATAGGCAACTCCCACAGCAGATAAGTTTGGTGCTAGACGCCACTGATTCGAGGGAATCAGATAAGTCTCAGATGGTTTGAGCTAGAACCACCAAGTCTTCTCTACTCACATGAATGAGGAGGAATTTTGGCATAATGCCTTTACTTATAAAATCAAAGTTACAAACTGAAGAGAAGAGTCCCATATTTATAGGAAACTTGGGCGGCCAAAATGAGAAAGAAAATAAGGAAGACTATAATTTCTACTCCTAATGTGATTTGATCGCATGACCTCCTAAACACTTAGCTAAGCCAACTCTTAGCCAATAAACCCACTAAAAGTAATAGCCGGCATTAAGAGTAGTAATTAGGAAAATTACAAACAAGTCCTATTACAATTAAATCCTAATTAACTCATAAATAAATGAAGTCTTCATGTTGACTTGGGTCAAGTTGGTCAAAGGTTGACCATGGGGGTTGACCAACACTATGGTTGACCAAAGCTTGGTTCAGCTCCAAGCATCCCATATAGGTCCAAGCTTGCCTCTAGCTCTTCAAACCCTGTTGCATCTCAGAGTTCCACTGGCAGTTGCCATCATTCCCTCCCCCTTATAAAGGATTTGACTTCATATCTGAAAGTTTAGAGAGAATCATAAGAAAAAGAGTAGCTGGGGTAGAAAGAAGGAGATGGATGACAAGAATGGTAAGTAAGAAGAAACTTCCCTTAGCCTTTGGAGAGTACCACTAGGTTCCTAAAGCTTGAACATCTTCCTTGAGCCTAATCAAGGAGAAGACCCATGATTCCCATTCCCAGACGTTAAAAAAAGAAAGCTCATAACAAAAATACTTGGGAATCATAAAGATTAGTAGCTTGAAAACATAAGGGATGAACATATGGTAAAGATGATAGGGGTAAGAAAACTCCCTTGTTGAAAGTTGAACCAGCTCATCCTTGCCCACTTTAGCCGCTAAGAGATTGGATCCCGGGTCAAAGCCTAAAGCCATGCCACGTAGGTAGAAAATTAAACTGCACACTAGGGATGAATAAGAAACTTCCCTTGCACAAGTTCCTAGTACACTGCAATTTGTTAGAATCATTAAAATATCCTATAGTGTGTTCCGAAATGAAAGCACATTTGAAACTACGCGACATGAATGTTTTAATATATTTTAAGAATCCACCATGCTCATAGAGTAAATCAAATGCATGCCATGAACTAGTGTAGTTACCCTTGCGATGCACGGGTCCTACCAAAATTATTTATGAACTTCATGCAATGGCAATAGAGATTCATTGAGGTTATAGCTAAATTAAAATCCAACGGCATGAAGTATTGTATTAGAGCGTATTAGCACAATAGAGGGATATGGTGCTAGATGATCATGAATTGCTGTTACTATATAAGGTATGTCATATAAAGTATATCTTATCAATAATGATTGCCTAATACATGAAAACGACTTTGTATAATTATAGATTATAAATAGATTTTATTAAAAAAACTATATTATCTAAAATTTTAATGTCTCTTTAAAATATCAAAAACCGATCAAACGTTCACTATAAATTGTATCAGATTGGATCAGATTGGAAAAAATATCAAAATTGATTGGATGATGAAATGATAAAATCGTAATGATTGGATTGAATGATTATTTTGCCTCAAAATCGATCCAACCGAACAACGAACACCCCTAATGAAGATACACAGATTAGAAATACAATAAGTGTGTTAAGCTTCATTAAATATAATACATTTACCGTGTCTGTCCAATTTGAAGAATATTTTTGTTTCTATTTATCTTTCCCATTGAAAAGTTCGAGAGAATATTAATTACAGTTTTATACTTTTAGCCTTAATAAAAGATATAATAAGTGAAAAAATTAATGCATAAAATATGGAGACAGATGATATATTAGGAAAAAAATAAAATAAATTTAATTTAAATCAACACATTCATTGTATCTCTTATTCAACACAATAAATTTAATGTAAATAATATATTAGGAAAATACACAATAAATTTGATGTAAATCAACACATTTTATTATATTACCACATCCAAACTTGAGTATCAATCTCAACAAGTATATCTGTATTCATGTGTATCGATATCTACAAATTAAATAATTTTAATGTAAATAATATATTAGGAAAATACACAATAATTTTGATTTAAATCAACACATTTTATTAGATTACCGCATCTAAACTTTAGTATCAATTTCAACAAATATATCTATGCTCATGTGTATAAATATTTACGAATTAAACAATTTTACTTTGAATAAAAGAGATGACATGACTTTTGATAACAAAAAGTAGTAGTAGTAGTAGTAATAATAAAATAACTTATAAAATATTATAATAAATTGAATGAATAGTGAAAAAAATATTAAAAAACCTATTGGATTGTATAATTATAGATCATAGATAGATTTTATTAAAAAAACTATATTATCTAATATTTTATTGTCACTTTAAAAAATCAAAAAATAGATTTAATCCAATTCAATATAAATTGCATTGGATTGGATCAGATTTGAAAAAATATCAAAATTGATTGGATGATGAAATAATAAAATCGTAATGATTGTATCGAATGATTTTTTGTAGCAAAATCGACCAAACCGAACCATGAACACACCTAATGAAGATACACAAATTAAGATATACAATAAGTGTGTTAAGCCTTCATTAAATCTAACACATTTACCGTATCTGTCCAATTTGAAGAATATTTTTGTTTAGGATACATAGATTAAGAATATTTAATGAAGCTTAACACACTTAGATCAAATGATTTTTTGCTGCAAAACCGATTCAAATCGAACCACGAACACCCCTAACATGGGAGTAGCCAGGATTTTTTCGTTGGGGGCCGGAATAAAGTACTATATTGAGTCATTTTTACAAGATTTTTTTATGATTTTATTCAGTCATTTTTCTTAGACTTTTTACAAATTTTTAGATGCATTTCTTATCTTTTTTGTATCTTTACCCCTCGTAGTTATTGAACATTTATAATTTTTAGATTAGTTAATGTGGGGAATACAATAGAGTTTAACTTACAAAAAAGGATATAAAAAAACTTATAATAAGGGTAAATTTGGAAGTTTCATGATTTTTGATAAAACTAAAATATTAAAAAATATTTTTTTTAATTTTATAACCTAGCCGTAAAAGTAAAATTCAAATCAAATCAAAGAAAATTCTTTTTTATTCTTGTAAGATTTTTATTTTTTATCATGCAGATATAAAAAATACATTCAAATAAAACACAATCTTCTTTAATTTTGATAAAACTTTATGATCTCTAAATAAAGAAAAATGATTAATATAAATAATATACAAAAAAAGGAAATGAGGACTCAATACAAGTAGTGAAAGAATTATAAAAGGTAGTACTATTAAATATACAAAATATTTTGGGGGGACCAGATTAAAAATTAATAAAATATTTCATATGAGATCTATATTTTTTTTTTGCTAAGCAAAAGAGCAAATAAATTAAAAGGAGTACAAGGGGTACTCTAACCCATATACAATTACAAACAACCCATATGTAAATCCATCACCCAATCCTAGAATTTAGAATAACATCACAAACAAAAGATACACAACAGGCAAAGATCTCACGAAAAATTGAGGTATAGTGCAGGAGATAATACCCAAGAGCCAAAAGGGTAATGAAAAGTATTGTCTCTAGCTGTAACCCAATTCCAGGAGCGAAGTTTAACAAGTTCCAGCAACTCACTTTGCACAACCAACTGATTAGAGAACACAACCTCATTCCTAGCAATCCAGAGAGTCCAAATAGTATCCATCCAAACCACTGACCAACGTAAGCGATTCCCGCCATCACAATTAGGAAGACCCACAAAATATTCAAGATGAGGGAGACAGGAATTGGACAAAACAGAACTCAAACCAAACCAATTTAAATAGAGCATCCAAATGTTATATGCAAAAGGACACTGGAAAAATAAATGTTCAATTGTCTCCAACTCATGTCCGCACCAAACACAACCTCCATCATTAGGATGCAAAATTTGCCTCTTTATTAAATTATTTTTTGTTGGTATTCTATTCAAGATTACTCTCCAAACAAATGCTGAAATTTTTGAAGGCAATAGCATTGACCACAGTAACCTGTGTAGGGGGAATTCTGCAAAAAATTCATCATTAAATATGAGTTTATAGGCTGACTTAACTATATAAACTCCCTCATTTGAAGCTGTCCACCGCCAGTAATCCATATGATCATGCCGCAAAAAAACAGTGTTGACCTCAGCTAATAATTGCACTAATAGCTCTTTCTCCTATTGAAAAAGGTTTCTCTGCCACTCCCAATTCTATACACAAACTCCGTCCCTCCAGATAACCATATCAGCCACAGTAGCATTTTTATTAGTGACTATAGAGAACAATCTACTGTACCTTTCACACAAAGGTGAAGGCCCACACCAAGGGTCCAACCAAAAATAAGTATCCCTCCCATTCCCAACTACCTTTATGCAAGCATTAGGAAACCACCCTTCTTTGACCAATACCTCCTTCTCTATGTTCCACAAACTTACCCACCAATTTGAACCCCTTCCCATAAAATAAGTCGCCTTTATAGAACACTCCCCATACAAAGAGACTAACACCCTATTCCACAATTTACCCTTATCAACTAAAAATCTCCATCTCCATTTACCTAACAAAGCAAGGTTGAAGGACCTCAAATCTCTAATGCCTAACCCCCCCCATGCTTTTTTTCTTTACACACATCATCCCAAGCTACTCAAGCAATTTTACTATGATCCTCATCCCCACCCCAAAGAAACATTTTAAATAGAGATTCAAGTTTGGAGATTATACCTTTCGGAGCCTTGAAAAAGGAAAGATAGTAGGTCAGAATGGAGTGAAGAACGGACTTCAAGAGGACACTTCTGCCACCAAAAGAAAGAGTCTTGCTCTTTCACTTAGATAACCTTTTCTGCACCTTATGAATAATCGGTTCCCAGGTACTCAATCTTTTTGGGTTTACACCAATGGGAAGACCCAGATAAACAAATGGAAGAGAGCCAACTTTGCAACTTAAAAATAATGCCATTGCATCCACCAACTCTTTTTCTACATTAACACCATAAAGCTTACTCTTATGGAAATTGACTTTTAGGCCAGCCACTAACTCAAAAAGTTGGAGGATAGACTTAATAGCCCAAACATTTTGCATGGTCACTTCCCCTACAAAAATGGTATCATCTGCATATTGTAGATGCGACACTAGAACTGAATCACCACCCACCTTATGACCACTGAAAACATGAGAGTCTACCGCTTTACTCATCATAGCATTAAGGCCCTCAGCAGCAATAATAAACAAAAAGGGGCCAAGGGATCCCCTTGTCTCAATCCCCTTCCAATCCCAAACTCACCAGATGGACTACCATTCAATAGAATAGAGACTCTTGCAGTCCTTAAACACTCCGCTATCCACCCCCTCCACTTACTTGGAAATCCCATTCTCCCCATGACATACTGTAAAAATTCCCAATTAGCGGAATCATATGCCTTTTCAAAGTCCACTTTAAATAACAACCCACTTCGTCGATCTCTCTTAAGCTCCTCCACAATCTCATTTGCAATGACAATACCATCAAGGATACAACTGCCACTCATAAATGCTGATTGACAATCAGATATAACACTTCTAACCACCTTTCGCAGCCTATTTAGACAACACCTTATAAATACAACCAATTAAGGAGATTGGCCTATATTCTTCCACCCTCTGAGAACACTCTATTTTAGGAACTAGCACAACAAATGACCTGTTAGACCCTTTAACGAGCTTTCCATTAGCATGAAACTCAAGAAAAAAAGCCATAAGGTCATCTTTCAACACATCCCAGAAATCCTTGATGAAAGTAAAGTTAAAGCCGTCTGGGCCAGGACTCTTTGAACCTTCACAATCCCACACTGCGTCCTTGACTTCCAACTCAGAAAAAGGCAGAGTCAGCATTGTAACCTCTGAATCAGACAACTGTTGAAAATTTACCCCATCAATACATGGCATGTGCAATCTGTGCTCCTGAAAGTGTTGCTCAAAAAAACTCCTAACACCCTCTTTCATTGTAGAGGGTTCAGAGTAACGAACACTATTTACCACTAGAGATCTAATCTCATTCCTCACCCTTCATTTGTTAATGCTTGCATGAAAATATTTAGTATTGGCATCCCCTTCTCGCAACCATCTAAGTCTTGATTTTTGAAAGAGCAAACTATCTTTCAATGCTGAATAATGACACAAATGTGTACGCCATTCATTCCTTTGCTGAATTTCCTCATCTAATAAATTAGATTCTTCCGCCTTAAGATCCAATAGATTGGCATTGGTTTTAGCCTCATTTATCTTTTGCTCCAAATCACCAAAAGTCTTCTTATTCCATTCAACTAGAAGCTTCTTCATTGCCTTTAATTTTTCTTTTAAAGAATAAGAAGCCCGGCCTTCAAAATGCAGTTCCTTCCAATTTAACTTAACAAAATCAGCATAGCCTGAGTTAGTCCTCCAACAATCCAGAACTCTAAACGGTTTTGGCCCCCAATTAATAACTTCATTTTTCAACAGAATAGCACAGTGATCTGATATGCCTCTTTGAAGCCCTCACTGGGACGAATTACTCCACTGCAACAACCAAGAATGAGAGACGAGGAAGTGGTCTAATCTACTCATACAGGCTCCATCTGCTTTATACCAACTATACTTTCTCCCAATCAGTGGTAGATCCAACAACTCTGCCTCCTCAATGAACCCAATAAAGCAATTGATATCCTCCCTTCGCCATATAGAATTAGAGCCTTTTCTTTCCAATTCAGATTTCACTGAATTAAAATTACCTCCCAAACACCAAAGATCACCCCCACGACTTCTCTTTACCTCCAACAATTTAGACCACAACTCTATTTTACCTGATAGAGCTCAAGGAGCATATACATTCACAACATTGCAAAAAATTCTACGTTCCCTCCACCAGCCACACACTCCTAAAAAATGATCACCATTAAAAATCTGATGTAGCTGAAATTTAAATCTCCTCCAAGTAGACAACAACCCACCTGACAAGCCTTGTGCTGGTGTAAAAGTCCAATCGAAATCATCATCCCCCCATATGAAGGCACACAATTTTCTATCGATCACTTCTATTTTAGTTTCCTGAACACAAATAAAATCAACACACTCAGTCTGTACCATTTTTCGTATCTCCACCTTTTTTAGTCTCCCCCAATCCCTCTAATGTTAATTGTTGCAATTATCATAGAACAAAAATGAAACCCCCACAGTTGGAGAAATCACATCAATTTCCCCTCGTCACCCCTCTTCCAATAGACACCCCCAAAATCTTACCAATATCCCACACCCGTTCTGCTATTTCATAGGGTTCATGTTCCAAAGCAACATCAGTATTAATAAGCTGAGTATTGGAATGACTCACCTGCACAGCAGAAATCAACTTCTTCTTTGGTCTACCACGCCTTCTTTTTACTTGCCCCTCATGTCCAACACGTAAACCAGTCTTCAACTTCAAGGGTAGAAAATTTGTCGTGCACCTCAGTAATAGGAACCTCGCACAGATCATTATCACGAACAGAAACCATTGCTGTCTCAAGAGGGTGTTGATTATCTAGCACTTACATTTCAACGGCGGAGATAATGTTATCCGTATGACCCACCTCTTGCACCTTACTCACCAGACCCCCACTTTCCCTGCCACACTCAGACTCCCTATGAGATGCAAATACCACGAAGTTGTTTGCCACACTGCCTCCTGGACCGCACTTAGTCATAGGCACTTCCGCAACACGCACACCAGGCTCTACCTCAGCGGCTCAAGCATTAAAAGAATTATGTTGTGCAGTGTCCCAATCACTCACGAATCCAGCACCGAACGCACCTCTATGGGTAGAAGTATTGAGAGAATCACGTTGGGCCACATCAGCATCACACGACCCATTGTCACACTTCCCTTCCAAATTGTCATTCACGCGTGGCCCATTGAAATAGTTCAAATGCTGTCCAAAAGCGTGATTCAAATGGACTGACCCCACTTGCAGGTTCACGTTCTCCACACGGTCCAAGTCATGGCCGACCCCACTCAACATCCTATCATCCGCAACAAGCCATTCCTGCACCACAGGCCCATCATGGGCGGACACACATACCCCTTCACAACTATGAGCCGCACATGATTGTGTTTCTTCACTCAAATGAGGCCCAGGATGTTGAGACAAACTCACTCCTAAAAGATTTTAATATACCAAACCATTAAGTTTAACCATGAGTTGAAAATGAATTAGCTTCATCCTGGTATTACTAACTATATATTCAAGCTTGTGGCAGGATTTTTCTAGACTTTGTTTTGCAGTTTTTATCAAGAATCTGAAAATAATCAAAGGCGTTCTTTGAGACTCACGACACAAAAAGTCAGAAACATAAAGTGCCAAAGGAGCAAAAATTGAAGATTTAACAAAGAACAATGAAAGAGACTCAAGAACAGCTTGAGACGTTGTCTCAAGAATCAGATGCAAGCTCAAACACAAAGGTTCATCTCGTGAGATAAAAGTCAAAGATTCAAAAAAACTGGGAGAACATCATAAAGACTTGAAGACTCCTCATATAAGATTCAGATCCCAAGTATACAAGAGATCAGACGCAAATCTGTCATCTCAAGAAGAAACTTCAGAACAGCTTGAGACGTAAGCTCATGGAGAGACGTAAGCTCATGAACAGATGCTAAATGATGAGATCCAATCTCAGTCACAAGAGATGAGTGCTAGAGACTCAAGTACAACTTGAGTAAAGGTGAAACCCAAAGTCAACACAAGGAAAAAGTACACTGTGCGCTGTCACAAGTAACATCACTCTGATAAAGTCATCATTTGTCCAGCATGTCTTTTCTCTCCAACAGCTCTTTTCCAACGGCTCTTAACTGCCATACAACGGCCAAAAACGGCTAGTATGTCTTGGAATAAAAAGCAAAAATAAGCTACAGTGAAGAAAAAGAAAGACCAGACTGAATACTTATTATTATCGCATCTCATCTCAGATCACAGATACACGTCTCATCTCAAGTGCATTGCCAACAAATCAGATCTTAACTAAAAGCACTTGTCGTCTCTTGTAACATCTCTTCTCAGTATTTTATCTGTTTATCCCCTTAGAAGAGAAACTTTCTAGCAAACAACTACTGCATATCCATACTGTATATGGTCAAGCTTGATCCATCTTAAACTATTATCCATTGTAACCCATCTTATCTAAGATAGGAAGAAGCCTAGTCTTAGAGTGAGTGTGAGCGTCCTGAAGAGGCTGTAAGAATACTTGTGGCTCAGCCAAGATAGGAAGTGCCTAGGCTTGGTGTGAGAGACGTCCTGAAGAGGCTGTAAGAATACTTGTAATTGACAGGTTGTCAATAGTGGAAATCTCACGTGTTGTGAGGACTGGACGTAGCCCAAGGTGTGGGTGAACCAGGATAAGATCTCTGTGCCATATCTCTTCTCATATCCTTATTTTGTTTTAACTTATTACTGATCTGTTAATTATTAAAAGTTAATAATTGAAAAATATAACTGAATCTGAAGCAAAAGTCCAGAACAACAAAATATAAATTAAACAACTCAGATTGAAATTAGTTACACATTGATTTAACAAGAGACCCCAAGTCAACTGACTTGAGATCACGTCTCAACATCCAAACCTTAGTGTGTAATTTTCAGGAATTTTTTAAGTCTCTATTCAACCCCACTTCTAGAGACATTTAGCCAACTTCAGTTGTTATCAGAGCTCGGCCTCTCAAGGGGTTGAGCACACCTGCGTGTGAAGAGGAAAAGATCCATGACTGGAACTAGTGCAAGCTTGTTCATACCTGAAGGAGCATCCACCAACAGGCCACCTGCCTTTGATGGAATTGATTACTACTACTGGAAGGACATGATGAGCTTGAACAAAGAATAGTTAAACCCAGAGATAGATGGACTGATGCTGAAAAGGCAAGGTATGTCCTAAACTCAAGAGCAAAGTATCTGCTAACCTGTGCTCTTAGCCGCAGTGAATATGATAAGGTAGCAGGATGTACATCAGCCAAAGAAATATGGGATGCACTTGAGGTAGAACATGAAGGAACAAACCAAGTTAAGGAAGCAAAGATCAACATACTGGTAAGACAGTATGAGCTCTTCAAGATGAACGAAGATGAGGGCATTGAAGATATGGTGAGACGATTCATAGTTATCACAAATGACCTCAAATCCTTGGGAATAACCTATTCTAATCAAGACATGGTAAGAAAGATCTTGAGAAGCCTACCCAAGCCTTGGAGACCTAAAGTCACAGCCATCCAAGAAGCCAAAGATCTCAGCAATCTCAGACTAGATGAGCTTCTTGGATCATTAAAAATGCATGAGTAGGAGCTGATGGAAGAAAACCACATCAGACGTCCAAAACCAATTGCATTAAAGGCAACATCTAGCAACACTAAAAGCAAGAAGGTAAGCTCATCTCAATAGACTTCACTTACCTCATCTCATGATACAGAAACTGAAGAAGAAGAAGATGATGATGGAAGTGAGATGGATGATGAACTGGCTTACATCTTAAGAAAGATCATACGTATGTGGAGAGCTAGAGGAAGTGGAAGAAGAAACTTCCCATCAAGAAGAGGAGAAGTCAAATCTGATAGAAAAGGTCAATTCATCTGCTTTGAGTGCAGAAAACCTGGACACATCAAATTTGAGTGCCCACAGCTCAGGAAGGAAATAAAGAAAAGCCCAAGAAAGATGGCAATGATGGCCACCTGGGATGACACTGATGGAGATGAAAGCCAAGATGAACAATCACCTAATCTGTGTCTTATGGCTAATGGAGACTCATCTGATGAAGAGGTATATGAATCTGACTCTGAATATTCAATTGATGAACTTAAGTCAGCTTTTGAAAACCTCCTATATGATTCAAATCTTCTTGCTTCTAAGAGCTCCTTACTAAAATCAGGATTGAATAAAGCTCTTGAGAAGATAAAATTTCTTGAAAATGAAAATGAAAATTTGAATCATAAAAACAACAGTCTCATGCCGTGTCACATGAGACTATCTGAAATTGTTAAAGCTAAGACTCAAGTTCATAATGAGCAAGAGCTGAAAGATTTATCTGATGAAAACCAGAAACTCAAGAGGCAAAATAGAATTCTCATAGATGATCTGGCAAAATTTGTAAATGGAACTAAAAATCTTGAGATACTCATTGGGTCTCAAAAAGGAATCTTTGATAAAGCTGGATTAGGTTATGAGAAATCCTCTAGTGAAATCTGGTATAAAGATTTCTTTATTCCTGCTAGTAAAAGGAAGAAAGAAAGATGCTCTTGCTGTAGTAAATTTGGCCACAAGACCACAGATTGCTACATGAGACAAGTAGCATCTAAAAGAAAGGCAACTAACCATGAAGGACCCAAATATAAGTGGGTACCTAAAGCTAAAACTCTTGATGTAACAGGTATGCCTAGCAGCAGCCAAGTGAAAAAGGATGTGGGTGCTGGACAGTGGATGTTCAAGGCACATGACTGGGGACAAAAGCAAATTCCTGTCACTTGAAGAAAGAGCTACAGGAGTTGTCTCCTTTGGAGACAACAGTAAGGCCCAAATTAAGGGCATAGGTAAGATTGGTAAGACAAACTCAACTCATATTGAAAATGTCTATTTTGTTGAGGGTCTGAAACATAACTTGTTGAGCATTGGCCAACTGTTTGACAATGGCTATTATGTTAATTTTCAACCTACCTTCTGTGAGATCATAGACTCAAAGACTGGAAAAATAGCCTTTTCTAGAGAAAGAAATAAAAAGCTCTACTCAGTCTCACTTGAGAGCCTGTCTGATCTCACATGTCTCTTGTCCCATGACCATGAGAAGTGGCTATGGCACAAAAGGGTTGGACACATTAACATGTGAACCATCAGTCAACTTGCTAGCCAGTCTCTTGTCAAAGGATTACCAAAGGTAAAATTTGACAAAGACATGATTTGTGAATCTTGTATAAAAAGTAAACACAACAAGTCAAGCTTCAAACCTAAATCTCATGTCTCAACCACCAGACCACTTGAGATTTTCCACATTGATCTTTTTGGCCCAACTAAGACTACAAGTCTCAGTGGCAAGAAATATGGTTTTGTAATTGTGGATGACAACTCAAGGTTTACCTGGGTTCTATTTCTATCTCAAAAGGATGAATCTTATGAATCCTTTAAAACATTTTGTAAAAAGATTCAATCTGAGAAAGGATATGGAATTGGTGTTGTGAGAAGTGATCATGGAGGAGAATTTGATAATGCCAAATTTAGAAACTTCTTTAATAAAAATGGCATTACTCACAATTTCTCCTATCCAAGAACACCTCAACAAAATGGTGTAGTTGAAAGAAAGAACAGAACTCTACAAGAAATGGCAAGAACTTTGTTATGTGACTCTGGAATTGAAAAATATTTTTGGGCAGAGGCTATAAACACCTCCTGCTATATTTTAAACAGAGTTTCTATAAGAAAGATCTTGAATAAAATTCCATATGAACTATGAAAAGGAAGAAAGCTCTCAATATCTTACTTTCATGTATTTGGGTGTGACTGTTTTATTCTAAACACTAAAGATCAACTTGGTAAGTTTGATACAAAGTCTGACAAAGGAATTTTTCTTGGCTATTCTCTTACCTCTAAGGCATATAGAGTATATAACTTAAGAACAAAAACTACTGAAGAATCTATGCATGTAGTCTTCAATGAGATGCAGGACAACTCTGAAAAGAATATGGATGAAGAAATTGAGGAAATGATGGGAGATCTGAGAATCTCAACTTAGGAAGCTGAAGATAGAATCACTCCTGAACAAAAGATGATGAGATCTTCTCAAACAGAAGGATCACTCAAAAAGGTTCACCCTGAGATGCCTAATACACCTCAAAAGGAAGACAAATCTGAAGGACAAGTTGAGACCAGGGGAACAGAACAAGGAACACTTGAGATCCACAATGAACATGCATCTCAACCACCAAAGAGCTGGAGGTTGGTGAGATCTCATCCCAGAGATCAAATAATTGGAGAGACTTCAAAAAGAGTCAGAACAAGATCTTCTTTTAGAGATGTTGAGAACATGCTGGCACTTCTCTCTGAAGTAGAACCTAAAGACATTCATTAAGCTCTTAATGATGAATCCTGGATCAAGGCAATGGAAGAAGAGCTCAACCAGTTTGACAAGATTAAAGTCTGGAATCTAGTTCCTCCTCCATCTTATCAATCTGTAATTGGCACTAGATGGGTCTTTAGAAACAAATTGAATGAAAAAGGAAAAGTTATGAGAAACAAAGCAAGACTGGTGGCTCAAGGATATAATCAACAGGAAGGAATTGACTATGATGAAACATTTGCTTCTGTTGCCAGACTTGAAGCAATCAGAATCTTATTGGCTTTTGCTGCTCACAAAGACTTCAAGCTCTACCAAATGGATGTAAAAGGTGCATTCTTAAATGGAATTATTGAAGAGGAAGTCTATGTAAGACAACCATCGGGCTTTGAAGATCCCTATCATCCAGAGTATGTTCTCAGACTAAAAAAGGCTCTATAAGGTTTCAAGCAAGCTCCAAGAGCTTGGTATGACAGGTTAAGCTCATTCTTACTTAAAAATGGTTTCACCAGAGGACAAATTGATACCACATTGTTTAAAATGGAAGTCAACAAAGATTTATTGATTAATCAAATTTATGTTGATGACATTATCTTTGGATCCACTAATGAACTTCTTTGTCAAGAATTTTCAAGACTCATGCAGGGAGAATTTGAAATGAGCATGATGGATGAACTAAGATTCTTCCTTGGGCTGCAAATAAAGCAATTGTCAGAAGGCATCTTCATCTGTCAAGAGAAATATGCAAGAGATTTACTAACAAAATTCAAGATGAGTGATGCCAAGCCAATGAAGACTTCCATGCACCCCTCAACTCAGCTTGACAAAGATGAGACTGGTAAAGCTGTCTTAGAAAAGACTTACAGAGGTATGATTGGATCTCTCATGTACCTAACTGCCAACAGACCTGATATTCAGTATGTTGTAGGTATCTGTGCAAGTTATCAATCAGACCAAAAGGAATCTCATCTTACTGCTGTTAAAAGAATTTTTAGATATTTAATAGGAACCACTAATCTTGGTCTCTGGTATGAGAAAGGTTCAAGTTTTGATCTCATAGGATACAGTGATGCTGACTTTGTTGGAGATAAAATGGATAGAAAAAGCACCAGTGGCACCTGTCAATTTCTTGGGAAATGTCTTATATCCTGGCCTTGCAAGAAACAGAACACAATAGCCTTGTCCACAACTGAAGCTGAATATGTCTCAGTAGTTGCATGCTGCACTCAGATTTTGTGGATCAAATCTCAAATGCAAGACTATGCACTCAGGTTGTAACATCCAGCAAATTAGGGGTTTTAATAATTTATTAAGTTACAAACAAGAGAATTAGGTGTTAGTAAATCAAGAAAGGTAAACTGTGAAATTATAGGTTAAAAACCAAGTTTATGCTTTAACTTAGTGAATTTGAGAAAATTGGGTTCTGGTAATCGATTACTCACAGGGTGTAATCGATTACCAGAGAGCTAGTTTTTAGGTAATGGATTACTCATAGGGTGTAATCGATTACCAGAGAGCTAGTTTCTAGGTAATCGATTACCAAATGTTGTAATCGATTACCAGTTTCCCAGAGACGTTTTCTTGTGTAATTTTTTACCTCTGGTAATCGATTACAGCATTACTGAAATCGATTACTAGTTGTCCAGTATAAATACTTGGACATGCAAAAATCAGAAAAACTCATTTTTTGTTCTTCTTCTTCCTTCGAACCCTAGAGAGAGAGAGTTTCTAGAGAGAGAAAGTGGAATTTTGAAGTGATTAAGGAGAATTGAAGCTAGGATTCATCAAAGGATCATCCAACTCATCAATCTATCTTGTGATTTTCAAGAAATTGGTGAGTATAACTCACAGACTCTCACTTTTCCTTGATTTTGATTTCTCCCCATTGTATGAACCCTACTCTCTTGATTCCCTTTCTATATGTATATTGTAGTTGGATTGATGATAGTTGTGTAAGATTGAGTAGTTTCGTTAGGATTTTCATTGAAAACCTTAGGGTAGCGAGATTTACGAAAGTAGCGAGATTGCGAAATTGACGAAATGCTCAATGTATGAACCCTACTCCCTTGATTCCATTTCTATATGATTAAATTGAATGGGATTACGATGAATGCACTAGAATTGAGTATATTATGCTAGGAATTGATTATAAATCCCTTGAATTTTGAAGTTACGAAAGTTACGAAAGTCTCGAAACACTCGAATTGCTTGAAATTCTAGTTTTGGGTTATCAATTCATGTTTACCGGTTTCGACCGTGAATCAAGTAAGCCAACCTTGTGTTGTGAGTTAAGATATTGATTGATTATGTAAAAATATTGACTTCGGTCCAGTAATGAGTGGGATACGTCCCCGGGAAAGACGTTTCCCGTAGTCTGAGCTCAGTTCTAACTCCAGTTTCAGTAATAAGTTCATGCCTGCTAAATATAGCAGTGAGTTGCATTTTATTGATTATGATTATGTTAGTTATGATATGTAATGTTAATACATACTGGTGATTGATATCTTTTATTTTGATATACATTGAGTAGTGCTTGTTTCCTGTACACTGAGCATGATTAGTTATATTTCACTGAGGCATTAGTCTCACCACGCGTTTTGTGGATATAATCTAGGTGTGCAGGTACCTCCTGGAGGAAATAAGTGAGTTTAGAGCCGGAGTTGATGCGTTTAGATGTTTCTTTTTGGATTGTATATAAAAGTTGTATCACTCGAATTTTTGTTAAGTTGTTCAAGTTTGTAGCCTTCGAGCCTGATGTATATATATATTAGGGAGCTTATATATGTATATAGTTTGGTTGATATTAGAGATACTAGTTTATAATCTTTGGACCATATGTATATGAATGTGTATATTATGGACTTTGATTATGTAATTAAGGTTTAAGTTAATCACATTTTGTTTAAGTTGATGTTGGACACTTGTGTAAATGTGAGGTTTGATATCCAGAATTGTATATTTTAGTTTCTATTTTCAGAATTTAGTTTCCAACGGACTAAGTTTTGAATTTAGAAATTAGGGCGTTACATTTTGGTATCAGAGCAGTTCAATCCAATTGGACTGTGGTAGTAGGATTTCCTTGTGACTTGTTATTCTGATTTATGCATTGTTTTGTAAATTGAGAGACTGATCACCTCTATGTTTACTTAATGATGTGTAGATAATTATGGCAAGTGGCAGGAGGGGTCGTCCAAGAACCAATCATACTTCCCAGAATCCACCACCTGACCCAGTGAAAGCAGCTCTTCAAGCATTCACACACATGATGGGAGAGCAGGCGGCTGCTAATGCAGCATTACTCCAAGAATTGGCCCGAAGAACAACGGGAGCACCTCATGCTCCTGTGGCGGATCCGTTTGTTCAGGGGCTAGCAGAATTTAGGAAGCCCAACCCTCCTCAATTCAATGGAGTATATGATCCAGATATGGCGTCTAACTGGCTGAGGGATCTCAACAGAATATTTGATGTGATGAAATGTGCGGATGATTCTAAGATTGGTTTTGCAATTTACATGTTGAGCGGTGAAGCTGAGGATTGGTGGAAAACCGCTAGTGTTAGGCCTACTGTGACGGGGACTCCGATTACCTAGGGTATCTTTCAGACCCTATTCCTGGACAAGTATTTTGCTGCTACAGTCAGAAGACAAAAGGAAGCAGAATTCTTACAATTAAAGCAAGGAAGTATGACGGTGGGCCAGTATGTGGCTAAATTTGAGGAGTTGGCTAAGTTCTCAAGGTACCTTCAGACGGTAGCATATGAAGAGTGGAGGTGCACTCAGTTTGAGGGAGGTCTCCGACCTGAGATACTGGACCAGATTGGAACCTTAGAGATCAAAGATTTTCCCACCCTGATCAATAAATGTTACATTGTAGAGAAGAACATCCGAGGAACCACTAGTTCAACACCACCTGCTGATAATAAAGGAAAGAGGAAGATAGAAGGATCGAATCAGTTCAAGGGCCCGCGGCCTAAGTGGCAAGGCACCCCAACCTTGACTACTAGACCGGCCTAACGCCACGGGGCACCTACTTGCCCCAAGTGCGGAAATGAACATTCCGGAGAATGCTTGACAGGGAAGAATGTGTGTTTCTTTTGCAAGCAACCTGGTCACATGAGGAATGAGTGTCCCAAGAGGAAGGATCTACCAAAACCCCAAACCACTGGAAGAGTTTTCACTCTGAGCGGGGAAGTGGCGGCTTCTGCTGATAATCTGATGCGAGGTATTTGCACCCTAGGAGATCGAACCTTAATTGTATTGTTTGATTTGGGAGCTACTCATTCTTTCATTTCTCTTGATTGTGTAAAATAGTTGAATTTGCATGCTGTATCTTTACCTTATGTTCTTAGTATTGTTACTCCTGCCAAGGAGGCCATTTCTACTTCCCTTGTGTGTTTTCAGTGCCCCATTGTGATACAAGGGAAGGCCTTCGAGGTTGACCTAGTTTGTTTGCCATTAAGGGGTATAGATGTTATTCTTGGTATGAATTGGTTATCTGAAAATAGAGTCATGCTTGATTGTTTTAACAAAAAGGTTGTTTTTCCACTTCTTCCTCCTCCTTCGAGGGAGTAACCATTAATCCTTTTATCCAGTGTTACTGAAATGTATGAATGCCTTAGTGATGGGAGTGAGTGTTTTGTTTTATTACTTTCCTCAACTTTAGAGTCCAAGATAGATTTAAGCAGTATAACTACAATTAAGGAGTTTCAAGATGTTTTCCCTAGTGAGGTAACCACCTTACCTCCGGACCGAGAGATGGAGTTTACCATAGACTTAGCACCAGGTACAGGACCTATTTCTATGGCACCATACAGAATGTCCCAACTAGAACTTAGTGAACTTAAAGCCCAGTTAGAAGATCTTATGTCTAAATGGTTCATTAGGCCTAGTGTGTCACCTTGGGGGGCTCCAGTACTTTTAGTGAAGAAGAAGAATGGGAGTATGAGGCTGTGTGTTGACTATAGGCAGTTGAACAAGGTTACCATTATGAACAAGTATCCTCTACCCAGAATAGATGACCTTTTAGATCAACTTAGGGGAGCCTCAGTTTTCTCTAAGATAGATTTAAGGTCCGGTTACCATCAGATTAGGATTAAGGGAGAGGATATACCTAAAACAGCCTTCAGGACTAGGTATGGGCATTATGAGTATTTGGTGATGCCATTTGGAGTAACTAATGCTCCTGCTGTATTCATGGACTACATGAATCGAATCTTTAGGCCCTATCTGGATCAGTTTGTTGTTGTGTTCATCGATGATATTATGATCTACTCCCGTAGTTTAGAAGAGCATGAGAGACATCTTAGAATTGTGTTAGGAGTTCTGAGAAAGAAGAAGTTGTTTGCAAACCCTGAGAAGTGAGTTTTGGAGTAATAGAGTTCAATTTTTAGGACATGTAATTTCCAGTGAGGGTGTGTCTGTTGATCCTAGCAAGGTAGAAGCTGTCCTTGAATGGGAAAGACCTAATACCGTTACGGAGATTAGGAGTTTCCTAGGATTGGCCGGCTACTATCGGAGATTCATTAAGGGATTCTCCCAGCTAGCCTTACCTCTCACAAGGTTGACTCGGAAAGGACAAGCCTTTGTGTGGGATGAAACCTGTGAGCGGAGCTTTTTGGAGCTCAAGAAGAGATTAACCACCGCTCTGGTATTGGCATTACCGGATTTGTCCAAAGCCTTTGAGGTATTTTATGATGCTTCAAGGAAGGGTTTAGGTTGTGTTCTAATGCAGGATAAGAGAGTAGTGGCATATACATCTAGACAGTTAAAACCACATGAGGAGAACTATCCTACTCATGACCTAGAGTTAGCAGCTGTGGTATTTTCCCTCAAGATTTGGAGGCATTACCTGTTTGGAGTGAGGTTTGAGGTCTTTAGTGATCACAAGAGTTTAAAATATCTCTTTGATCAAAAAGAACTCAATATGAGGCAGAGGAGATGGATGGAATTTCTCAAAGATTATGATTTTGAATTGAAGTACCATCCTGGCAAGGCCAATGTGGTGGTTGATGCCCTCAGTAGGAAATCCCTTCATGTGTCCTCCATGATGATTCATGAATTGAATTTGTTGGAAGAGTTCAGAAACCTAAGTATAGGAGTTACTTTTGGTGAACATGGGATTTTTCTTCATAGGCTGGAGATTACCTGTGAGCTGAGAGCTCTTATCAAGGAGGCTCAGAGTTTGGACTCAAGCCTTTAAGATAGAAAACATCAGTTAGGGTTTTCAGAGTCAAAAGATGGGATGATTCTCTTCCAAGGGAGAGTCTGTGTCCCTAAGGGGGGTAGCCTCAGGCAACAGGTTTTGGAGGAAGCTCATAGGAGTAAGTTTTCTATACATCCTGGATCTACCAAGATGTATCAGGATCTGAGGAAGATGTTTTGGTGGGATGGTATGAAGAGAGACATAGCTGGTTATGTTTCTAAGTATTTAGTTTGCCAACGGGTCAAAATAGAACATCAGAAACCCTCAGGAACCCTTTTGCCAATAGAAATCCCTGAATGGAAGTGGGAGAGTGTGGCTATGGACTTTGTGGTAGGTTTGCCTCGAGTCCGAGCTGGTTTTGATGCTATCTGGGTGATTGTGGACCGACTGACCATGTCAGCCCACTTTTTACCAATTAAGAACACTTATTCCCTTAGCAAGTTAGCAAATTTGTATGTTAGAGAGATTGTCAGACTTCATGGTATTCCCTCTAACATCATATCAGATAGCGATCCTAGATTCACTTCCAGGTTCTGGAATGCTCTTCATCAGGCTTTCGGGACCAAACTCCGGTTTAGCACTGCTTACCACCCTCAGACTGACGGTCAGTCTGAAAGAACCATCCAGACCTTAGAGGATATGCTCAGGGCTTGTGTTTTAGAGGAGTTAGGAAATTGGGATAGATTTCTACCTCTTATTGAGTTTGCCTACAATAACAGTTTCCATATCAGTATAGGCATGGAACCCTTTGAGGCACTGTATGGTAGGAAATGCAGGTCTCCTTTATGTTGGTATGAGGTAGGTGAGAGAACTCTTTTAGGCCAAGAATTAGTTCAAGAAACCTCAGATAAGGTCAGGATCATTAGGGAAAAACTTGTAACTGCCCAAAGTCGTCAAAAGAGTTATGCTGATAAAAGAAGAAAGGACTTAGAGTTTGAGGAAGGGGAACATGTATTTTTGAAAGTAACTCCTGTCACAGGCATAGGACGATCCATTAAAACCAAAAAGCTCAACCCTAGATTCATAGGTCCATTTCAAATCCTGCAGAGGGTTGGCCCTCTGGCTTACTGGATAGCTTTGCCACCTCTGTTGTCTAGGATAAATAATTTTTTCCATGTATCTCAGTTGAGAAAATATGTTCAACATCCATCTCATACCATTATCTCTGAATCAATATAATTAAGAGAAGATCTCACTATTCCTTCTAGACCTGCAAAGATTATTGACAGAAGTGTCAAGACCCTAAGGAGTAAGACAATTCCATTGGTAAAGGTGTACTGGGAAGGTCAATCTCCAGAAGAGGCAACATGGGAGAAAGAAGCTGTCATTCGGGAGCAATTCCGAGAACTTTTCAGTTGAGGTAGATTCTGAATTCTGTTCTTGAACAATTTTGAGGTCAAAATTTCTTAAGGGGGGTAGAATGTAACATCCCGCAAATTAGGGGTTTTAATAATTTATTAAGTTACAAACAAGAGAATTAGGTGTTAGTAAATCAAGAAAGGTAAACTGTGAAATTATAGGTTAAAAACCAAGTTTATGCTTTAACTTAGTGAATTTGAGAAAATTGGGTTCTGGTAATCGATTACTCACTGGGTGTAATCGATTACCAGAGAGCTAGTTTTTAGGTAATCGATTACCAAATGTTGTAATCGATTACCAGTTTCCCAGAGACGTTTTCTTGTGTAATTTTTTACCTCTGGTAATCGATTACAACATTACTGTAATCGATTACCAGCTGTCCAGTATAAATACTTGGACATGCAAAAATCAGAAAAACTCATTTTTTTGTTCTTCTTCTTCCTTCGAACCCTAGAGAGAGAGAGTTTCTAGAGAGAGAAAGTGGAATTTTGAAGTGATTAAGGAGAATTGAAGCTAGGATTCATCAAAGGATCATCCAACTCATCAATCTATTTTGTGAATTTCAAGAAATTGGTGAGTATAACTCACACTCTCACTTTTCCTTGATTTTGATTTCTCCCCATTGTATGAACCCTACTATCTTGATTCCCTTTCTATATGTATATTGTAGTTGGATTGATGATAGTTGTGTAAGATTGAGTAGTTTCGTTAGGATTTTCATTGAAAACCTTAGGGTAGCGAGATTTAGGAAAGTAGCGAGATTGCGAAATTGACGAAATGCTCAATGTATGAACCCTACTCCCTTGATTCCATTTCTATATGATTAAATTGAATGGAATTACGATGAATGCACTAGAATCGAGTATATTATGCTAGGAATTGATTATAAATCCCTTGAATTTTGAAGTTACGAAAGTCTCGAAACACTCGAATTGCTTGAAATTCTAGTTTTGGGTTATCAATTCATGTTTACCGGTTTCGACCGTGAATCAAGTAAGCCAACCTTGTGTTGTGAGTTAAGATATTGATTGATTATGTAAAAATATTGACTTCGGTCCAGTAATGGGTGGGATACGTCCCCGGGAAAGACGTTTCTCGTAGTCTGAGCTCAGTTCTAATTCCAGTTTCAGTAATAAGTTCATGCCTGCTAAATATAGCAGTGAGTTGCATTTTATTGATTATGATTATGTTAGTTATGATATGTAATGTTAATACATACTGGTGATTGATATCTTTTATTTTGATATACATTGAGTAGTGCTTGTTTCCTATACACTGAGCATGATTAGTTATATTTCACTGAGGCATTAGTCTCACCACGCGTTTTGTGGATATAATCTAGGTGTGCAGGTACCTCCTGGAGGAAATAAGTGAGTTTATAGCCGGAGTTGATGTGTTTAGATGTTTCTTTTTGGATTGTATATAAAAGTTGTATCACTCGAATTTTTGTTAAGTTGTTCAAGTTTGTAGCCTTCGGGCCTGATGTATATATATATTAGGGAGCTTATATATGTATATAGTTTGGTTGATATTAGAGATACCAGTTTATAATCTTTGGACCATATGTATATGGATGTGTATATTATGGACTTTGATTATGTAATTAAGGTTTAAGTTAATCACATTTTGTTTAAGTTGATGTTGGACACTTGTGTAAATGTGAGGTTTGATATCCAGAATTGTATATTTTAGTTTCTATTTTCAGAATTTAGTTTCCAACGGACTAAGTTTTGAATTTAGAAATTAGGGCGTTACACAGGTACTCCAAAATTCCAATTTATTGTGATAACACAAGTGCTATAAACCTTGCCAAGAATCCTATTCATCATTCAAGGTCTAAACATATAGATATTAAGCATCATTTTATAAGAGACCATGTGCAAAAAGGAAATATAGAAATCATCTTTGTTGATACCAAAAATCAACTTGCTGATATTTTCACTAAGCCTTTAATAGAAGAAAGATTTGTTGAAAATTTAAGATTATTAAACATGTGTAATCTCAACTGAAGCTGCTTAAAATGATAAATTTTATGAGATTAAGATCTGCATCTCATGAGAGATAAGTCTCATATAAAAAATGAGAAGAGGCGTTGTCTCTTGAATAGCTGAGTAGAGATGTGTCTCTTAACAGAGCCCTAAGTTAAAACTCTTTAATGCCTCATGAAAGTTACATAAAAGAGAGAGAGAGAGAAAGAGTCGTTAATAAACGGCTAGTAACTGCTCCACTTACTCATAACTAGCCGTTGGGGTATAAAAAGAAGTGCCCAACCACTTCTCAACCGCTCATTAACTGCCCATTCACCACTACTTACTCCGTCTCTCTGTGTGCCCTTCTCTCTATTTAAACCAAACCTTTAACCCCCGTCTCATCTTCCTTCTTCTCAATGCGCATCAAGATCAAAGCTATTAAAATCCCCTATAGTAACTGTTCTTCATCCTCATCTTCACCTGAAACAAAAATGTCTTCCTCAAAAGATTCTGACTCCATTGGGAGTATCCACTCCAGTCAAGAACGGATCACTCGTTCCTCATCTCCTCAACCAGTGAAGAATCTGAACCCTCTCAGACTCAGCCATCTCAATCCTCTCACCCTTCCCAATCATCAAAATCCACTTCCTCAAAGAAAAACACTCCACTCCCTCATAGACCTAAATCCCAAAGGATTGCCTCAAATGTTGTCCAAACCTCCAGAGCCAAAATCCCAAAATCTCCTATCCACATTGACCTCACCAAAAATGAGTCCCTGGGCAAGGGAAAAGCAAAGGCTGTAGCAGAATCCAAGGGAAAGAAACTCTTTTTTCAGTCTGATCTTTTTGAAAGCCCAGAGATTGAAGAAAAATTCATCAAAAAGTTCATGGAAAAGAAGATTGTGATCATGAGACTGATTGATTTCAAGGAGCTGGAAGAAGAGAATTGGGATATTGCTCTTTATCTCAGAAACAGGGTTGGGAGAACTATTTATCAATAACAGAGCCCGTCTTTCCAAAGATAACAAGGGCCTTTTATACTGCATGCACCAAGGTCAAGGGAGCTTCCCAGGGAATGACTCATGTGATTGTCAACATCAAAGGAGTCCACATTGAACTCACTGAAGAAACTTTGGGGGCTATTATTCAAGCACCAGTGGCTGGAAATAGGCTCTACAATGAAGAATACTGGTGGAAACAGATTGGAGTTCCAGTTGCAAATGTGGGTACCTCTTTGTTTAGAGATGCTAAGGTTTCAGACTCCTCCTCCTCTCTCAATCATTTTGGAAAATTCCTCTTTCATCTAGTAGCAAAATGTATCATACCCAGAGCTGGGACATTCAACAAAATCTACACTCAAGACCTAATGCTCATGTACCATCTCAAGCATGGTATTTCTCTAAATCTCCCATTTCTGATTCTAAGGCACATGGAGCATGCCTTCTACAACTCAAAAGTCACTTCCTCTCTGCCATTTGGAATGCTGACCACAAAAATCATGAAGCATTTCAAAGTTGATCTTAGTGGCTGTGATGAGACACCTGAGAAACCTGGGCTGATTGGAAGATCAAATCTCAAGTCTCTTGGTTTAGATGGTAAGTCCATTCCTCCTCCTACTTTTCCACTGGAAAATCCTGCTCCTATTCCTCCTACAACTCAAGCCTCTCCATCCTCTAAGTTATCTGAAACAAAGAAAAAGAAGAAGAAGAAGAAGAGCATCAAAGAGACTACTGAGGGATCCCAAGAAGGTCATGAGATCCCTAGAGAACAGATGAAAAGAAAGTCTCAACCTTCAGTTTCAACTGAGACCGCAACCACAAAGAAGAAAAAGAAGAAGACAAAGTCTGAGCATGTCTCTTCTGCTATGACTCAGCATGATCCCCAACCAAATACAACTGAGACACCTGATGAGGAAGAACCTACACCTGAGACAGTACAGCAGACTCCTATCTTTCAAGAGACCTTCCCTGAATCTCAATCTGATCCACAGCCTCCATCTCCTCCACCTTAAGCTTGTTGAGACAAACTCACTCCTAAGAGTTTTTAATATACCAAACCATTAAGTTTAACCATGAGCTGAAATAAATAAGTTGCATCTTGTTATTACTAACTGTGTTGTTTGAGCTTGTGGCAGTTTTCTTTTAGACCTTGTTTCTTGCAGATAATATTAAGTATTTGATAAATACTCAAACATGTTCTTCAAAGCAAAACACAAGAAGTTTGAAATATGAAGCATCAAAGAGCAAAGACTCATAGTCTTATCAAACAACAAGTGAAGAGATTCAGAAACAGCTTGAGACGTTGTCTCAAGATCAGATGCAAGCTCAATGAAGAGAGGTCATCTTATCAATCAAAGATCCAAGGTTCAGAAAATCAATTAAGCATCATGTACACAGAAGACCTAACATATGAGATTCAGAATCTAAGTATACAAGAGATCAGATCCAAATGCATCATCTGATGAAGAGACCCCAGATCAGCTTGAGACGCAAACTCATGAAAGAGATGCAAGCTCTAAGAATAGACTAGGAGATAAGTCTCTAGAGTAGTCAAAGAGATGAGAATCAAAGTTGAAAGATACAACCTGTATAAAAGCAAAGTCAACACAAGGACAAGAAGTACACTGCACGCTGTCACATGTTACATCACCTAAAAGTGGAATAAAAGTCATCTCTTGTCCAGAATGTCTCTCCTCTCTCTAACATCTACTTTCCAATGGCTCTCAAGTAACACATAACGACAAAATAACGGCTAGTTTACCTTGGAATAAAAAGCTGATAGCTACAGTGAAGCCGGTGTGAGACTTAGCTGAAAATCAAATCAATCACTGCATCTTATCTCAGATCTCAAGCAAACATCTCATTTCAAGTTCCTGTTCAACAGATCAGACTTTACCAAAAAGAGCACTTGTAGTCTCAATACTCTTTTCTCTGACCTCACAAATTTCTATACCCTATTGAGAAAAGAATCTCTCTAGCTAAGAATTACTGTATATTCACAGCGTGTGTGATTAAGCTAGAACTACTTTAAACCATCATTCATTGTAACCAAGTCTCATCTAAGATAGGAGGAAGCCTAGTCTTAGTGTGAGTGTGTGCGTCCTGAAGAGGCAGTAAGAATACTTGTAGCTCAGCCAAGATAGGAGGTGTCTAGGCTTGGTGTGAGAGATGTCCTGAAGAGGCAGTAAGAATACTTGTAATTGGCAGTAAGAATACTTGTAATTGACGGGTTGTCAATAGTGGAAATCTCACAAGGAGTGGGTGAACCAGGATAAGATCCTTGTGTATTTCTCTCCTTCATCTTCTATTTTTGATATATCTCAGCTCACATAAACATCACTAATCAAATCTAAAACAAAAACTAATAATACAAGACAGCTTGAGTCTAAACAAAGAACTTTAAAATTTGTATTGTCTCTAACCTGTCTTAACTGAGATTCCAGGTCATCTGACTTGAGATCAAATCTCAACATTTATTTTCAGATACTTAAAGTTTTTACAGGAACAAGTTATAAGAAAGTCTCTATTCAACCCCCCTTCTAAAGACGTTTAGCCAACTTCAGTTGGTATCAGAGCTCGGCCTCTCAAGGGGTTGAGCACACCTGCGTGTGAAGAGGAAAAGATCCATGGCTGGACCTAGTGCAAGCTTGTTCATACCTGAAGGAGCATCAACCAACAGGCCATCTGCCTTTGATGGAACTGATTACTACTGCTGGAAGGACAGGATGAGTTTGTTCCTTGAATCTCAACATGTTGATCTATGGGAAATCATAGAAAATTGACCCTACATACCTTACATCACTGATGAGCTTGAACAAAGTATCTGCTAACCTGTGCTCTCAGTCGCAGTGAATATGATATGGTAGCAGGATGCTCATCAGCCAAAGAAATATGGGATGCACTTGAGGTAGAACATGAAGGAACAAACCAAGTTAAGGAAGCAAAGATCAAAATACTGGTTAGGCAGTATGAGCTCTTCAAGATGAATGAAGATGAGGGCATTGAAGATATGGTGAGACGATTCACAGTTATCACAAATAACCTCAAGTCCTTGGGAAGAACCTACTCTAATCAAGACATGGTAAGAAAGATCTTGAGAAGCTTACCCAAGCCTTAGAGACCTAAAGTCACAGCAATCCAAGAAGCCAAAGATCTCAACATTCTCAGACTAGATGAGCTTCTTGGATCACTAAAAGTGCATGAACAAGAGCTGATGGAAGAAGACCACATTAGTCGTCCAAAAACAATTGCATTAAAGGCAGCATCTAGCAACACTAAAGGTAAGAAGGTAAGCTCATCTCAACAGACTTCACTTACCTCATCTCAACAGACTTCACTTACCTCATCTCTTGATGTAACAGGTGAGCCTAGCAGCATCCAAGTCAAAAAGGATGTGGGTGTTGGACAGTGGATGTTCAAGGCACATGACTGGGGACAAAAGCAAGTTCCTGTCACTTGAAGAAAGAGCTACAGGAGTTGTCTCCTTTGGAGACAACAGTGAGGCCCAAATTAAGGGCATAGGTAAGATTGGTAAGACAAACGCAGCTCAGATTGAGAATGTCTATTTTGTTGAGGGACTGAAACATAACTTGCTGAGCATTAGCCAACTGTGTGACAATGGCTATTATGTTAATTTTCAACCTACCTTCTGTGAGATCATAGACTCAAAGACTGGAAAAACAGCCTTTTCTGGAGAAAGAAACAAAAATCTTTACTCAGTCTCACTTGAGAGTCTGTCTGATCTCACCAGTCTCATGTCTCATGACCATGAGAAGTGGCTACGGCACAAAAGGGTTGGACACATTAACATGAGAACCATTAGTCAACTTGCTAGTCAGTCTCTTGTCAAAGGTTTACCAAAGGTAAAATTTGACAAAGACATGATATGTGAATCTTGTATAAAAAGTAAACACAGCAAGTCAAGCTTCAAACCTAAATCTCATGTCTCAACCACCAGACCACTTGAGATTCTCCACATTGATCTTTTTGGCCCAACTAAGACCACAAGTCTCAGTGGCAAAAAATATGGTTTTGTAATTGTGGATGACTACTCAAGATTTACCTGGGTTCTGTTCCTATCTCAAAAGGATGAATCCTATGAATCTTTTAAAACATTTTGCAAAAAGATTCAATCTGAGAAAGGATATGGAATTGGTGCTGTGAGAAGTGACCATGGAGGAGAATTTGAGAATGCAAAATTTAGAAACTTCTTTGATAAAAATAGCATTACTCACAATTTATCTTGTCCAAGAACCCCTCAACAAAATGGTGTAGTTGGAAGAAAGAACAGAACTCTACAAGAAATGGCAAGAACTTTGTTATGTGACTCTGGAATTGAAAAATACTTTTGGGCAGAGGCTGTAAACACCTCCTGCTATATTATAAACAGAGTCTCTATAAGAAAGATCTTGAATAAAACTCCTTATGAACTATGGAAAGTAAGAAAGCCCTCAATATATTACTTTCATGTATTTCGGTGTGACTGTTTTATTCTAAACACTAAATATCAACTTGGTAAGTTTGATACAAAGTATGACAAAGGAATTTTTCTTGGCTACTCTCTTACCTCTAAAGCATATAGAGTATATAACTTAAGAACAAAAACTACTGAAGAATCTGTGCATGTAGTCGTCAATGAGATGCAGGACAACTCTGAGAAGAATATGGATGAAGAAATTGAGGAAATGATAGGAGATCTGAGAATCTCAACTCAGGAAGCTGAAGAGAGACGTACTCCTGAACAAAAGATGATGAGATCTTCTCAAACGGAAGGATCATACAAAAAGGTTCACCCTGAGACGCTTAATACACCGCAAAAGGAAGACAAATCTGAAGGACAAGTTGAGAACAGGGGAACAGAACAAGGAACACTTGAGATCCACAATGAACATGCATCTCAACTACCAAAGAGCTGGAGGCTGGTGAGATCTCATCCCAGAGATCAAATAATTGGAGAGACTTTAGAAAGATTCAGGATAAGATCTTTTTTCAGAGATGCTGAGAACATGATGGCACTTCTCTCTGAAGTGGAACCTAAAGACATTCATTAAGCTCTTAATGATGAATCCTGGATCAAAGCAATGGAAGAAGAGCTCAACCAATTTGACAAAAGCAAAGTCTAGGATCTAGTTCCTCCTCCATCTCATCAGTCAGTAATTGTCACCAGATGGGTTTTTAGAAACAAACTGAATGAAAAAGGAAAAGTTATGAGAAACAAGGCAAGACTGGTGGCTCAAGGATATAACCAACAAGAGGGAATAGACTATGATGAGACCTTTGCTCCATTGGCCAGACTTGAAGCCATCAGAATTCTTCTAGCTTTTGTTGCTCACAAGGACTTCAAACTCTATCAGATGGATGTAAAAAGTGCATTCCTCAATGGGATCATTGAAGAAGAAGTTTATGTGATACAACCTCCTGGCTTTGAAGATCCTCATCATCCAGAATATGTGCTCAGACTCAAAAAGGCTCTATATGGGTTCAAGCAAGCCCCAAGAGCCTGATATGATAGGCTAAGCACTTTTGTAACAGAAAATGGGTTCATCAGAGGGAAGATTGACACCACACTCTTTAAGAGGGAGTTGACAATAATTTATTAATTGTTCAAATTTATGCGGATGATATTATCTTTGGATCTACTAATAAATCTCTCTGTCAAGAATTCTCAAATCTCATGCAGGGAGAGTTTGAGATGAGCATGATGGGTGAGCTGAGATTCTTTCTTGGTTTGCAAATAAAGCAGCTATCAAATGGCATTTTCATCAGCCAAGAAAAATATACAAGAGATCTACTAATAGAATTCAAGATGAATGATGCAAGACCAATGAAGACTCCAATACATCCCTTATCTCAACTTGACCAAGATGAGACTGGTAAATCCATATCAGAAAAACTCTATAGAGGAATGATTGGATCTCTCATGTACCTAACTGCAAGCAGGCCTGATATTCAGTATGTTGTAGGTATTTGTGCGAGGTATCAATCTGATCCTAAAGAATCTCATCTCACTGCTGTTAAAAGAATTTTTAGATATTTAATTGGAACCACTAATCTTGGCCTATGGTATGAGAAAGGCTCTAGTTTTGATCTCATAGGATACAGTGATGGTGATTTTGTTGGAGACAAGATGGACAGAAAAAGCACAAGTGGAACTTGTCAATTCTTGGGAAAAAGCCTTGTCTCTTGGTCCTGCAAGAAGCAGAATACAATAGCCTTATCCACTACAGAAGCTGAATACGTCTCAGCAGCAGCTTGCTGTACACAGATTTTGTGGATCAAGTCTCAGATGATTAGATTATGCACTAAGGTACTCCAAAGTCCCTATTTACCGTGATAATATTAGCGCAATAAACCTGACTAAGAATCCCATTCACCACTCCAGATCAAAACACATATACATTAAGCACCATTTCATCAGAGATCATGTGCAAAAAGGAAATGTTGAGATTATCTTTGTTGATACTAAGAAACAGCTTGCTGACAATTTTACTAAACCATTAGTGGAAGAAAAATTCATTGATAACTTAAAAATGTTAAATATGTGTGCTCTAAATTGATTAAGCTTTGTAAATTATTATGTCTCAAAAGGAAAGGGAGATGAGATCAGCTCTGTGTCTCATCAGAGATGAGACTCATGTGAACAGACGACGTCTCATGAAAAGTTGTAATGAGATGCAGCTCTTACAAGAACCTTAAGTCTAGGTTTCTTCAAATGTCTTATGAACGTTACGTGAGAAAGAGAAAGAGCCGTTAACAAACGACTAGTAACTCCTCCACTAAGTCCTACTAGCTGTTACAGTATAAAAAGGAGTGCCAACCACCTTTCAAACCGTTTCATTAACTGCCCACTCACCATTATTCACGTCACCCTCTCTCTCTCTCTGAAGACCCACTCTCTATTTATACCAAACCATAACCTCTCTTCTCAACTTTCCTCATCTCTCAATGCGTATCAAAGTCATAGGATTAAAACTGCCCTACTCTGATAAATCCTCATCCTCTTCATCTCCAGAAGTAAAAATGTCCTTTGCCTCTAAAGAATCCAAATCTCAAGACATCACCTCAAGTCAGGAATGTCTCAGTCGTTCTCCCTCTCCCCAACCAAGCACAGAGTCTGAACCATCTGAGACCCAATCTCAGCCATCTCAACCATCTCAGCCTTCTAAGCCATCTCCCTCATCAAAATCCACCTCCTCAAAGAAGAACACTCCACTTCCACGCAGACCCAAGTCTCAGAGAATTGCCTCAAATGTTGTCCAAACCTCTGAACCCAAAGCCCCAAAATCACCTGTCCACATTTATCTCACCAAAAATGAGCCCTTAACCAAAGGAAAAGGAAAAGTTGCACCAGAATCAAAAGGGAAGAAAACTCTCCTTCCTAGCAGATCTCTTCGAAAACTCAGAGATTGAAGAAAAGTTCATCAGAAAGTTCGTAGACAAGAAGATTGTGATAGGAAGACTTATTGATTTTGAGGAGCTGAGAGAAGAAATCTGGGACATTATTCCTTATCTCAGGAAGCAAGGGTGGGAGGACTACTTGACAATGACTGAGCTTGTCTACCCTAGGATGACAAGGGCCTTTTATGCTGCTTGCACCAAAGCCAAGGGTGTTTCTCAAGGGTTACCCCATGTGATTGTCAATCTCAAAGGAGTTCACATTGAACTCACTGAAGAAACCTTGGGGGCCATCATTCAAGCCCCTGTAGCTGGAAACAGACTCTACAAAGAAGAAGATTGGTGGAAACAAATAGGGGTCCCAAGTGCAAGTGTGGGAACCTCTCTGTTTAAAGATGCCAAAGTCACAGACTCCTCCTCCTCACTCAACTATTTTGGAAAATTTCTCTTTCACCTCGTAGCCAAATGCATCATGCCCAGAGCTGATACATTCAACAAAATATATACTCAAGACCTGATGGTAATGTATCATCTTAAGCATGGCATTCCTCTAAATCTTCCTTTTCTAATTCTAAAGCACAGGGAGCATGCTTTCTTCAACTCCAAAATCACTTCATCTCTGCCATTTGGAATGCTCACCACCAAAATCATGAAGCACTTCAAGGTGTTAGCGCAAAAACCCTCTGAGATTTGGTTTTAATGACAACAAACCTATTGATCAAACTTAATGTTTTCTGTTCTTGAAGTTACTGATGTTTTGTTATGTGAGATCTTAGAAAGACAAGGATTCTCATGAAGAATGCAGAAAGATCATAATCCAAATGATAAGAAACATCAGACTTCAGAATTATCTTTGAAGAATAGGCAGAGCTTAGAAGTTCTATACGCTGAAGGTCATTTCAGAAGAAAGCCTCAAGACATATCCTTTATCAGAAAGTCTTCAGAAGCTTTATATGGAAGATAGCCTAAGTTGAGAGAGGTGCAAATCAGAGTGAAGTCTCTACTAGAAATGCCAATCATCAAGTCAAGTCAAGATGAGACACAGACTCAAGCATAAGATGCTATCTCATGTTTAGATGCAAGCTCAGTCTAAAAATCAGCTTAAGACCAATGCTCAAAGAATAAACTCATCTACAAACTTAAAAGGAAGGATCAACAGTCAGATGCAAGATCTGCCAAGAGATGAGACTCCAACTTAGCTTCAGAATCAAGAGATAAGATCAGAATAGAAGATGCCAAACCAAGAAGAGATTCAAAGTCAGCTTGAGACAAGCTCAAACTGTAAAATCATATTGAGACAAGCCCAAATTCATTATAAGATCATATTCAGTCCAAGCATGACAAAGAAGAACTTTGAAATATGAAGCTGAGCAAAAATGAGATTCAAAGTCAGACTTGAGATGCAGACTCAATAGAGATGCAGAATCATACTTGAGATGCAGAATCAGACTTGAGATGCAGACTCAACAGAGATGCAGAATCAGACTTGAGATGTAGACTCAACAGAGATGCAGAATCATACTTGAGATGCAGACTCAACAGAGATGCAGAATCAGACTTGAGATACAGACTCAACTTGAGATGCAGAATCAGACATGAGACAGTCTCAGATCAGATGCAGTCTCAAGTTCAGACACAGAGATCAGATACAGACATGAGATGATCTCAAGATCAGACGCAAGTCTCAAGTTTAGACGTAGAGGTCAGATGCAGACATGAGACTCAGACTCGAGATGCAGAGATCAGATGCAGACATGAGACTCAGACTTAAGACACAGAGATCAGATGCAGTCATGAGATCAGTCTCATCAGAGACTCAGCAGCAAAAGCTAGTCAACGCAAGTACACTGTCACAGCAAAGACTGCACCAGAAAAGTACTGAGCTCATGTCAGAAAAGTGAAAAACAACTTCTCTCTCTCTTCTAACGGCTAGTTTAACAGCTAGTTTTTCTGAAGACTATAAAAGGAAGTCTCATTATGATGAGATGGGTGAGAGACTACATTGATTAATTAAATATCTACTGCATCTCATCACATCTCAAGTGAGATCTCAAGTGTGTAAGGTCCAAAAATCCCTTAAAGAATGTTTTAATGATGACAACCAATCAAGAATTACTTGGTATAATTCTGAACTTTAGAGACTAATGTTTTTGTTCAAGTATATGTATACAGAAGATACAGGTAAGCCTTGCAGAAGGAACAACTGACCAACAGAAGCTAGAAAGGAATGATCCCTAAATGAGAGGAAATGACTTAGAATTAACAGGAATAACAAATCTGTGAAAAACAGATTTAATACAACACTTAAGAAGCAATAAGATGATCTGTGTCATTCTCCAGAAGATAGGAACAGGTTCCTAGAAGAAAGATAATTTTGCTTAATTATCTTAGAAGGAAGATTCACTTTAAAAATATAAAAGAAAAGCTTATCACTGGCTGGCAAACATCAAAGTACATATGAACCAGTTCCTGTAAAGTGTGAAACTCAATCAAGGAAGATAGAAAGTTGATCTGGTGTAGGATCTGAGTCTGCAGAAGAAGCAAATCATGACAGAAACCTAGAAGGCAGAATGAACTTGCACCTTCTATGATTATAGCCACAACATCAGCTCAGAAATATTCTTAATCAAGTATATATTGAGTAGCAGAAACATTCTGCAGAAGGAAGATGCCTGTAGAGGATCTGTAGAAGGAGTACATCACTGCAGAAGATGCAATTAAGCCATATACATGATAAACTCCTTCTTCTCATCTTCTCTTGATTTAAGTAGGCAAAATAATACAAGAATCAATTGAAATATTATTCTGGAAAGTCTCGGCAAGATTGCAGAAGATTTGCTCCAAGAAACAGCTTAAAAACAACTGCAGAAGGAACCCTGCAGAAGGAAGGATTGGTCAAACCAGACAGCTATAAAGCTGTACTTGCTGCAGCAGTGAAAGTGACATCTCCTTGGACCCAGCTGGCTGTCCAACGGCTATTATTCTTCCCAGAACTCTATAAAGGATGCTTTCTCTACAATTGGAAGACACCTCACTCCAGAAGATACATAAGCAGTTGCTTCTTCACTTTCTAATCTTCTGGAAATTTCCTCTCTCCTTCTTAAGAGTATTCTCTGATCAGAAAAGCTTTGGAGAGAGTCTTGGCTCAACAATTTGCTTCTGCTGTGCAATTATTGTAATAGTTTGAGCCTTGTTTGTTTATGATCCTTCTTGTAATCATTTGTAATAGTCTCAAAGAGGTGTGCAGGTGCATAGCCTTCTTCTGAGCAGTAAGGGAAAGGTTTCCCAGTGAGGTTTGCTGAGATTTGGTTATCTCAGCAGGTTTACAGAATCTGCAGAAGGTACTTGCAGCATTCTGGGTTATAGATCTTCTGCAGAAGGTTCTGTAGTTGATTTATAGTGTGTGTGACAGTTTGATTTTAGCCTGAAGAGGCAGGTAAAGAATACTAGTGGTGAGGTCACCCAAGAAGATTGTAAGTTGATTAAAAGAGTGAGAAAAATCCTACAGGTGTAGGGACTGGATGTAACCTCAGGTTGGAAGAGGTGAACCAGTATAAAATTCTGTGTGCCATCTTCTCTACTCTTTCCTTATTATTATTGCATATCATTTATATCTTCTTTATAATTAAGATCAACTAACAACTATCTTCTGAAAGTCTAAACTCTTAATACTTAGCCAAGGAGATCCTTGAGCAGAAAAAGTATTTAAAGAAATTGCAGACCAAATCTACTTATCACAATTCAAACCCCCCTTCTTGTGATAAAGCCAAAGCTTCAAAGTGCACGTCTCAAGTAGTTCATATTCAGACCTGATCTCAACTTGAGAACTCATCAGTCTCTATCCCCTTCTCTTCTCTGATTGTAATATTCTTATCTCATTTAGAATAGAGAATCACTAGCTGAGAACTTACCGTCTATCCATACACTGTATGTAAGCTAGAATCCATCTCAAAACATCATTCTCTTGTAACCTGTCTCATCTAAGATAGGAAGCGTGCCTAGTCTTAGATTGAGAGTGTGTGTCCTGAAGAGGCAGTAAGAATACTTGTAACTCAGCCAAGATAGGTGGTGCCTAGGCTTGGTGTGAGGGGCGTCCTGAAGAGGCTGTAAGAATACTTGTATTGACGGGTTGTCAATAGTGAAAATCTCACAGGTGGTGAGGACTGGACGTAGCCCAAGGTTGTGGGTGAACCAGTATAAATCTCTGCGTGCATCTCTTCTCCCTTATCTCTTTATTTACACTGCACATCTCATTTATCAAATCTGCTGGTTAAAATAAACTAAGTACTTATAAAGAAAATCTATTTGTAATAACACAAAGTCTGTCTCATCTTAAGTCTCATCTTACATCTTAAATCTGTTTGCTAAAATTGAACTCTTCTAGAGAAAGCCAAGTTTTAATAACTTAAGAATCATCTCTACTTGGTTACAAAATTATTGATGAGACAAAATCTCATCTAACCTATTTGAGACTCCAAGTGACAAACTTGAGATCACGTCTCAACTTTCAATTTCAGTGTGCAAATTTCAGGAACAAATATTTTCAAGTCTCTATTCAACCCCCCTTCTAGAGACGTCCAGCCAACTTCACAAGGTTGATCTCAGTGGATGTGAAGAGACACCAGAGAAACCTGGGCTGATTGGAAAATCAAATCTCAAGTCTCTAAGCTTGGATGGTAAGTCAATTCCTCCTCCCACTTTTCCCCTTGAAAATCCTGCTCCCATTCCTCTCACTGCTCAAGCATCTCCATCCTCAAAACTATCTGAAACTCATAAAAAGAAGAAAAGAAGAAGGTTGCTAAGGAGACCACTGAGGGATCTCAAGAGGATCATAGAGAGCAGAAGAAGAGAAAGTCTCAACCTTCAGTCTCCACTGAGACTGAGACCAAAAAGAAGAAAAAGAAGAAGACAAGGTCTGAACACGTCTTCTCAGCAATGACTCAGCCTGACCCTCAACCAATTGACACTGAAGCTCCTGTTATGGATGAACCTGCACAAAAGATGGAACCACAAGTTGCTGATTTTCAAGAGCCCTTACTAGTCCCTCAACCTGATCATCATCCTCCATCTCCACACCATCAATCACCACCACCATCTCCTCAGCAAGAAGTCAACGAATCGGATATCTCACCCATTACCAAAATTGTGGTTGAGACTCTTAAGGATCTTTCTGCTTCTGCTCATGAGACTACACAAGAAACTCCACCTGCTGCTGGAGAGACTAAAGAGATACCCACATCTCAACAAAAGACACCTGTTAGGTATGAACCATCTCACTCCTTTCAAACCTCTTTTTCCCACACCTGGCAAGTTCTTTGTGGACACAATTTTGCTCAGCTCTCCTCAACCAAAGTATGACCAATCTGCTCCACCTCCTGAACCTCCTCAAGCTCCATCATCAGATCCATCTGTTCCAACCCATCTCTCTAATTCCATTAACACCTTTACCAATCAGTTGCATGAAGAGCAACAACATACTCAGCAAAATCTCAAACTCCAGGATTAGCAGACCCAGAAGAAAATTCTCAAGAAGTTGGATCATCACAAGAAAACGCAAGAGGCTATTATTGATGAACTTGACACTGTCCTTCAAGCACCTGCGTACTTCCAATGATTTTCACAAGAAAATTAACCTTCATCTCTCAAATCTGCCTCCTCTTCCTGAGATTCCTCAAGCTGTCAAGCGTCCAACTTCTTCTGATTCAGACTCATCCTCTTCTCCTTCTCCAAAGCATGCTTAATTTCCATTTTGATAATGGCAAAAGGGGGACAGTTGGTTAGATGTAGTATCATCTGATAAGAGTCTCATTTTGTGTAGTCTGTGTTTGTTTTGTTTGTTTTGGTAAAAATCTGTTGGTTTAAGATTAATAGCATCTTTTTTGATGTATGATGAGATGCAGTGGCATCTTTTGCTCATTATTGTACTTGCATCTTATTTTGGTTAATGAAAGAAGTTCTCAGTCACTCAGAAAATCTGTACATTTTTTACCTCAGTCTTTAACTCAGGGGGAGCTCATCTCCTTAAGATTCAAGGAAATTTGAATATCTCAGGGGGAGTTTAAAAACATTTATCAAGATCTGAATCCTCTTAAGTCAAAACACTTCATGGTTTGCCATCATAAAAAAAGGGGGAGATTCTTGATACAAACTCACTCCTAAGAGTTTTTAATATACCAAACCATTAAGTTTAACCATGAGCTGAAATAAATAAGTTGCATCTTGTTATTACTAACTGTGTTGTTTGAGCTTGTGGCAGATTTCTTTTAGACCTTGTTTCTTGCAGATTAAATTAAGTATTTGATAAATACTCAAGCATGTTCTTCAAAGAAAAACACAAGAAGTTTGAAATATGAAGCATCAAAGAGCAAAGACTCATAGTCTTATCAAACAACAAGTGAAGAGATTCAGAAACAGCTTGAGACGCTGTCTCAAGATCAGATGCAAGCTCAATGAAGAGAGGTCATCTCATCAATCAAAGATCCAAGGTTAAGAAAATCAATTAAGCATCATGTACACAGAAGACCTAACAAAAGAGATTCAGAATCTAAGTATACAAGAGATCAGATCCAAATGCATCATCTCATGAAGAGACCCCAGATCAGCTTGAGACGCAAACTCATGAAAGAGATGCAAGCTCTAAGAACAGACTAGGAGATAAGTCTCTAGAGTAGTCAAAGAGATGAGAATCAAAGTTGAAAGATACAACCTATATAAAAGCAAAAAGCAAAGTCAACACAAGGACAAGAAGTACACTGCACGCTGTCACATGTTACATCACCTAAAAGTGGAATAAAAGTCATCTCTTGTCCAGAATGTCTCTCCTCTCTCTAACAGCTACTTTCTAACGGCTCTCAAGTAACACATAACAGCCAAATAACGACTGGTTTTACCTTGGAATAAAAAGTTGAAAGCTACAGTGAAGCCGATGTGAGACTTAGCTGAAAATCAAATCAATCACTGCATCTCATCTCAAATCTCAAGCAAACATCTCATCTCAAGTGCCTGTTCAACAGATCAGACTTACCAAAAAGAGCACTTGTAGTCTCAATACTCTATTCTCTGACCTCACAAATTTCTATACCCTCTTGAGAAGAGAATCTCTCTAGCTAAGAATTATTGTATATTCACACTGTGTGTGATTAAGCTAGAACTACTTTAAACCATCATTCATTGTAACCAAGTCTCATCTAAGATAGGAGGAAGCCTAGTCTTAGTGTGAGTGTGTGCGTCCTGAAGAGGCAGTAAGAATACTTGTAGCTCAGCCAAGATAGGAGGTGCCTAGGCTTTGTGTGAGAGACGTCCTGAAGAGGCAGTAAGAATACTTGTAATTGACGGGTTGTCAATAGTGGAAATCTCACAAGTTGTGAGGACTGGACGTAGCCCAAGGAGTGGGTGAACCAGGATAAGATCCTTGTGCATTTCTCTCCTTCATCTTCTATTTTTGATATATCTCAGCTCACATAAACATCACTAATCAAATCTAAAACAGAAATTGATAATACAAGACAGCTTGAGTCTAAACAAAGAACTTTAAAATTTGTATTGTCTCTAACCTGTCTTAACTGAGATTCCAGGTCATCTGACTTGAGATCACATCTCAACATTCATTTTCAGATACTTAAAGTTTTTACAGGAACAAGTTACATGAAAGTCTCTATTCAACCCCTCTTCTAGAGACGTTCAGCCAACTTCAAAGCTCTTCTTACCTCTCCACCACCTTTCACCACCCAAGCTGAAGCCTCACCATCCACCAAAATCATAGCTGAAACCCTTGTGAGCCTTGAAGAAGAAAATATCACTTTACCACAAGATGATCTGCAGGCTACTTAGGTGGCTGCACATGAGAACCCTACTAATGAGATGCCTGCTGTTGAGGCTCCCAGCACACAAAAGACTCCTCCAAGGTATGAGCCATCTCATTCCCAACAAACCTCATTTCCTACACCTGGCAAATTCTTTGCAGACATTGTGCTGTTTGACTCCCCTCAGCCCATATATGATCAATCAGCTCCTCCAACAACACAGCAACAGCCTGCTCCATCTTCTGAACCCTCTATTCCTACCCACATCTCCACATCCATCAACACCTTCCTCAACCAACTTCACCAAGAAAATCAGCAACATCAACAGGATCTCAGTACAAGACTTGAGAAAAATCAGAAAAAGATTCTCAGGAAGATGAATCATCATAAGAAGAGGCAGGAAGCTCTCTTTGATGGACTGAATATTGTCCTTCAAGCTATACGTACTTCAAATGACTTCCACAAAAAGATGAATCTTCATCTCTCTAACCTGCCTCCCTTACCTAAGATTCCACAAGTTTGTGGTGCGCCCATCAACTTCTAACTCAGACTCATCCTCTTCTCCTTCTACCTAGCATCGCTAGTTCTCTTTTGTTGATAATGGCAAAAGAGGGAGAGATTGGTCAGATGTCATCTGATAAGAGTCTTTGTTAAATCTGTTTTAAGCAGCAGTCTTATGTCTTACTTTTGTTTAGGGTATGTTTTGTGGAATGTTTTGTTTAAGATGTAATAGCATCTTTTCTTATGTATGATGAGATGCAGTGGCATCTTAGTTTATCATGTATTTTGAATCCTACTTTGATTAATGAAATTATGTTCTTAGTGCACTTAAATTTTGTACATTAATTTCATTCAATCATGTTTCCAGAAAATATCTTTTAAAATCATAAGTCTAGAACTCAGGGGGAGCTCATTTCCTTAAGCTAAAAAGAAATTGTCTGTCTCATGGGGAGTTGTCTTATAAAAATCTGAACTCTCTTAAAATTTAAAACTTCATGTTTTGCCATCATAAAAAAAGGGGGAGATTGTTGAGACAAACTCACTCCTAAAAGTTTTTAATATACCAAACCATTAAGTTTAACCATGAACTGAAAATGAAATAGCTGCATCCTGGTATTACTAACTATATGTTCAAGCTTGTGGCAGATTTTTTCTAGACTTTGTTTTGCAGTTTTTATCAAGAATCTGAAAATAATCAAAGGCGTTCTTTGAGACTCAAGACACAAAAAGTCAGAAACATAAAGTGCCAAAGGAGCAAAAATTGAAGATTTAACAAAAAACAGTGAAAAAGACTCAAGAACAGCTTGAGACGTTGTCTCAAGAATCAGATGCAAGCTCAAACACAAAGGTTCATCTCGTGAGATAAAAGTCAAAGATTCAAAAAAACTGGGAGAACATCATAAAGACTTGAAGACTCCTCATATAAGAATCAGATCCCAAGTATACAAGAGATCAGACGCAAATCTGTCATCTCAAGAAGAGACTTCAGAACAGCTTGAGACGTAAGCTCATGGAGAGACGTAAGCTCATGAACAGATGCTAAATGATGAGATCCAATCTCAGTCACAAGAGATGAGTGCTAGAGACTCAAGTACAGCTTGAGTAAAGGTGAAACCCAAAGTCAACACAAGGACAAAGTACATTGTGCGTTGTCACAAGTAACATCACTCTGATAAAGTCATCCTTTGTCCAACATGTCTTTTCTCTCCAACAGCTCTTTTCCAACGGCTCTTAACTGCCATACAACGGGAAAAAAACGGCTAGTATGTGTTGGAATAAAAAGGAAAAATAAGCTACAGTGAAGATAAAGAGAGACCAAGCTGAATACTGATTATTATCGCATCTCATCTCAGATCACAGATACACGTCTCATCTCAGGTGCATTGCCAACAAATCAGATCTTAACTAAAAGCACTTGTCGTCTCTTGTAACATCTCTTCTCAGTATTTTATCTATTTATCCCCTTAGAAGAGAAACTTTCTAGCAAACAACTACTGCATATCCATACTGTGTATGATCAAGCTAAATCCATCTTAAACTATCATCCATTGTAACCCATCTCATCTAAGATAGGAAGAAGCCTAGTCTTAGAGTGAGTGTGAGCATCCTGAAGAGGCTATAAGAATACTTGTGGCTCAGCCAAGATAGGGAGTGCCTAGGCTTGGTGTGAGAGACGTCCTGAAGAGGCTGTAAGAATACTTGTAATTGACAGGTTGTCAATAGTGGAAATCTCACGTGTTGTGAGGACTGACGTGGCCCAAGGTGTGGGTGAACCAGGATAAGATCTTTGTGCCATCTCTCTTCTCATCTCCTTATTTTGTTTAACTTATTACTGATCTGTTAATTATTAAAAGTTAATAACTGAAAAATATAACTGAATCTGAAGCAAAAGTCCAGAACAACAAAATATAAATTAAACAACTCAGATTGAAATTAGTTACACCTTGATTTAACAAGAGACCCCAAGTCAGCTGACTTGAGATCACGTCTCAACATCCAAACTTTAGTGTGTAATTTTCAGGAATTTTTTAATTCTCTATTCAATCCCCCTTCTAGAGACATTTAGCCAACTTCACAAGACACTCCTTATCACGTGCTACATCTAGCTAGTCCACTTTCTCCAATTGATTCACCTTCATGACGCCCACACATGTGAGTCCATCCTTTGCAACAAGATTTTGCAGTTCGTAAAAGTAATCACGCAAGTCTAGTGAAGTAGTATTGATATCACAAAATATCATATCTTGTGCCACAAGATCCTCCTTAAATTGATTTCCTTTCATACTAGAACATAACTCCCCTTGTTGTATGTCGGCCTCCAAGCTCCCATTTATGGCAGAATCATGATCATAACCATCCCCTAAATTTTTCTCATTTTGAATTTGAAAATCAAAATCCCTCTCATGATCATCAATGAGAAACCGTTCCCACTCTCCTTCATCAGAAAAAAATCGAATTGGTGCCACTCATACTGGATGAGAAACTGTTTTGGGATCCATACCTGTTTTCCATTCCCCTTTACTGCCTCCACATAAGACTTCCCAGCCTCCACACCTCCTGCACCACGGCTTCCATTTTGAGCTTTCTTCTTCACATCTCGATTCCCCTCCATTGAGCGTTCTTATGTGTCATATTCCTTTTGAATCTAGAAACATTTACATGTAGTTTATAAGACCCAAACCATACTTTCTTTAATCGCTCTTCCTTCAACACAGGATCTTCATTGTCTTTAAACCTTACAAATCCGAACCGTTTTCCCCCCGTTACCTCTCTTCCGTGGAACATACACATCAGATACTCTTCCACCCCATAAAGTAAAAACTTTCCATAATGCTTCTGAACAATAATCGCCAGGGAAGTTAGTGAAGAAATATGTGGTATGATCACGATACCTCTGATCAGATGTTGGCCTAGTCCTCATGTTGTTACCTCTAAAATCCTCTGGCAGCACAGTGTCCTCTGATATCCTCTCTGTTCCCGGTCTTCGATCTTTCCTTCTTCTTGGTCTCACCAAGGTCCACTCGCTCTCTCTCTCTCACTCTCTCATGGTCTCTCTTGTTACTCAAATCCTTCATATGAGATTTATATAATTGGTAAAAAGATTGAAAAGAAAATTTGGGGGGGGGCGTGGCCCTTGCCAGCCCCTCCTTAGCTACGCAGATGACCCCTAATGAAGATACACAGATTAAGAAATATAATAAGTGTGTTAAGTTTAATTAAATCTAACACATTTACCGTATTTGTCCAATTTGAAGAAAAATTTTGTTTCTAATTATCTTTCCCATTTAAAAGTTCGAGAGAGTATTAATTACCGTTTCTACTTTCAGCCTTAATAAGAGAGATAATAAGTGAACGAATTAATGCATAAAATATGGAGAAGGATGATATATTAGGGAAAAAAATAAGTTTAATTTAAATCAACACATTCATTCTATCTCTTATTCAACACAATAAATATAATGTAAATAATATATTAGAAAAATACACAATAAATTTGATGTAAATCAACATATTTTATTATATTACCACATCCAAACTTGAGTATCAATCTCAACAAATATATCTGTATTCATGTGTATCGATATCAACAAATTTAAATAATTTGTGTAAATAATATATTAGAAAAATACACAATAATTTTGATGTGAATCAACACATTTTATTAGATTACTGCATCCAAACTTTAGTATCAATCTCAACAAATATATCTATGCTCATGTGTATAAATATCAACAAATTAAACAATTTTTCTTTGATAAAAAAATATGGCACGACTTTTGATAACAAAAAGTAGTAAAAAATATTAGAAATTCAATAAATAGTGAAAAAATATTAGAAAACCTATTGGATTATATAATTATAGATAGATTATCTACAAATTAAACATACCTAAACAACTACTCTTACTCAATTGTATATAGATGACACCTTATGCATATCAAGATTATCACATGTTTGCATGTAAGGTGGAACATTTAAAGAATCATACTGAGCAGGCATAACGTGAGGCATATCAAGATTATCACATGTTTGCATGTAAGGTGGTGTAGATATTATACAAGTTTTCCTATATGTGATAGTTTTATCCCATTTTTTATCTATTTTTTTACTAATTCAAGAGCATAATACACATCATTATATGAGATAATCATTTTAGGTCCAGAATGTGTATGCACATTATATATACAAACCAAAGGTTTATGCATTTTCAACCCAACTTTGGTATCACTCCAATCATGCAATTCCAATTGTTCAAAGGGATTGACTAAACATGCACCTCTAGTAAGTTCTATATATGGAACTCTTAAACTTAGTTGGTTTGTTAAAACATGCAATAGGTTTCAAAGTATTTCTAAGCTTCATTATTTCATGTGAACATGCAACACTTTGCGGCATACACTCATTAAAAAAGAAAGACTTTTCGGGCATAAAAAAGGTCAATTTAGAAAATTTCCTTTAGAGGCTTGAGTTGTCTCATTTTCTCTAAGCTTAGTTTCCCTTAACTTATTCAAGTTTTCGGATAATGGGTTAGCATTAAAATGTTCATAAGATAAGTTGTTTTCCCAAATCTTCTTTGTTTTTCTTTTCTTCCATTCAGAGACGGATTTAAGGGGGGGCAAGCATGGGTCTTGGCCCCCTCCCCCATTCTATTATACTACATATTACATACAAAAAATAAAATATTATTAATATATATGTAATAAATGAAAAAAAAATAAATAAAATGAGTGTGATACTTTTAATTTTTATAATATAAATGTACTATATATATACTTAAATAAAAGATATGAAGAATTTGATTAGTATATAATATCTATTATTAAAAAAATTCCAACCCCCCCTTCGTATCATTCCTGGATCCGTCCCTGCTTCCATTTGAACTCTTTCTATATTAAGTTTTTCTACATTCTCCTTTTCTAATTGTTCTTTTTTCTCTAATTTCCATATTTCTTCAATCCTATTTAAGTGTCTTGACATTTCAATTTTAACCTTCTTTATTTTTTTTATTTTATAACGTACCCTATGTTTAGCATGCTACTCTGTTTTTATTTTATACAGCTGTATCAGCTTCAACTTTCCTTCTTCCTCAAAGCGACTCAGACTTGTCCTTCGTGCTGATCTTAACCATTAGGAATACAATGTTAAGGGTGTCATGCTATAGACTTCAATCTCGACCGTAATTCTCAATCCATTCTCTTTTCTTTCCTATTTTATTTCCCTTCGGATCATTAAGCTTATTTGCTATGGAAGACGCATATTTAGTTGCGAAACTGATAGATTCTACATCTTTCTAAGATGCAACAACTATAAAAGGCATTTGCTATTGGCAATTAAAATAATTGCCTTGCTAAATTTTAAACGCTATAGAAAAATATGAGCACTCAAAATATAAATTTATTCTCACAAAATAATTTTATTGAAGAACAAAAATACACTCAATTATGGCTTTGTTATAAGCCAAACAATACAAACTCGTTGGAGCTTTAATTTTCTTTTTCAAAAACTCACACACCTAACACTAAATACAAGCCACCTATTTATACTAATTATCTGAACTTGATTGCAAGCTTTAGACTTCAAATTGGATTAGCCAACACACCAACTAATGGTTTGGACTTTTCTTCACAAAAGTTTCCAATTGCAATCCTATACACACCTAATAAATCCAGGCAGCAAATCTTTGGCATGCATGCATATCTTTTCTAGAACTCCAATGCCTAACAAGCCAAGATTAATTGCTAACATCCTCCCTTAAACTTGGCTTGATCATCCCAAGCATATTCTTCAACTTCAAGAATGAATTGACTTTGAGTGGCTTTGAAAAGATATATGCTATTTGATCTTCTGACGAACAATATTCCACCATAATTTCTTTATTTTTGACCAAATCTCATATATAGTGATACTTGATTTCAATGTGTTTGCTGCGACCATGAAAAATTTGATTCTTTGTTAAAGCAATTGTTGATTTATTGTCACAGAATATTTTCGTAGGACCATCTTGTTGATGTTGTAGCTCACTCAACATTCTTATCAACCAAACTGCTTGAGTAGCACAATTTGTTGCTGCTATATATTCTGCCTCAGCTGTTGAAAAGGAAACAACTTGTTGTTTCTTGGATGACCAAGAAAATACAGTTGAACCAAGATGAAAAGCATAATCTGAAGTGCTTTTTCGTGTTGCAGTATCACCACCCCAATTACAATCTGTATATCCAACCAATTCTGGCTTGCAAAAACTTGAATAAAATATGCCTTCAGTAACTGTACCTTTAACATACCTTAGAATTCGTTTTGCAGCTTACCAATGAGATTGTCTTGGTGAATCCATGAATCTGCTTATGAGCCCAACTCCATAAACTATGTCAGGTCTTGATGGTGTCAAGTACCTTAGGCTTCCCACCAATCTTCTAAAATTAGTTGAATTAACCAGATCACCACCACTTTCCTTTTCTAGCTTCAATCTTTCCTCTACTGGCATCAACATTGGTTTGCAGGCTTCCATCTTGAACTTCTTTAAGACATCTGCTGCATATTTCCTTTGAGAGATAAATATTCCTTCATTTGTCTGCTTCACTTCAATTCCCAAGAAATATGACATAAGACCCATATCTGTCATTTCAAAATGTGTGGTCATATTTTCTCAGAATTCAGCTAACAATTTGGAATTATTGCCGGTGAAGATCAAATCATCCACATATAGACAAACAATGATGATATCTCCAGCCTGATTGGTTTTGACATACAAAGCATGCTCATATGGACTCCTATGAAAGCCATGGTCAATGAAGTATGTGTCAATACGTGTATACGATGCTCTCAGTGCCTGCTTTAGTCCATATAATGCTTTCTTCAATCTGTAGACTTTATCTTCCTATCCTTGTTTAAGATAACCTGAAGGTTGCTCTATGTAAACCTCTTCTTCGAGGACACCATTCAAGAAAGCAGATTTGACATCCATTTGAAATATTTTCCACTGATTTTGTGCAGCAAGAGAAAGAATCATGCGTACCGTGTCCAATCTAGCAACTGGAGCAAATACTTCAAAGTAGTCAATTCCAAGTTTCTGTTTATACCCTTTTGCCACTAATCGTGCCTTGAAACGTTCAATTTCTCCAGTTGGCTTGAACTTTGTCTTGTAAACCCATTTAACACCAATTGGCTTCTTTCCTTCTGGAATAGTTGCTAACTCCCATGTATCATTCTTCTCAATGGCTTGAATTTCTTCATCCATCGCTCTATTCCAATGATCATCATTGGCTGCTTCCTCATATGTTACAGGATCACAATCAGCAAAATAGGGCATAATAAGTAACTTCTTCCTCCCCATCATCAGAGTCATCATCCCTTCCAACTTCATAATCTTGTAAATGAACAGGTGGGCGTCTTTCTCGTTGTGGATATCTACGAGTTTGAGTATCAGCTGCTGATTCATCTGAACCGGTAGTTGGTGGATGATTCTCTTGTTCTGCTTCTGAATTTATAGTTACTGGTACAGGGAATAACTCTTTTTCCTCTCTTGACCAATCCCACACTCCATTTTCATCAAAAGTAACATCTCGACTGATGATTACCTTTTGGGTTTCTGGATTGTACAACTTGTAGCCCTTAGTTTCTTCACTGTATCCAACGAAGATACACTTTTCTGCTTTGTCATCGAGCTTCTTCCTCAATTCATCTGGAACATGTGCACAAGCAATGCAACCAAAGACTTTCAAGTGACTTAGATTGGGCTTTTCTCCACACCAAGCTTCTTGTGGACTTTTATCACGTACACTTTTAACAGGACACCTATTTAATAGGTATACTGCACAAGCCACTGCTTCTGCCCAAAAACTCTTTGGAACTTTCTTGCAATGTAACATGCTTCTCACCATCTCCATGATAGTTCTGTTCTTCCTTTCTGCCGCTCCATTTTGTTGAGGAGTATACCTTGCAGTTACTTGATGCTTAACTCCTTGCCTTTTCAAGAAATCATCACAAACAATATACTCTGTTCCCCTATCAATTCTCAAGGTTTTCAGAGTATAACCATTTCGCCTTTCAACATACGCCATAAAACTTTTGAGCGTATCACAAGCATCAGATTTATTTTTCAGAAAATAAACCCATGTCTTTCTGCTGAAGTCATCAATGAAAGTAATGAAGTATTTATTACCTCCATTATATGGAACATCCATATAGCATAAATCAGAGTGCACAAGCTCAAGTGGTTTTGTGGCTCTCCACGCACGTCCTTTTGGAAAAGGATCTCGATGCTTCTTACTAACTACACAGTTTTCGCATAGTTGTTCTGGAACTTGGATAACAGGCAAGCCAGTGACCCATTTTTTGTTTGTAAGAAACTTGATACTTTCAAAGTTGAAGTGTCCAAGTCGCATATGCCAAAGCCAATTATCATTAGCAACAGTGGCGTTACAACATAAAGCAGCATCATACTTGATATTCATCGGAAATAGATGATTTCTTGACATGTTCGTATTTGCTATCAGCCCCATCTCCACATCATTTATGGTGCAACCTCTTTTGTTGAATCTTAGATCATAGCCTTTCTCAGCTAGCTGTCCAACACTCAAGAGATTCTGACATATTCCAAGTGCATAGAATACATCAGAAATATAATTTAAAGATCCATCTTTCAATCTGATGGCAATCTTCCCTTTTCCCAAGACTTCAAGTTTGGAATTATCACCAAGCTTGATAGTGGTTTTGAAATTTTCATCTAAGTCAGAAAATAGTTCTTTTTTTCCCACTTAGATGATTGTTGCAACTTGTTTCTAACAACCACTGATTGTCAATTTTATCAGCTACTGCATGACTTGTTATGAGCACCATCTTCATATCATCTTCATTTTCTGCAATTTGAGCATGGTTCTCTCTAATATTCAATGATTTGACACGACATTCTCGACTATAGTGACCATACTTGCTGCAGTTATGGCACTGGATATGAGATTTGCATTCAGAATGGAAATGACCAAACTTCTTGCATTTGTGGCATTGAATATTAGATTTGTTTTGAAAAGAACCATTGCCCTTTATACCTTGGCTTGAGTCAGTTTGAAAATTCCTCCCTCTTCCTTTGAAATTCTGACCCCTTTAATTTTGATTGGCCCTTCTTTGCACAAGTCCCTCTCTTCTAACATTTGTTTGCGATTTCAATGCTAGTTCAATTGTGCCACTTGATCTCTCGTTCATCCGTATCTCACGTGACTCTAAATATTCTTGTAAATAATTCAAGGTCATTTTGTTGAGATCTTTTAACTCTTCAACAGCTGCTACCACGTAATCAAATTGAGGTGTGAGTGTGCGCATGATTTTCTCCTTGACTTCTTTTTCTAATATATCATCACCATTGTTTTTCATATAGTTGACCAGCTTATCCATTCGTGAAAAATAATCACGAATATTTTCATCCTTGCCGTGCTCCATCAGCTCGAATTGTCGCTTTAGGCCTTGCAATCTCGTCCGTTTGAATGGGTCAGCACCTTCATATGTTTTGATCAAAATTCCCCAAGTTTCTTTTGTTGTTTTAGCATGGAAAATTTTCTCAAGAATGGGCAGATCCACAGATTGACAGATCAAAAACAAAGCTTTTTGATTAAGTAGACGATCTTTTTCTACTTGTTGTTGCTCTGTTTTTTCTTTTCCTTCTCCGGTTGGTTCAAAAAAATCGTTTTTTACAATTTGTTCATAGCCGCTAGTTGCTAAACAGAGCTCCATCAAATGTTTCCACATGGAAAAATTTGATCTACCATCGTACTTGTAGATAATGGTTTGCATTTGTTGAACTTGATTTGCTCCTGTGCTTGAACTTGCTGTCATCTTGGTAAAAAAGGCTCTGATGCCAGATGTTGGCAATTAAAATAATTGCCTTGCTAAATTTTAAACGCTATAGAAAAATATGAGCACTCAAAATATAAATTTATTCTCACAAAATAATTTTATTGAAGAACAAAAATACACTCAATTATAGCTTTGTTATAAGCCAAACAATACAAAATCGTTGGAGCTTTAATTTTCTTTTTCAAAAACTCACACACCTAACACTAAATACAAGCCACCTATTTATACTAATTGTCTGAACTTGATTGCAAGCTTTAGACTTCAAATTGGATTAGCCAACACACCAACTAATGGTTTGGACTTTTCTTCACAAAAGTTTCCAATTGCAATCCTATCCACACCTAATAAATCCAGGCAGCAAATCTTTGGCATGCATGTATATCTTTTCTAGCACTCCAATGCCTAACAAGCCAAGATTAATTGCTAACATCCTCCCTTAAACTTTGCTTGATCATCCCAAGCATATTCTTCAACTTCAAGAATGAATTGACTTTGAGTGGCTTTGTAAAGATATATGTTATTTGCTCTTCTGACGAACAATATTCCACCACAATTTCTTTATTTTTGACCAAATCTCGTATATAGTGATACTTGATTTCAATGTGTTTGCTGCGACCATGAAAAATTGGATTCTTTGTTAAAGCAATTGTTGATTTATTGTCACGGAATATTTTCGTAGGACCATCTTGTTGATGTTGTAGCTCACTCAACATTCTTCTCAATCAAACTGCTTGAGTAGAAAAATTTGTTGCTGCTATATACTCTGCCTCAGCTGTTGAAAAGGCAACAACCTGTTGTTTCTTGGATGACCAAGAAAATACAGCTGAACCATGATGAAAAGCATAATCTGAAGTGCTTTGTCGTGTTGCAGTATCACCACCCCAATCACTATCTGTATATCCAACCAATTCTGGCTTGCAAAAACTTGAATAAAATATGCCTTCAGTAATTGTACCTTTAACATACCTTAGAATTCATTTTGCAGCTTACCAATGAGATTGTCTTGGTGAATCCATGAATCTGTTTATGAGCCCAACTCCATAAACTATGTCAGGTCTTGTTGCTGTCAAGTACCTTAGGCTTCCCACCAATCTTCTAAAATTAGTTGAATTAACCAGATCACCACCACTTTCCTTTTCTAGCTTCAATCTTTCCTCTACTGGCGTCAACATTGGTTGCAGGCTTCCATCTTGAACTTCTTTAAGACATATGCTGCATATTTCCTTTGAGAGATAAATATTCCTTCATTTGTCTGCTTCACTTCAATTCCCAAGAAATATGACATAAGACCCATATCTGTCATTTCAAAATGTGTGGTCATATTTTCTCGGAATTCAGCTAACAATTTGGAATTGTTGCCGGTGAAGATCAAATCATCCACATATAGACAAACAATGATGATATCTCCAGCCTGATTGGTTTTGACATACAAAGCATGTTCATATGGACTCCTGTGAAAGCCATGGTCAATGAAGTATGTGTCAATACGTGTATACCATGCTCTCAGTGCCTGCTTTAGTCCATATAATGCTTTCTTCAATCTATAGACTTTATCTTCCTCTCCTTGTTTGAGATAACCTGGAGGTTGTTATATGTAAACCTCTTCTTCAAGGACACCATTCAAGAAAGCAGATTTGACATCCATTTAAAATATTTTCCACTGATTTTGTGCAGCAAGAGAAAGAATCATGCGTACCGTGTCCAATCTAGCAACTGGAGCAAATACTTCAAAGTAGTCAATTCCAAGTTTCTGTTTATACCCTTTTGCCACTAATCGTGCCTTGAAACGTTCAATTTCTCCAGTTGGCTTGAACTTTGTCTTGTAAACCCATTTAACACCAATTGGCTTCTTTCCTTCTGGAATAGTTGCTAACTCCCATGTATCATTCTTCTCAATGGCTTGAATTTCTTCATCCATCGCTCTAATCCAATGATCATCATTGGCTGCTTCCTCATATGTTACAGGATCACAATCAGAAAAACAGGGCATAATAAGTAACTTCTTCCTCCCCATCATCAGAGGCATCATCCCTTCCAACTTCATAATCTTGTAAATGAGCAGGTGGGCGTCTTTCTCATTGTGGATATCTACGAGTTTGAGTATCAGCTGCTGATTCATCTGAACCGATAGTTGGTGGATGATTCTCTTGTTCTGCTTCTGCATTTATAGTTACTGGTACAGGAAATAACTCTTTTTCCTCTCTTGACCAAACCCACACTCCATTTTCATCAAAAGTAACATCTCGACTGATGATTACCTTTTGGGTTTCTGGATTGTACAACTTGTAGCCCTTAGTTTCTTCACTGTATCCAACGAAGATACACTTTTCTGCTTTGTCATCGAGCTTCTTCCTCAATTCATCTGGAACATGTGCATAAGCAATGCAACCAAAGACTTTCAAGTGACTTAGATTGGGCTTTTCTCCACACCAAGCTTCTTGTGGAGTTTTATCACGTACACTTTTAACAGGACACCTATTTAATAGGTATACTGCACAAGCCACTGCTTCTGCCCAAAAACTCTTTGGAACTTTCTTGCAATGTAACATGCTTCTCACCATATCCATGATAGTTCTGTTCTTCCTTTCTGCCGCTTCATTTTGTTGAGGAGTATACCTTGCAGTTACTTGATGTTTAACTCCTTTCCTTTTCAAGAAATCATCACAAACAATCTACTCTGTTCCCCTATCAGTTCTCAAGGTTTTCAGAGTATAACCACTTCTCCTTTCAACATACGCCATAAAACTTTTGAGCGTATCACAATCATCAGATGTATTTTTCAGAAAATAAACCCATGTCTTTCTGCTGAAGTCATTAATGAAAGTAATGAAGTATTTATTACCTCCATTAGATGGAACATCCACATAGCATAAATCAGAGTGCACAAGCTCAAGTGGTTTTGTGGCTCTCCATGCACGTCCTTTTAGAAAAGGATCCCGATGCTTCTTACTAACTACACAGTTTTCGCATAGTTGTTCTGGAACTTGGATAACAGGCAAGCCAGTAACCCATTTTTTGTTTGCAAGAAACTTGATACTTTCAAAGTTGAAGTGTCCAAGTCGCATATGCCAAAGCCAATTACCATTAGCAACAGTGGCGTTACAACATAAAGCAGCATCATACTTGATATTCATCGGAAATAGATGATTTCTTGACATGTTCGTCTTTGCTATCAGCCCCATCTCCACATCATTTATAGTGCAACCTCTTTTGTTGAATCTCAGATCATAGCCTTTCTCAGCTAGCTGTCCAACACTCAAGAGATTCTGACATATTCCAAGTGCATAGAATACATCAGAAATATAATTTAAAGATCCATCTTTCAATCTGATGGCAATCTTCCCTTTTCCCAAGACTTCATGTTTGGAATTATCACCAAGCTTGATAGTGGTTTTGAAATTTTCATCTAAGTCAGAAAATAGTTCTTTTTTCCCACTTAGATGATTGCTGCAACTTGTTTCTAACAACCACTGATTGTCAATTTTATCAGCTACTGCATGACTTGTTATGAGCACCATCTTCATATCATCTTCATTTTCTGCAATTTGAGCATGGTTCTCTCTAATATTCAATGATTTGACACGACATTCTCGACTATAGTGACCATACTTGCTGCAGTTATGGCACTGGATATAAGATTTGCATTCAGACTGGAAATGACCGAACTTCTTGCATTTGTGGCATTGAATATTAGATTTGTTTTGAAAAGAACCATTGCCCCTTATACCTTGGCTTGAGTCAGTTTGAAAATTCCTCCCTCTTCCTTTGAAATTCTGACCCATTTGATTTTGATTGGCCCTTCTTTGCACAAGTCCCTCTCTTCTAACATTTGTTTGCGATTTCAATGCTAGTTCAATTGTGCCACTTGATCTCTCGTTCATCCGCATCTCACGTGACTCTAAAGATGCTTGTAAATCATTCAAGATTATTTTGTTGAGATCTTTTGACTCTTCAATAGCTGCTACCACGTAATCAAATCGAGGTGTGAGTGTGCGCATGGTTTTCTCCATGACTTCTTTTTCTAATATATCATCACCATTATTTTTCATATCGTTGACCAGCTTATCCATTCGTGAAAAATAATCACGAATATTTTCATCCTTGCCTTGCTCCATCAGCTCGAATTGTCGCTTTAGGCCTTGCAATCTCGTCCGTTTGACTGGGTCAGCACCTTCATATGTTTTGAGCAAAATTTCCCAAGCTTCTTTTGTTGTTTTAGCATGGAAAATTTTCTCAAGAACGGGCAGTTCCACAGATTGACAGATCAAAAACAAAGCTTTTTGATTAAGTAGACGATCTTTTTCTACTTGTTGTTGCTCTGTTTTTTCTTTTCCTTCTCCGGTTGGTTCAACAAAACCGTTTTTGACAATTTGTTCATAGCCGCTAGTTGCTAAACAGAGCTCCATCAAATGTTTCCACATGGAAAAATTTGATCTATCATCGTACTTGTAGATAACGGTTTGCATTTGTTGAACTTGATTTGCTCCTGTGCTTGAACTTGCTGTCATCTTGGTAAAACAAGCTCTGATGCCAGATGTTGGCAATTAAAATAATTGCCTTGCTAAATTTTAAACGCTATAGAAAAATATGAGCACTCAAAATATAAATTTATTCTCACAAAATAATTTTATTGAAGAACAAAAATACACTCAACTATGGCTTTGTTATAAGCCAAACAATACAAACTCATTGGAGCTTTAATTTTCTTTTTCAAAAACTCACACACCTAACACTAAATACAAGCCACCTATTTATACTAATTATGTGAACTTGATTGCAAGCTTTAGACTTCAAATTGGATTAGCCAACACACCAACTAATGGTTTGGACTTTTCTTCACAAAAGTTCCCAATTGCAATCCTATCCACACCTAATAAATCCAGGCAGCAAATCTTTGGCATGCATGCATATCTTTTCTAGCATCTTTTCTAGCACTCCAATGCCTAACAAGCCAAGATTAATTGCTAACATTTGCTGAACTTGAAAGTACTCTTAACTTGAAATGGAAAGAACTAGAGGAACATTTTCATGGGCTTGAGAAATCTTTGATTTGGCGCTTTCAAGCATTGGAATTAGCCTAGATAACTCCTCATTAAAACCGGAGGCGATGCCAAAGGTGGCTAGAATTTGCAAAAATTCATGAGCCTCCAAAGAATTCTCATATTCTCTGGAAGACCACATCGCTTTAGGAAAAATCTTTTAGGGTCATTTTTATTTTAGTTTTTTCCGGATTATGAATTTCCATGTAGTTGTATAAATAAAATGCTTTTGTTAAGAGATAAATGAACGCATCCAAATGCTTAACCAATACATAATTTATTGCTTTTAGACCAGTTGCACAACAAAAGGCCATCAATAAAATCTCCATAAACTAATTAAGGACGCAAGCTATTGTTTAATTATGCATGATTACCAATTATAATTATGATTTGGTGTACTTCAACGTCATAAACAGAGTAGGTGTGGAAATTGTTCGTTCCTTCCTACAATGATTGAAGTCCTACGAAAGTTAATTTAAACAAATGATGATGGAGAAAGGCTAACTATTTTGTAATGAAGAAATAGCAGTTTATAACAGACCAGGATCTAATCAAAAGATACTCAGGGAACTAAAAACAATAAACAATAAAATTAAAGGCCAGTATAATTTCAATTTACATGATAAATGGTATTTGTTCTCAAAAGTCTCCAGACAACCGAGCTTAATGCCTAATCGGCGTCAAACCTAGCTGTCAGAGTGATGAGAAGGTATCAGATGTCCTAGGTCTAGGGCGAGCTCCTTTATTTATAGGCTCCCACTAATGGGTCTTACCCTAGAGGCCCATTAGTGGTGATAACCCTAGTTGACCTAATCTAGTCTTGCTAAAGCAGGTTTGACGACCTGGACCCGAGTTAGGTGGACCCCTCTAATTCTTGATAAGTTCGAGCCTATTTCGGGCTCGGCCAAGGCGAGGAGGTCGGCCACAGGTCTCCCTAACGGGACAGTATTAATTTAATTTATTTTAATTCAATTCAATGATAATTACATACATATTGTACACTAGTGATTTTAGCAGCAAATTTGATAGCAGTGGCTCATATCAGAAACAGAGTCTTGGATATAGTCTGCTATATATTATACCCAAATTACATGCATAAGATGAGTGATAACTCCATTATACAATGTTTAAGCTATATCTTATAATGATATATTTGAAGATTCTCCTCATCTTGTTTCTTGAAATTGCTGTCCGTTCTGCTGACAACAAACTTTCCCCATTTGTATGACCTATATCTTGATGGTTTTTGCTCATTTACCATCTCCTCCAAAGGTTTAACTTCGGCATCATGTGCAGGAAAGAAGAAAAACGGAATTGAAAACCTTCCTTTCTCAGAATTAACCATCACTCTGTGTTCCACACTCTCATAGGCATCATTGCTCCAAACCTGTACAAAACAAAAAAAAACTCCAATCCTCAATTAGAAGTATCTCCTCTATTAATTAAGGAAATATTAAATAATTCATAAACTGAGATGCAAATAGAATAATAATTACACTAAAATAAAGTGACAAAATTTCGATGTTTTCAATCTTCAATTTATAGTGGTATTACCTGAGTAAGATCACCAAGGTTGATAATATAAGCATCTGGGGTGGGTTCAACTCTAATCCACTCTTGATCTGCTTTACGTTTCACTTCAAGTCCTCCAATTTCATCTTGAGCAAGAATGGTTAAGGCACCAGGATCCTTATGTGGACCAACGCCAAGAGCTAGGTGAGGATAAGGGCATGGAGGATAGTGATTTAGTCTAACAAAGCTGGTTTGATCTTTGATGAAGAATTCTTCAAACCTCTTTGCTTCAAGGCCTAAACTTAGAGCTATAAGCTCTAGCATCTTAAAGGCCAGCTTTTCCATCTCTTGAATATACTCTTCGATTATAACTCTTCATATATTCACATCATTTTAACACATCCCATTAATTGAGTGTTAATATATATCAATTAATAATTATTATAAAGTGAACATATATAAATTACCTGAAGTTGGAAGGGTATTGAGGAGATGGATTAGTCCAGTGAGTGAGTCGATCATCATGTTCATCAGAAGTGATAGGAATCAAAGTGGGTTCTTTGGCTAGAAAATCAAACACTTCTTTCCAGTCCCTAATGTTCTTTGTGTGCTCTGTGTCATAATAACCAGTTGGAGTGCTCTCGTTTCTGCTAACCTTCCTCTTCTCCTCCAGACTCTGTGCAAAGAACATTCTGGAGGCTTCCTCCATCCTCTGCCTTGTACTCAGGGGAACTCCATGGTTTATTACTTGGAAGAAGCCCCATTCTTTGCATGCACTTCCTATCTCCTTCACTAATCCTTCAATAGAAGATGAATCTTGAAGTGTGTGATTGGTTATTGGAGAGAGGTCAATTACAGGAATGCCTTCGACTTGGATGAAAGAGAGGTTAGGTCTGTGTTCTGGGTCTTGGATAAAAGCTGGGTCTACCTCTCCCATTGCTATTGATAGTGTTGGTAATCAATCTTTGTAGTGGACAGTGGTTGTGTTTGATTTGATCTTATGTAAGTGTTGTTCAAGATAACCACAAAAAGTTAAAAAATATATTAAATATTTATTGGTTAATTTATGTCATCTACTTTCTAAAAAATAATAAGATTTTAATTAAAAAATTTATGTTCACATCCAATAATGTGTTGTCATATTATTTAATAAAGGGTTAAATATGTTTTTGGTCTCTATAAAATAGGTGAGTTTTGCTTTTAGTCCCTGTAAAATTTTTCTTTAGTAAAGCGTCCTCCCAAATTTTTTTTTTTTGCAATTAGTCCCTACCCTTAATTAGCGTGTTTCAGGTGCTGATGTGGCACGTTTTCTCTCTCCTACGTGTCAATTATTAAATTTTTGGCGGTCTTAAACCGCCAGAAATTTAAGCTATGAGCGCCACAAACCATTTTTCCAGCTCCTCTTCTCCCCTCCCAAAAACCATCACTCCTTCTTCTCCCCCATCCCCTATGACCCACCCCACCCCTCTTTCCCCCTCCAATCAGTGGGCACCAGTTAACATGTTGGTTCACATTTGATTCATTCATTTGATTCCGTTTCCATCTACCAAGGCCCTCGACTGGCTCATCAACAAAGCCAAATCCGTCATCGACCAACTCGCTCATCTCCCACCGTGGAAACCCACCCTCTCACACCAAAACGACGACGTAGCGGAGAAAGAGAATCCCAACCCTAACCTCAACCACAACCACAACGACGAACACTCTGGTTTTCTCCATCACGAACAATTGGAGGAGAATGAGAAAGAGAAAGAGAACCCCAACCATCACTCTGGGGGTTTGGGGTTTCTTCCGTTGAAAAATGACATCGTCTTCATCAAACGACGTCGTCTTTCGTCGGTGATGTTTGGGCAGAGCCAGTATCTTTCTTCTCAAAGGGGACCCCTTCAGTCCAGTAACAACCCTTCCATTCGTGCTTGGATTGACGCGTCATCGTCTTTCGTCGCCGCTACGGATCATCGACGTCACTGTCTTTCACCGGCAGTGCTGGTGCATCAGTTTTCTCCTTCATCGTCGGGCGCCGGATTCGCATCTGGTGGCTTTCTCCGGTTAGGGTGAGGAGGAGGAGGAGCACGACGGCGTCTCCGATAAGCTGTCCTCTGCTTCCTCTGATTCTCGCTATTGAAACTGTCAAACTCAGAATTCAATAATTTCAACTTCCTTCTCCTTCGCATGCTTGCTTTCGACTTAAATCAATCAGGTATGTGATGTTTGTGCTCGTCTTGAAGATGATTGGTTGAGAATTTGCAGAGCGTGTTGGAATTTGGATTCGGCATGGTTCGGTTCAATGGCCTATGATTGGGGAATGAAGAAAATATGGGGTTGAATTTCCAGGTTTTCCAACTCTCAAGATTGTTCTGTTAATTTTTATGTTCAAGTATTCTGTTTGTCTTTGTTTTTGTGTTGAATTTTTTTATCATCTTTGTTGGATCGCTATGCTTGATGTTGTTACTTTGTTACAATTTGTGATGGTTGTCTTCTTTGTAGGGAGAAAGAGGTGTGGGGTGGGTTACAGGGGACGGGGGAGAAGAAGAAGTGATGGTTTTGGGAGGGGGAGAAGAGGAACCGAGGGAAAATGGTTTGTGGCCCTCAGAGCTTAATTTTCTGGCGGTTTAAGACCTCCAGAAATTTAATAATTGACACATAGGAAAGAGAAACGTGCCACATCAGCACCTGACACACGCTAATTAAGGGGAGGGACTAATTGCAAAAAAAAAAAAATTGGGAGGACGCTTTACTAAAGAAAAATTTTACAGGGACTAAAAGCAAAACTCGCCTATTTTACAGGGACCAAAAACATATTTTACCCTTTAATGAATGTAACAATATAATATGTGTCATATTTATTAAATAAGGTGACATCACTTCGGTTGTCAATATAAAACGTTTTTACACAAACAGTGAATAGTAATTAATTAAACTCAAATAAAAATCTAATAAAATTATACATTAAATAAATAAAATAAAGGTGAAATATATTTTTGGTCACTGTAAAATAGATTTAATTTGATTTTCATCCCTACAAAAATATTTTTTTGCTTTTTCGTACTTACAAAATAAGAAAATGTGACATTTTGATCATTGTAATTAATTTTTGGTCCTTGTAAAATGCATCCACTTTGATTTCAGTCCTTGTAAATATTTTTATTTTTAGTCTGACCTAAAAAATAGGTGAATTTTGGTGATTTTGTAAATGTTAAGGACATCAAGAACCGACCTTAACAATTTCTTATTTTGTGAGGATCAAAACCAAAAACTATATTTTACAAGGATGAAATCAAATTAAGTTTATTATACAGGGACCAAAAACACATTTTAGCCATAAAATAATTATATTATCTTAAAATTGTAGATATTGAAAATTGAAAAATTATAATTATTAATTAGAAAATTAAGAATTGAATTTTTAATAATTTCATATTTTCTTATTCATGTATATGTTATTATAATCACAACTATTGCTTTTTTAATCATTAATTATATATGTACATATCCTCTAAAATAATCCATTCATAAATTCATAAAAAAAAATTTACAATAAAAATATCTATATAATTGCTAGCGAAAATGATGAACTAAATAAAAAATTATATATATGAAATAAGCAACTTAGTTGCAACGGTTGGAGTAGAGCCGATAAAATGGATAAATTTGACCAAACCGACCCATAAAAGTCTCTAAAAACATAGGGGGTGAGACTTTTATTTTAAAAATCTGAATAATTTTTACATACTTTAGTCTAATTAATTCAATAAAATTCACTATCCGTAAAGACCACAAAACCTATTAAAAAAAATCATACTACCCAACAAAATCTATAAGCATTTAGCTTATAAGTCCAAATTATTCTCGGATTTTTTACTTCAGTTTGTAAAAATCCGTTTTCATATCGGATCGGGTGACTAACCAGAATTTGACAATTCTAGTAGGATGTTGATTAACATTTTAAAATGAATTTTGTTATTATTCTATATGTAAAAGGTATATGGTGCTTCGTGTTTCTCATGGATTTTTGTAAAATACACTAGTGTAGCATCCGTGTGATGCACGGGAAAAAAATTAAAAAAATTTCAACGGTATAATAAAAAATGCTAATTTTGAAAAAATAATCATATAAAAAATATATTTTATAAGATAGGACAAATTTGAATATAAAGACTTATACAAAAGGTCTGCCACTCTTAATTTGGTCATATTGCTTTAGTGAATTCATAGTTTAAAAAAGTTATTGAGCTATCTAAACCCTTTGTTATGGACACTTTAAATTATCAAACTTACAAACAATATTTCTATAGACAGATCCGATTTTTGTAGTTCCAATTTTTTAGTCTATACTTCTTGCACCAAGAAAACTACTCTTAATTGGATCTCTGCAGCCCTTCTTTAAGCAAAGAACTCTAGTAGCTCTACTCCTTTCTTCAAAAGCATGGTTGAGATTTGAAAAGTGAGGACAAATTCAACTTGCAGACCCTCATACTTATCATGACAGATTAACTCGTTATATGATTGATCGCATGATAGAAGTTGATACATTTAGCAAAATACAAAACAATTCTAGATGAGTATCTTATCCACATATATCATCTATCTAGTATCCAATACTTATCAAGAGCTCAACCTAAAGGTAGAGAAAGCTTTTTTGTTTGTTCCACATAGCCTCTTCTATTGAAGAAATACCCTAAAATTAATATGAAAATATAAGGGTAAAAATCAAAATTTAAATTAGCTGTCCAAACAACTATATGAATCTCATCAATGAAAAGAATAGTCTGGCCATCAGATTTTGAATCTCAAATTCTTCCCAGAACTTTGCTCTAGCAATAAGTGCAACCATGTCAAGGGATATAAGCTGAAAAGAGATCAGTGTATTATATATAACATCAATTTGACAACTCCAAGCTAATATACAATTACTTCCAAAGGAGAATAAATTTTAAAAAAAATATTACATTCTTTCTTTGACAAATGGAATTAAAACTTGTATGGAAGAGAACATAATAAAACTCATTATATAGAAATGGAAAGAGGGGATAGATATTTAAAACCATTTATTTCCATTCCAAGGTCTTCTCCCCCACCCATCATTCCATCCATTTACAGAAACTAAAGAATATTGCACAATGAAGTTACCATCTATTTATCCAATTCCGGTTCATGCTCCAGGAAGTCATTTTATAGACGAATTTATTTAAATAAGACTTGTAAATCACTTTATAGAAGAATATATTTAAATAAAACTTATAAACCTCTTCAAATTCATGCTATTTTTATATTTTATTCATTGTTCTATGCTCCTTCAAAGGAGATTATGTAAGTAAAATACCGAATCTGGAAGCCACACAATACCATCTAAAAAATTTCCCTGTAATTCCGTTGGATACAACGATCATTTAGAAATATTTTACCTGATAATTGAACAATGAATAAGAGATGAAGTATCAATGAATACATCAAAAGAAACGTATGTTCCAATTTAAGAGTATCAAAGAAGGCAGAGAATGAGCAGGAGACACTTGTCAAAACTTTCCTTCTAATAGTGTTCCAATTGTATATAGATATAGATTGTAGCCTAAAAAAAGTTTTGGCACCAGGCACTAGATACTACCAAAAATTACTTAATTTACGAAGCTAAACTTTTCATTTTCAAAAATAAGGAGTGCTTCTATTTCTATACTAAAAAGCACAAAAAAAATAAAAAAACAAAATATAATCAATCTATTTCTATCTAAAAAAATAAGAAGAGCTTCTACCTATACTAAAAAGGTATTGTTACTGTTTTTTAGAGGTATATAATGGCAACATAATATAATAGCCACTGAATTTTAAAATCTTAAAGAACAATTAACTCAAATGGTCAAATAAGATATCAATTTAAGAGATTCAGTCAATAAAAATATAATAAGCCTTTCTATTTAAAATTTAAAAACCACCAGCCAAAAATATTCAATTAAATTGTAATAATAGATTGTGCACCTATATTTCAGCACAAAACAAAATCTTTAAGCTATAAACGCTATTAAGGATCTAAACTCCCTTTGAACAATACATATTCGTTTATCAGAAGCAAAAGATTGTAACAACATATAGTTAGGATTTCTTTATTTTCCAATCGAAATAGATAGAGAAAAAGAAGATACCATAAGAAGTTAGAAAAAAAAACAGATTGAAATAAAAGCTTAAGGGAACTTTTCAAAAAAGGAGAAAATAGGGGCAGCTTTTGGTAGACACACCTGAAGAAATTTGATTCCTACATAACAGAAGCAATTGATATAACTGTAAGCAACGCTATAGCATCAAAAGGAAATAGAAGTTGAGGACCTGAACCAGTGATGCGCCTTTCAATGCAATCCCCCATTGATATCCATAGCCTACACATGTGAAAAAATAAGGCTACATGAGAACCATGGTGATGATCACCAATAGACAATAAAAGCACTTAAATCTCTCTCAAAAGAGGGCTTCCAACAAATAATTGTGAAAAGCCATATTAACATTTTAACCTTAAAAATATATAAGATAAGGAATATAGGTTGTACTTAAACATAATCAAAGCTAGATTGCACCATCTTATTTTATTTGAACCATTGAATTTAGATTTGCTCCTTTCGTCTTTTTGGAAACAACCAACATTAGAACCCAAATTTAAGATTTCTTACATGTACTTGGCAATATGGGAGCAAGTAAGCAAACGTCAAAGTATGTGCAATTTGGCATTTTTTTAAATCTCAAATCATTCTACTCTATGGCAAAAAAAAAATAGCATATTAAAAATAGAGACAAATTATATAACTTTATACAATAATAGTATAACTGTACATACCCAACAAAACAAATTTGGTCATGATAGCTGCTTCATAATTTGGTCATACAGTTCCATTGAGAATTTGGTCATACTGCTTCAATGAATTCATAGTTTAAAAAGGTTGTTGAGCTATCTAAACCCTTTGTTATGGACACTTTAAATTATCAAACTTACAAACAATATTTCTATAGACAGATCCGATTTTTGTAGTTCCAATTTTGAAGGCACAATAATATTCAAAAAGCAAACACATGGTTACTTACTCAATGCACATCCACTTATTTTTCATAGAGCTATACTGCCGAATTTGCTTTGATGCAGATTCTGTAATTTAGGGACTCATGCCTTCAATTTTGTTATCCACTTCAAGGGGTCAACACAAAATCGTATTCCTCAGCCAACTTATCATCAGGGAGATTGAAATTAATATTAATCACATTTGCAAAGGTAGGAGCATGTCAAAATCTTCAATCATTATTGATGGTTAGTGGAAGTTTTACTTATTGATTTTGAGCTCAAATGGCTATTTCAGAAGCATTCTAAAGCACTTACACAACTAAAATACAAAATCCATGGTAACAATCTAGCTCATAACCAAAAGAAAAGAAAAGGATGAAGGGGAAGAAGCAACATTAACGGAATGAGCTTGTAAATTTGTGGAAGAAAATAAAAAAATTCAAACAGTAAACATTTAGAACAAACAACAGATTGAACAAACAGAGGAAGGGGGAGAAATTTTGAAAAAACCCTAACCTAAGAACCTCAAATTGCCACAGACGACACAACCGCCACCAACAGAAGGAATCACCACCACTAGAAGACAACCGCGACCAACAGAATCACCACCACCAGAAGACAGTCGCGACCAACATAATCACCACCACCAGAACACAGACGCGGGGCGACGACGTCTAAACAGCACAGAGGCGAGCCACATAAGAGGAGAGAAAAATCGCAGAGAACAAATGAGGGAAGGATGAAAAAATATCGCAGCGTAGCCCTAACCTTCTGCCCTCTCTCACTCTGACTCACACAATTTATTAGAAACAAAAGGCATATGAAAAGGTATTATGAAAAATGAGAGGCCTTTCACCTCATGTGTGAAACTTTTGGGGAAAATTGCAGCTACTTAATGTTGGGAATACTTACCCAAATTATTTAAGGGGTTATAATACAAAGGTTAATAAAGATTCAGACTTGGTAATAGTTGCATTTTCCTTTTTCAAAATGGTGCATAAATACTTACCCAATTAATAGTATCACCAATTTTCAAAAAATTTGAATTATGATATTTTAGTGAAAAAAAAATCGAAATTAAATTCAAAAATAGTATTTGACAAATTTAGCCCCCTTTTTGGCTCCAAAATTTACTACTCACTACTCTCTTTTTAGATATAATAAAGATGTTCCAATTCATTTCTCAATCCCACTAAATAAAAATATAAATATTGAAATTTGAATTCAGATTTTTTTAATACAAAATAAAATTTGAAATTTGAATTCAGATCAAAAATTGGTTGTGTATGATGGTGGTTAAAACAATGAAATAATTTTTTTTTAAAAGTAATAATAATTATTTAAAGAATTGATAAAAACAATATGTAAAGAAAGTAATTGATTGGGACTTCAAGGAGGTGTAAATGGTATTGGATTCTGAAATTTGAAATTTAAAATCTGCACATTAATGTGATTGGTTGGGTATGGTTGCTATGTTTAATAAAAATGGAATTAAAATAAAAAGAAAAAAATCTTTCATTGGTTACTTTTACATAGGACGAATAAAAATAAAAATAAATAAAGATAAATAAAAATTTTCTGTAATTAGAAAAGTAAGAAAAGAGTATCAAAAAAGGAAGAGAATGAGAAGTCTAACACTTGTCAAAACTTTCCTTCTAACAGGCCAGGTTCCAATTGTATATAGTTATAGATTTTCGTATAGCAGAGCAGCATCTCTATATGCTATCATCAAGTAAATACATTGAATCGGGACTTGTTTAGCAGTATACTTTTTCATCTATATTGCATGGCAGTAGCTTTTACTTTCGTGCATATATGACAAAAATATTTACCTAAATTAGGTATGGTATATGACTAATTTGTCATTTTATATGTATGATATGAATCATTTGAAAATAAAATAAAATAATAGGATTAGGATATTATCTAATGGCATGCGTAAGTGTATGCTAAGAATATATTATATAAACCAGATGTTGGCATATGCATTACATGGAAAATAATTAAAATTAATTTACATGCTAATTATTAATAACAACTTCTGAAAAATTACTTGAAAAACAATTAAATGACACTATTAGTTTTTTTAGCAAGAGAGGGTTTATATTCTATTTAAAGTGGTGGATATAATCATAGAAGTGTTAGCAATATAAATTAACCTTTAACATATCATTTTCCAACTTTTGTGTTATTTTTTTGTTAATTAATAACCTTTGCAGTCAATTTAATTATCTTTTTTTTTTCTTATTTTCAATGAGAATGTTTTCTCAAAATGTGTGTCGTCGACCTTTAACCATGTTTAGTTTATCTTCCATTTTGTGGCGAAGAAGAAGAGATCTTGCTCGTCTAGCTCATCTAAAAAATTTTCACTTTTCTGCACATACCATATTTTTTTAAGGTCTTGCTTTAAAGCCCTTTCTTCATCTCGTACGTCAACAGCAGTATCTGATTTTTGTTCTTATCAAAACTAGTATCCAACCCGTGCGATGCACGGATTTATTATTCAAATAAATATTTAACTTGAATTTTAATAATATATTTAACCTACTTAATGTTAGCGCAAAAACCCTCTGAGATTTGGTTTTAATGACAACAAATTTGTTGATCAAAATTAATGTTTTCTATTCTTGAAGTTACTGATGTTTTGTATGTTAGATCTTAGAAAGACAAGATTCTCATGAAGAATTCAGAAAGATCAGAATCCTAATGTTAAGAAACATTAGACTTCAAAATCATTTATGGAGTATGGGCAAAGTTTAGAAGTTCTATATGCTGAAGGTAATTTCAGAAGAAGACCTCAAAACATATCCTTTATCAGAAAGTCTTCAGAAGCTTTGAGTGGAAGATAGCCTAAGTTGAGAGAGGTGCACATTAGAGTGAAGTCTCAGCTACAATCAGAAAGGATCTCTACTAGAAATGCCAATCATCAAGTCAAGTCAAGATGAGCTCAAACAGTGAACTAAGTTGCATCAAGAAGACCAATATTTGAAACTCAAGATGAGACGCAAACTCAAGCACAGATGCTATCCCATGTTCAGATGCAGACTCAGTCTAAGACTCAGTTTGAAACAAATGCTCAAAGAAGAGACTCAAGTACAAACTTAAAAGGAAAGATCAAAAGTCGGATGCAAGATCTGCCAAGAGATGAGACTCTAACATAGCTTCAGAATCAAGAGACAAGATCAAAATAGAAGATGCCAAACAAAGAAGAGATTCAAAGTCAGCTTGAGACAACCTCAAACTGTAAAGTCAGATTGAGACAGACCCAAAATTCATTATAAGATCATACTTAGTCCAAGCATGACAAAAAAGCACTTTAAAATATGAAGCTGGGCAAAGATAAGATTCAAAGTCAGACTTGAGATGCAGACTCAACTTGAGATGCAGAATCAGACCTGAGACGGTCTCAAGATCAGATGCAGTCTCAAGATCAGACACAGTCTCAAGTCAGATGCAGAGATCAGATGCAGTCATGAGACTCAGACTTGAGACGCAGAGATCAGATGCAACCATGAGATTCAGTCTCATCAGAGACTCAGCAGCAAAAGCTAGTCAACGCAAGTACACTGTCACAGCAGAGACTGCACCAGAAAAGTACTGAGCTCATGACAAAAAAGTGAAATACATACTCTCTCTCTCTTCCAACGGCTAGTTTAACGGCTAGTTTTTCTGAAGACTATAGAAGGAAGTCTCATTATGATGAGACGCAAGAGAGACTACTTTGATTATTAAGCATCTACTGCATCTCATCACATCTCAAGTGACATCTCAAGTGCACGTCTCAAGCAGTTCATATCTAGACCTGATCTCAACTTGAGAATCTCATCAGTCTCTATCCTCCTCTCTTCTCAAATTGTAATATTATCATTTTTATCTAGAAGAGAGAATTACTAGCTAAAGCCTACTGCCTATCCATACACTGTATGTTTGTGAGCTAGACCCATCTCAGCTTCATATTCCTGTAACCTGTCTCATCTAAGATAGGAGTGTGCCTAGTCTTAGAGCGAGCTGTGAGCGTCCTGAAGAGGCTGTAAGAATACTTGTGGCTCAGCCAAGATAGGGAGTGCCTAGGCTTGGTGTGAGAGACGTCCTGAAAAGGCTGTAAGAATACTTGTAATTGACGGGTTGTCAATAGTGGAAATCTCACGTGTTGTGAGGACTGGACGTAGCCCAAGGTGTGGGTGAACCAGGATAAGATCCCTGTGCCATCTCTCTTCCTTATCTCTTCATCTTGCTTTACATTTAACTTATCTCAAATCAGTTGACAACTGAATAATTATTTTGAAATATAACTAAATCTGATTTGAGGTTCTAAGATAACTTGAACTTAATTAAAACAACTGAAATTGAAATTGTTTATATCCTGTCTTGACAGAGACCCCAAGTCAGCAGACTTGAGATCACGTCTCAACTTTCAATTTCAGTGTGAAATTTCAGGAACAATTTTAAGAAGTCTCTATTCAACTCCCTTCTAGAGACATTCAGCCAACTTCAGTTGGTATCAGAGCTCGGCCTCTCTGGGGTTGAGCAGACCTGCGTGTGAAGAGGAAAAGATCCATGGCTGGACCAAACACAAGCTTGTTCATTACTGAAGGAGCATCCACCAACAGGCCACCAGCCTTTGATGGAACTAACTATTATTATTGGAAGGATAGGATAAGACTGTTCATTGAATCTCAACATGCTGATCTTTGGGAAATCATTGAACAAGGTCCCTATGTACCTTACATTACTGATGAGCTTGGTCTTAGAGAAGCTAAACCCAGAGGAGTATGGACAGATGCTGAGAAAGCAAGATATGTTCTTAATTCAAGAGCAAAGTACCTGCTTACATGTGCCTTAAGTCACAGTGAATATGATAAGGTAGCAGGATGCGCATCAGCCAAAGAAATATGGGATGCACTTGAAGTAGAACATGAAGGAACCAATTAAGTAAAAGAAGCTAAAATTAACATACTGGTCAGACAGTATGAGCTCTTCAAAATGAATGAAGATGAAGGCATTAAGGACATGGTGAGACGGTTTACCGTCATCACAAATGATCTCAAATCATTGGGAAGAAATTACTCAAACCAAGACATGGTGAGAAAGATCTTGAGAAGCTTACCCAAGCCTTGGAGACCTGAAGTCACAGCCATCCAAGAAGCCAAGGATCTCAGCACTCTCAGATTAGATAAGCTTCTTGGATCATTAAAGGTGCATGAGCAAGAGCTGATGGAAGAAGACCTCATCAGACGTCCCAAGACAATAGCCTTGAAGGCATCATCCAGCAGCTCCAAAGGTAAAAAGGTAAGCTCATCTCAACAGACTTCACTAAACTCATCTCATGACACAGAAACTGAAGGAGATGATGAAAGTGAGATGGATGATGAGCTAGCCTACATCTCAAGAAAGATCAGACGCATGTGGAGAGCTAGAGGAAGTGGAAGAAGAAGCTTTCCCTCAAGAAGAGGAGAAATAAAGTCTGACAGAAAGGGACAATTCATCTGTTTTGAATGCAGAAAACCTGGACACATCAAGTCTAAATGTCCATTACTCAAAAAGGAGATGAAAAAGAGTCCAAAAAAGAAGGCAATGATGGCAACTTGGGATGACACTGAAGGAGATGAAAGCCAAAATGAAGAATTTGCCAATATATGCCTCATGGCCAATGGTGACTCATCTGATGATGAGGTATGTGATTCAGATTCAGAAATCTCTTTCAATGAACTCAAATGTGCCTTTGAAAATCTCCTTTATGATTCAAACCTTCTTGTCTCAAAAAGCTCTCTTTTAAAATCTGAATTAGACACAGCTCTTGAAAAGGTGAAGGTTTTGGAAAAAGAAAATGAAAGCTTGAATCATAAAAACAGCAGTCTCTTGCTGTCTCACATGAGACTGTCTGAACTTGTTAAAGCAAAGAGTCAATCTCATGATGAGCAAGAACTGAAAAATCTTTCTGAAGAAAACCAGAAGCTCAAAAAACAAAATATAACTCTCCTAGATGATCTAGCAAAGTTTGTAAAAGGAACAAAAAATCTTGAGAGACTCATTGGGTCTCAAAAGGGAATTTTTGACAAAGCTGGATTAGGCTATGAGAAGTCTTCCAGTGAGATATGGTATAAGGACTTCTTTATTCCTGCAAGAAAAAGGAAGAAGAAAAGATGTTCTTGCTGTAGAAAGTTTGGCCATAAGGCCACTGAATGCTACTTGAGACATGTAGCATCCAAGAGAAGGGTAACTAACCATGAAGAACCCAAATATAAGTGGGTACCTAAAGCCAAATCTTGTGTTGTAACAGATGTGCCTAGCAGCAGCAAATTCAAGGAAAATGTGGGTGCTGGACAGTGGGTGTTCAAGGCACATGACAGGGGACAAAAGCAAGTTCCTGTCACTTGAAGAAAAGGCAACAGGAGTTGTCTCCTTTGGAGACAGCAGCAAGGCCCAAATCAAGGGCATAGGTAAAATTGTGGAACTTCTCAAAGAGAAGCAATGGGGGAAGAAAATTGATTACCAAAGCTAAGCAAAAGCATTAAAGGACCTTTTCAAAGATGAGAAAGGGAAATGGATGCTATCCAAAAAATGCTTGAAGCTTGAAGGTTGAAATTGCTCATACAAAGAAGACCCATTGGTGATATCAATCTCTTATCCCTCTCTATACTTAGACTAAAACATACTTGATCAAATCATTGAGAATTTCTGTTATATGTCCTTACTTGTTTTAATGGCATCATGGTTGTAATTGTTTTAATATACAAGTATGCTAGACTTGTAGAGACCATGTTTGAAAAAAAAAGGCATTAAAATACATTTGATCATTACCTTTGTTGTTCTTATTTGAAATTCTGAACAGCAAATTAAAAATAATATTTTTACTCCCTTTTGAATACTTGAATATCTCATATGCATACATAGAGTTTGGAGTAGCAAATGATAGATATCCTCTTGTTGAAAAGTGCTTAATATAATCATATCTTTGAAACAAGAAGTCAATTTGAAGTCTAAATGTTTTGTGGACATTTTACAGTATTCAAAGTAACTATAGAATCTACAATATCATTACTCAATGTGTAGAAGAAAGTTTACATGATAATTTGATAAGACAAATCCTACACTTGAGATGAGAAAGCTTGCAGATTTGTAGATAAAGTAGAATGATTGGATCTCAACAAGAGATATATGAGAAAATATTCATATCCAACTCAAAAGAAAGTTCAGAAATTAAAAAAGGCCAGAAAGTACGGCTGCACTTGAGAAAGTCACATATGAGTCTCAAGTTGAGACTAGACTGAGACTTAGATGGTAATATATGAGAAAGAACAACCAAAGTGAGACTTCTATTGCAACTATGATTCTGACAGTACATAGGAAAATTCATGAATCTTAGAAAATGGTCACTGCACAAGAGGGAAAGTGATTTCCCACAATATGAGAAAGAGGAATTCTAATAGAAGAAAGCACAAAGAAATGACTCGGTTTGAAAAGAAAATGAAGAAGTTGAGCTTACCTCTAGATACATCAAGCTGCAAATCCTTAAATCATGAGGACCAAATGACAACTTGAGGATTACTTCATGAGGTACTCTGAAACTCTAATCTTCTATGATGATGCATATGTGATGAATCTTACTATTCTCATTTTGAAGACAAGAATTAAGTATATTGATACTATGCAGAATTTAGGATTCATTTTTTAATGATAACCATATGCTTATTTGAATGATTCTGTGGGAGACGTCCTGAAGAGGCTGTAAGAATACTTGTAATTGACGGGTTGTCAATAGTGGAAATCTCACGTGTTGTGAGGACGGGACGTAGCCCAAGGTGTGGGTGAACCAGGATAAGATCCATGTGCCATCTCTCTTCCTTATCTCTTCATCTTGCTTTACATTTAACTTATCTCAAATCAATTGACAACTGAATAATTGTTTTGAAATATAACTAAATCTGATTTGAGGTTCTAAGATATATAACTTGAACATAATTAAAACAACTGAAATTGAAACTGTTTATATCCTGTCTTGACAGAGACCCCAAGTCAGCAGACTTGAGATTACGTCTCAACTTTCAATTTCAGTGTGCAAATTTCAGGAACAATTTTAAGAAGTCTCTATTCAACCCCCCTTCTAGAAACATTTAGTCAACTTCACTTAATATATGTAAATATTAAATCATAAGATTAATTAATTTTTAATATTTAATTTAATATTTTTTAGTAGATTAAGTAACTGACTAACAAAGTAAAATTGATTTGGAAACATGAAATAGTCACATCTAATAATTACAAATGAACACTATTAGCAATATTACTTCATTTAAATTTTTTGAAACACTTTCTTGTAGACAATATTTTTTGTAACATTACAACACTTAAAGTTGTCATCACATATAAGAATCTTAAGTCTTTGTTGAGACTTAACCGAGATACAACAACATATAATTGACCATGAGAGAAAACAGGCCTCGGTAAATACACACCAACATTTGACAGCCTTGACTTTTATTAATGGTCGTAGCAAATCAAAGAAAAATGGAAATTGTCTTCGTTGAAACAAGTGGTGAAATTTTTAGATGTAATTAAATTCATTCGATAAATGAATACCTTTGTTCCCAAATGTGTTCTCGTAATAACGGTTTCTCCAATGACATTAATTAGAACCTAATTAATCAACTATTAATCTAGTTCCATTGCAAAGTCCAACCAGGGGCGGAACATAGTAGTGACGGGGGGAGCCATGGCTCCCCCAAAACATTTTTCAATTTTTTTTTATATATATAATATATATTACTCTAGATTTGAATATATGCAAAAAAAATAACTAATTCACACTAAATAAGAATGTTAGTTAGTCTCATTTAATTTCCTTAATGTCATCTAAAAATATATTGTATTTTCTAAATTGCCCCTCATGGAAGACTTCAATTTTATTGAAATTAGTTCCAAATGGAAATGTTCTCTCTACATGGTTCATTATACAAGGTAATTGGAAAATAGAATATAAATTTAAATAAAGGGTATTTTGGTATGAGGTCATTAAATAGGGTAAAAGTAGTTGAGTTTTGCTTATATTTTAAACCACCATATGTGAAATTTTTGTTGCTTATATTCGAGTTCGGAGGGTGTATGTGTGTGTGTTGTTTATTATTATAATGATATATTATTATTTCAATTTTCTATATATGAATTTTGAGACTTTATTTTTGGAGAGCAAGACATTCACTTTCTCTACTCTCTCTTCTATATAGTCAGACGTTATTTTCTATATTTTCTTCTTTTTTTATGTGCATTTCACACCCCTCCTTCACAATGATTTTTAAATATTCCCTTAAATTTGTCTCAATATTTTGAAAGATGATATTTTAAAATCTAAATATTTATGATTCTACTTGTTAATCTATTTTTCCTATTACAATATTTTTATTAATTCAAATTTGAATTCTTATTATTACCGACCATTTAATAATATATAATCATCAATTAATAATAATAAGAACAAATTATTGATTTCAAAATTTTGAATAATATGATTGTTGATTGGTATTTTAAAATTTAAACTATATAAAATGATATAATAATTTTAAAATTATATGAAATATTATTGGTTGATTAGTATGTTTGGAATAATTTATTAATTTTTATGAATTAATAATTGAAAATAATTTTTTTGTTTAATCCACAAGTATACTCCACGGGAGGCAATCTTGCGCGAGCTAGGAACATCTACATTATGGTGGGGCTAGCTCTCCCAACGGGAATTTTTTCCATTTACAAAAGAGGTATACTTTCCAGTAATTAGAATGAACAAACCCATAAAAAAATACAACAAAATACGTAATTCCTAATAACTAATTTAAGAAAATAAATTAAAAGGCATATAGTTAGAATCTCTTTGGTAAGGAATTTCAACTAGTTGAAAGCTGAAATTAGTAGCTGTAATCATTTTAGGTGTGTTTGGTAAGGTAACTTTTTAGGTAGTTAGTAGTTATTCATTAACTTTTTCTAAGAGCTACTTGAGGGTTTTTTTTAAAAGCTTCTATTTTCAACTACCAGTTAAAAATTTATTACACTTTCATCCCTCAATAACTTTCACTCATTATTATTTAATAATTAATGACGTCCTTATTTGTCATTTTACTGTTTTTAGTTAGTCCAACAACTAGTTTTATCGTACACTTTCAATCAAATTGGCCAACCTTTTAGCTTTCAATTAACTTTTTAGTTTTAACTATGAGTAAACCAAAACTACTTCTAATTATACAAGATACATGTGATTAATTAAAAAATAACACTAATTTTAGGGGTATGTTTTGATAAAAATAGGTATTTGGCACCCCCACATTTTTCATCCAAGTTCCGCCACTAAGTCCAACGGATATATCAAGATTTGTCATTAGCATAACAATCACTTCAATCTTTAACACTAACTTATGATTATGGAGTCCAAAACACCTTTTATCATTTAAGAATTCAGTTGTCAACCAATCAGCTTCAATACCGACTTCCTCATCCTGCACCTTCCGTACATCATTTTTTCTCCTAGAAATAATATCATGGCATATTCATTGACGGAGTAAACAACAAGGTAGGAGCAATAATTGCTTTATCTTGAAACAATTCTATGTTTTCAAAATTTGATAGCAAATTAGGATAGATAAAGGAAATTATATCTCTAATTGTATTACCTATAGACTTTATCAGTAAAGCCCCTGATATTTCAATATTAGTTTGATTATCAATAATTCATATCAATATTAATATGACATGTAATCTCGTTCAATATAAATTTAATACTATATATACATGTAAAATTAAACGTTTATTTCATCTATCACATTTTAAAATTATTTTAATATAAAAATGAGATATTCATCCATTTATGGTATTTAGAAATTAATACGATGTCTAAAAGAATAAAAAATTATATTCCAATAATAAATAAAAATTGGTAAAAGGATTTAATAAATATACACTATTAGTGTAAATTAATTTTACACAATCATCCAATGATATGTTGATACATCTTTTAATGAGTATAATGATATATGAGGTGTCCTATTCATTAATTGATGTTGCAAAATATTATTCGATGACAATGTAAAATTTCTTTATACTGACAATGTGTAGTAATTAAACTCTTGATAAAAATAATTGGGAAGTAATCTTTTTGTTAATTTATCATCAAACATGTTTCTTACTTGATATGTATATAAATGATCTTTAATTGTGATTACAATTGTAAATGTTTGACACTAAATCCAACTCATTCATTTCAAGTTAAAGCTTGTACGACATTTATTAATTACAAAATAAAAATATGTCATTAGAAGAAAGAAACACTGAAAAGAAAAATCACAAAATCTTATAAAAAGAAGAAAAATAAAAAATAGAATGTTGTTGCACAATCTACAAATATTAACTCAAATATTATTTTTAACATTATATTAACAAATAAATCTATTGACATTTGTTGCACGGGTAACACGATTTTTTAATTTTTTATATATAATTTAAATATTACAGTAATTATTTTTATAAAATAATGATTACAAGAAAAATAAATTAAAAATAAATATATTTCTATCTTAGAAAATATTATGTTTTTTAATATTAGATAAATTATATTTTTCATTCATGTTTTTCTGTTAACTTTAGACTTTGTCCTTAACTTTTACAACATTTTATTTTATATCCTTATACTTTTAAAACATTATAATCGTAGATTCATATTGCCTAACATTAGGTTCTGGGTTATGTTCATTTTTACATATATTACTAAATTTTTATAATAAAATTAATTTATGATATAGTGATATACATCAATTAGTAGAAAAAAATTAAAATATATTCACATTTGAGATCTCACAATGCAATCATTTCAAAACTGTATAAAAGTGTATGGAAAAAACTATTATTGGGAGAGCTAATTTCACTATGATATCGATATTCATGACTGGAGCAGGACTAACTATGATGGAGGGTATTTGTAGTTTATTGAAAAATCACTTTAAACCTATAATTGAATATTTTGCTTAACTTTTAAACGTACTACATTAAATTTAAACTATAGTGGTATATTTGAGATTTCTCATCCTAGTCAACTAAACCTATATAAAGTGTATTGATAAAACCGTTGTTGGAAGAGTTAGTCCCACCATTATATGGATGTTCATTGAAGGAACATGACTACCTCATGTGGAGAGTACCTTGGGGTCATAAAATTCACTTTATTGATGTGAGAATAAAAAAATTTAAAAAATATAAATAACAATGTGAGAAAATGTGACATATGTACTGAGAGAAAAAAATTTAATATAGAGTATATTGAATAAATAAGAGAGATAATAAGTGAAAATATTAATGAATAAAATAGAGAGATAATTATATTAACATAATAAAAAATGAAAATGTGATAAAAAATAAAAAAAATAATAGAAGAAAACGACTGGAGAATGATTGCCTCACATGGAAGATAGTTGTATGGTTCGTAAAAAAATCATTTTACTGTATTGCTAATAAAAAAATTAAAGATATGCAAGTGGGAAAACATGACACATGTTATGGATGAGAAATTTTATATAGAATAAATAGATAAATAAAATAGCTAGATAAGTGAGATAATAAATGAAAACATTTATTCTATTGCTTAATGTGAGTTTTCATATAACGAAAGAGATAAATAGGAATAAATAATAAGAGAAATTATTTTAAGATGATAATAATAATAATAATAAAGAAAATTAAAGTGTGATAAAAAAGGAAAAAGATGTAGGAGGAAAATTGTTTCACATAGAGGATAGTTGATACCCATGGTTATCAAAATATCACTTTTATAATAAAACAAATTGATATAATGGATGATAAAAGGAAATTTTTTAATATAATAACAATAAAAAAATTAATTTGTGAAAAAAAGAAAAAGAAAAAGAAAAAACAACATGAGCAAAACTGTCTGCCGTGAAGGATAAATGTGATTCATAAAAATATCACTTTACATAAAAAGAGAATAAAAAACTTAGGAAACGCAAATTAAAAAAATAACACGTGTACTGTGAAAATAATTTTAATATAGAGTGCATGAAAGTAAATTGAAAGATAGAATAAATAAGAAAGATAATAAGTGAAACATTAATGAATAAAATAGAGAGATAAATAATATATTAAAAAAATACATTAACATTGATGTAAATAAACTCATATCGTATTTCTTTATGTGAGTTTTTATGTAATGAAATAGATAAACATAAATGGATAATGAGAAAACATGTTTCAATATAATAATTATAAAAATAAAAGTGAAAGTGTGATTAAAAAGAAAAAAAGACAGGAGTTGGACTGCTTCCTATGGTTTATAAAAAATTTACTATATTAAAATGAAAATAGATATGAATGAATAATGAGAGAAACTATTATAAATATAATAACAAAAAATTAAAGTGTGATAAAAAAGGAAAAAAATGAAAAATAATATGAGCAGGAATGTCTCCCGTGATTTATAAAAAAAATCACTTTGTAATGAAACATATTAATATGATCAAATAATGAGTGAAAATATATTAATATAATAATAAAAAAATAGAAAATTAAAAGTGAGATAAATAGGAATTTTAATATAAATTAAATAGATAAATAGAATAGATGAGTGAGATCATAAATAAAAACATTAATGAATAAAATTTAAAGATAAATGATATATTGAAATATTATGTTAAAAGTAATATAAATCAACACATTTATTGTATTCCTTAATGTGCGTTTTTATATAATGAAACAGATAAATATGAATAAATAATGAGAGAAATTATTTTAATATAATAATAAAAAAGAAAATTAAAGTATGAAAAAAAAAGAGAAAAATGCAGGATCAAAATTGCTTCATGTGGAGGATACACATGGTTTATAAAAATATCACTTTTATAATGAAACAAAATAATATGAACGAATAATGAGAGAAAATGTTTTAATATAATAATAACAAAAAATGAAACTATGAAAAGAAACAAAAGGAAATTAAAAAAAAAAGAAAACAATAGGAGCGAGACTGTCTCCCGTGAAGGATATGTGGTTCATAAAAAAATAACTTTACAAAAAGGAGAATAAAAAATTTTGAAAAAATGCAAAGGGGTACTTGTAAAGGGTACATGTTAACAGGATTGTCTCCCGTAAAGGGTACATATTAATTCATAAAGTCATTATCTACAACGTATATGAATCGATCCAACATAAATGTACAACCCGATAAAAAAAGCTCAATATTAAAAATGTCAATGACTCACAATTGACTTTGACCCAACAAAAAAATAAAGCTTCTAATGAATAGTAAATAAAAAACTACTCTTATCTAATATTAATCTCCAAATTTTGGGCTCATAATGCAAACCCTTAAGGCGCAATAAGTGACAAAATTGTTTTTCCTTAAATGAATAGTGTTCAAAAATATCCTCCTATGTAATAGTATAGATAAATACCGGAAGGCCTTGAAAAGATATGTATCTCTTTCTAACCGATGTCTATGCACTGTAGTAGTACTGGTGAGGTCTATGTATGCAATTGTGCCATTTCTAACCGGTGTCTATGTAAATGACATGCTATTAATTTACTAACTATCAAGTGATGAATGTTAGAAATTTTTATTTTCTAATAATTTTTTTTGGTTACATATTAAATGTTAAAACATTTATATTAGCTATTTATGTCAATTGGGATGATCACTAATGATCTGCATTAGGTGAGTCCGTTTAAACTATCGTAGACAACGATGTGGGTTTATATGAGTGGACACTGAGCTTGACCTATTTCGACATAGTGGGAACCCTCATATAGGTTGGTTAAAAAAATTCGCTTTATATATAGCTATTGGTCACCAAGACACCAAATCAACCACCATGTCCATATATATTCCTTCCCATCTTTTCTTTAACTATTTGTTTGGTGCCCTTCTATTTGGCGTTCAATTCAGCATAGGAGGTTCGTGGCGATGCTCGTTACCTACCCAAAGATTTTCGCTGCATTTTGACAAACCATAATAGATCTAGGTATTCCTTCAAAATTCATAGTTCTCAATAATCTGATGTAATGTATTTATAATTAGGTATGAAATTCACTATAATTCGTATCACAGCCAACATCATTGTTAGATTATCACTACTAAAAAGATTGATTTTAGAGAGGGATAATCCCTCTCTATTTGCGAGAAATTTTGTGACGGATTCCAAAATTCGTCACTAAAAGTATATTGGTGACATTTTACGATGGATTTAGAGAGGGAAAAATCCCTCTCTAAAATTCCGTCACTAAATCCCTCACTAATTTTCCATAAAAAATGTAGAGAGGTACTTTGTGAGGGATTTAATCCCTTTCTAAAAAATCAGTCACAACTTTCCTCACTAAATTAACTATTATTTAGCGAGGTAAAAAATCTTTCACTAATTAGTGAGGGATTTCTAATTCCCTCTCTATTTAGCGAGTGATTTCATATTCCCTCGCTAATTAACTAATATTATTGTTCTTACAAAGCCTAAATTCTACTCATGGGGTACGACCAGGCTAAGTGAAGAAGCTAGTGTGTGTCCTAATGCTGCCTACGTCCCTCCTTTTATAGATGCTGGGGGTGCTCTCCAATTATGGTATGATTTGTTGATTGGGAGACAATGTGCATTGATCCTGCTGTCAGGCTACGTAATATCAGTTCTTTCCTTATTTGTTCAATTTCCTCCTCTAGTCAAGCCAAAGATCCTGCTAGGGTGCGTCAGGTCTACCTCTCCGAGCTTACCCTAGTCGAGCTTTCCAACCGAGCTTACCCTGATCGAGCTTAGCAGGTATGTAACACAAGCCTCCCAAGCTACGAAGTGTTATACAGTGAAGTAGCTTAATTGTTCTTGTTGCGATACTATTGGCATTGACCCGAACTTATCCTGATCGAGTTGTCCAAGGGGAGAGCACGAGTTTCGACCCCGAACTGCATGGGTTATTTAGGTGCACCTCGTGATGTTGTCAGTCAGCTTGTGGCATTGTCGGCCGTTGCCTTTAAATTGGGACCGTTAGATGATTTTCCATCTTCTTCCTTCATCTTTCATAACCAGCGCGCCTTTTGGACTTCGCGTCTCTTCATCTCCGTGCCCTTTCGCTCCTTACCATTTCGTTGCCTATTTAATCCCTCCGGTGGACGCTTCATACTCCATTTGCAACGAGCCCTAAGCTTCTGTGTTCGTGTTCTAGGCTTCTGTATTCCCATGTTTCTTCCGTTCTCCAGGTACACCCATTGTGACACCCTTCTACCCCAACACTTATATAATAACGTAGCGGAAGACTTTCGAAAATATAACAAGTTCACATTGGGTAAAAAGGTTCACATAACTCTTTATTCGAAAACCTCATTATTTCGAAAGAATAAAAGAATAAAAATAGAATTCAAATGTACTCAAATACTCAAGCAGCGGAATCTCTAAAATAAAATAATTAAACTTCCTACTTGCTGTGCAAGGCATCCAAAAGGGTTTATAAAAATATTCCTAACAAAAAAACATAAAGAACACCCCAACAATATGCCCTGATGTCACATGTACCAGAGCAACACTCCCTTTAATTAAACTCGACACCAAAGGTGTCATCATCATCACCTGAAACAACAACAGTAACAGTGAGGAAAGAGCTCTAACTCATATATACACATAGGAGGCCACCCCATCCTCACACACATATAATTAATATCATCATTAACCACACCACATACCCAAACAACAAGTAATCCATCAAATAACAATCATCTATGAACTCACTTAACAGCTCATCAATATCCTCATATAAATCTCACAACGTCATTCACCAAAGAAAGCACATACTCTATTCTCAACACAATATACTCATTTCATCATTATACTCATAACATCATCATATAACTCAATTACATCATCATATATAACACATATTCATCCATCATCATATAACTCATTTCATCATCATTTATAACATATTCATCCATCATCACATACACCAAAACTCATCAACATCGTCAATCTCATCATCCTCATCAATACTCTCCCGAGTTGCACTCGCCCCTCTCTAGGCTTATGCTCCTCGGTACCAACTCTCCCAAATCGCACTCGCCCCTCTCTAGGCTTATGCTCCTTGGTACAAACTCTCCCAAGTTGCACTCGCCTCTCTCTAGGCTCATGCTCCTTGGTACAAACTCTCCCCGAGTTACACTCGCCTCTCACTAGGCTCATGCATCCCGAGTACAAACTCTCCCCGAGTTACACTCGCCTCTCACTAGGCTCATGCATCCCGAGTACAAACTCTCCCAAGTCGCACTCGCCTCTCTCTAGGCTTATGCTCCTTGGTACAAACTCTCCCCGAGTTACACTCGCCTCTCACTAGGCTCATGCATCCCGAGTACAAACTCTCCCCGAGTTACACTCACCTCTCTCTAGGCTCATGCATCCCGAGTACAAACTCTCCCGAGTCGCACTCGCCTCTCTCTAGGCTTATGCTCCTTGGTACAAACTCTCCCCGAGTTACACTCGCCTCTCACTAGGCTCATGCATCCCGAGTACAAACTCTCCCAAGTCGCACTCGCCTCTCTCTAGGCTTATGCTCCTTGGTACAAACTCTCCCCGAGTTACACTCGCCTCTCACTAGGCTCATGCATCCCGAGTACAAACTCTCCCCGAGTTACACTCGCCTCTCTCTAGGCTCATGCATCCCGAGTACAAACTCTCCCAAGTCGCACTCGCCTCTCTCTAGGCTTATGCTCCTTGGTACAAACTCTCCCCGAGTTACACTCGCCTCTCTCTAGGCTCATGTAACCGAGTACAACAACAAATTCACCACAATTATATCCAACATGTAATTATTCATCATTAGCAACTCCCCGAATTACACTCGCCTCTCTCTATGCTCATGCAATCCGAGTACAACAACTCACATGCTCAATGCATGATCAATCAACATAAGATTAAATGCATCATCCTCAACAACATAACATTATCATCAACAACATTAATCATCACACATCTCATACATCATCATCATAAACTTCAATACATCAATACATAATCATCAATCCACATATATCTCATACAATCACTATACTCAATACATCATCATCAATTCACATATATCTCATACAATCTCTATTATATTAATCACACCACATCACATAACAATTATTATAAACATGGGATATCACATGAGATATTCACATCACAATACTCATACCACAATTAATTCACACTACGCATCCAATCTAATTTCATCAATAAAAACCCCAAATATACAGCTACAGTGCAAACTAAATATCTCCAGACCCAGACTTCGTATCCACGATCCAACCGTTAAAAATAAAGAACTTGGTGTTCCGACCCAGTTGTTAAAATTTCAGCCCGATCCAACGGTGAACGAACCTGCAGACTTTATTTTACATTCGCAGCTCTGTGTAAAAACGGGAAGGATTTTCCTCTAGTGCGAACTAAATATATCCTAACCTAGACCTCGTATCGACGATCCAACCGTTCAGAAAGTAGAACCAGGTGTCCCGAACCCTCTGTTGAAATTTCAGTCCGATCCAACGGTGAACGAATTCGCAGTTGCTATTTTACATTCGCAGCTCTGTGTAAAAACGGGAATGACTTTCCTCTACCCTCTCCTTCAATCCCTACTTAATTCCTCAAGTTCCTAACTCAATTAAACTCGTTTTTTACGATTAAATTCACTAAAATCAACAATCATTCCTATGATTTCCAATAAATTTAACATCTAATCAATTATGGTTCCTCATCTCTAAACCCCTATTTAACCCCTTTTCACGGTTCTCATTATTCTCATTCAATCCACTCAAGATTTATTAAGAACCATACAACAATCAACAATCCACAGTTTTCATCATCATTAATCAACATCTACACAAATTCCATCAAATTTAAATCCTCAAATGGGTCTTATGGTCGCCCACCACTACCCAATAACCCCCTACATGCACATACAAGGAACACCCCTTTCCCCCTGTTACCTTGTAGTGGAGATCGAACAGGAAGATTCTTTCTTGGTTCTTGATGATCACTCTCCAGCAATCTCCTCTTGAGACTTGGTTTCTCCCCTCCTTAGCGTTTCGCTCTCTGACGATTTGACGAATAAGGATTATGGTGAACTGAGAACCCCTCCTTAAATAAATACTTAATTGGGCTAGGCCCACTCTCAACCCACTTATTTTATTTATTATTTTTATTATTTATTAAATATCCTTGTTCATAAAATATTCTAATCTTACTAATATTATTATTTATTTATTTCTCTTATTTTATTAATTATTTCCTCTACTTATTTATTTAATTTAATTAATATTTATCCTAATAAAATTTAGGATGTTACACCCATCTTCCGCCCTCCTCTATTTCTTTGCAATTTCTTCTTTTTTTCCACCATGTTTGTTTCTATGGAGGATTATGAGTTTTCCGGTTCTGATTTTTCTGAGGGATCTTTGAGAGAAGGGGTTGTGAATGTGGTTAGTTCTCTTGATAGTACAGAGAGTGATTCTTCTGAGGTTTTGGAAGGTAGATTTGTTGTTTCCTTTAATGTTCCATTAGGTTCTGTTAGGGCTGAAGTTTCGGTCGATGAGGGAGAGGGTTCCGGCGTGGGTCCTAAACGGAGAAGAAGGGTTAAGATTAAGAAACGTTTAGGTGAGGGTGAACTCAAGGGTTACATTCTAAAAGTGGATGAGGAGGAGAAAGAAGAGTCTGAATATGACTTCGTAAATTTTTCCTGGGTAGAGGGATCAGTAAGGGAGACCTCCTCGGTCTATACTGACGAGGAGTCCCTTCGTAGTTTCCTTGATCGAGCTGATTATACCCGACCTAGCACCCAGGGGGTTATAAATTGTAGTTGGTGTACTCCTCTGGATAGGATTTGCCATAGACGAGCGAACAACTCGGATCATGATGTAGTTTACATGTTTGATAAATTGTTTAGCCAATATAACGTTCGTGTACCTTTACTGACTTCGAGTGTTCTCTTCTTCATGTTTTGAATGTTGCTCCTACCCAACTTCATTCAAATTCATGGGGTTTTATAAAGGGTTTCATTTTTTCATTCTCGGTTCAGATCTTATGCAACTTTTTTGGCATTGTCCCTACTTGTCCCAAATTTTTCTACTTTTTCCAGGTGAAATTTGTCCGCCCCTTGGGTCTTATACCCATTAATAGTCGTACATGTCGGAAGATAATGGGGGCATATACTTCCTCTCTCAAAATGTTTAAAGATCATTTCTTTTTTCTGTTTAGTGACGTGGGTAACGAGTTCTTTCTTGATGACAACAAGAATTTTACCTTTCCTATCTATTGGTCACCTTGTCCTCGTGCCATCCTTTCCTTTGATTCTGATTTTCTGTCTCCTGAAGAGCTTGTCGAGGTAGCCTTTTTAAAAGATGCTACCAGACTCAAATGTGCCTATTTGATTAAATTAGAAAACAATCCTGCTGACCTTAAGAAATACATTGGTATGACCTGCGTGATTTCTTTTTCTTGTTTATGTTGTATGAGATGTTAATACTTCATTTTTCACTTTTTGTTGCAGAGCAAATGGCTACAACTTTAGATAGGAAGGTTCTGGCTAAGAGGCTTGCAGCTCAGAGGGCTGAGAAGGCAAAGCTGATCAGAAGTGCGAGTAGGCCAAGGGTGAGGTCGGACAGGGCTCCAAATTTTCAGATCCTCTTCCCAATCCTCCAACAAAATCCTCCGAGAAGGTGCCATCTTCCCTAAAGGAGACTTCTCGAAAGCGACCTCGTGATTCTAAACTAGGTTTGAACCTTGAGAAAAGTAAAGGTCCCGAGCTGCCAACTGAAGGAGGTGTTCTAGTCTTCCAGGATTTCACTGGGTCAGGTCCTACCATTTCTTCATTGTGGGATAATCGCTTTGATGTTCATCAAGTTATCGGCTCCAATCTGCTCTTGAAGAATGATGTGAAGAAGTTGGTTAGTTGGGTTTCACGTTTTGCTCATTTGATGCTTCAACATATTAGGGTCAGGACGGCCGCGCTTGGTCGGTACCTGGAGAGACAGGCCTCTTCCAGTTCAAATCGTGAACAAGAGCTGTTGCAGTCCGTGATAACCTGCAGAAGCAACTTGTTGGATATGAAGAAATGAAGACTAAGGTCGCGGGTCTGGAGGGTCGAGTTGTGTTGTTGACTCAGGAGAACAAAAGTCTAAAAGAAGAAAAGAAGATTTTGGCTGCCGAGCTGAACACAAAGAAGGTTTCTAAGGAGAAGGCAGAGCAGTTACTTTCTGAAGCTCTTGAGGCTCGTGATAAGATTGAGGCTGGGGCAGCTCATACTTATGATCAAGGGTTTTCTCAAGCACTGGAGCAAGTAAGGGTTTTATACCCTGACGTGGATACATCGAATTGTGATGTGTTGAAAGAGGTCGTGAATGGGACCTTGGTGGAGATAATGTTGGATGAAGGAGGGGATGCTCCCAAAGCTACCGAGGACCTCGTCGGCCAGGGGGCTACAAATGCTGAAGGTGAAGTTAAGACTCAAGATGAGGTGAACCCTGAAGGCCGAGGTGATGCTGAGGGTGGAGGTGAGACTCAGGGTGAGGTGGACCCTTAAGGCCGAGATGATGCTGAAGGTGGAGGTGATGGAACCGAGAAGGCGTCCTCCGAGCAACCCAAATCTATCTGACTTCTTTCTGTTTATTTTGTTTTGATTAATTTCCTACTAAGTTGTGTAAAAACTTATGACATGTATTGAATATTCAGTCGTTTTATCTAATTCCACACGTTTTTTCCCTTTCACCGTCCAAGACTTTTTCGTTTCCTATGCATAGGAATCTCCGTTTTCATCTTTGTTTCTTGATCCGCATTTATTGCTTCTCGTTTCTTTCCCATTGTTTTTGCACTACAAAAAGGGGTAGGTTTCCCTTGTTTGCATCATATTGATTTCTCACAAGTTTTTATCATGGCCGAGCTGTTTGCAAGTTTGAAGGATTTTTTGATATCAGTTAATATGTTTGATCCGACCTTTGATACTGGTCGGATCAACAGGTTAATTGATGTTGAAAATTTCTTCTGAGTGAATCTTGGGTCAAATTGATTAACTGAATGTCAGAGGAAGAATGTCAAATTCTCTTCCATGGAGTTTGGCATTTTTTCTTCTTATGCCAGAGATGGGAAATCAAGTTTGTGAGGAAACCCAGTTTTTGACTTGGGTTTTCTTGCATCTTCCTCCTTAGCTTTTGGATACGCCGAGGATGCTTCTGCATGCAAATCGGTGATTGCAACCTGCTCAGGTCGGTGGAGGGCACTCTAGAAACTGATCTCCAACTTTGGAGTGGGTGTCATCAAGGTTTACCGGAAGTAGTCTTCTGGTGTAATCCACGGGTCTTCCTGGGTAGCATCAACTCCAGCTTCTTTTGTTTTAATAGTACTAGGATTTTTGTAATTTGCTGTTACTCCCGTAGTCTTGGTAGTCTTCTGGTGTAATGTACTTTTGATTTGTGAATAAGATTTATTGTTGATCATCTCGATATTTTTACCATTCCTGATTTAATAACTTAGTGAAAGTTATAATCACGAACCTATGCCAGCTCGGTAATTTGGCGAAGATAATAACCAGAGGCTTGAGATAATAACCTCGTGAAGAAAATAACCAATAATTTTCTGATAATGATCAGGTGTTGCACCTGAATTCTCCTGGTGCCAGTTTAGTAAGTTGAGGTGACACTTTTGTATGATAACTTGATAATAACCAATAATCTTTGTATAATGACCAAGTGTTGCACCTGGATTATCGTGGTGTCAGCTCGGTAAGCTAAGGTGACACCTTTTGTATGATAACTTGACAATAAGCAAGAATCTTTAAATGATGACCAAGTGTTGTACCTGGATTCTCATGGTGTCAACTCGGTAAGCTTAGGTGACACCTTTTGTATGATAGCTTGATAGTAACCAATAATCTTTGAATAATGACCAGGTGTTGCACCTGGATTATCATGGTGTCAGCTCGGTAAGCTGATGAGACACCTTTTGTATGATAACGACTAGCATATTTTGGAGATGCAATTCTTCCTTTGTAGAATAATTTTAACTCGTTACCCCAAGTATTGGACTTGGTTTTTAGAGTATGAGCTCGTTACCCCTGAGGTGATCCTCAGTTTTTAGAGCATATTTTTTGCGAAACAATTTTTCCTTTGGAGAATAATTTTAACTCGTTACCCCAAGTATCAGACTTGGTTTTTAGAGTCTAAGCTCGTTACCCTGAGATGGAACTCAGTTTTTTTAGCATATTTTTGGCGAAACAACTCTTCCTTTGGAGAATAATTTTAACTCGTTACCCCAAGTATTAGACTTTGTTTTTAGAGTCTAAGCTCGTTACCCTGAGATGGAATTCAGTTTTTAGAGCATATTTTTGGTGAAGCAATTTTTCCTTTGGAGAATAATTTTAACTCGTTACCCCAAGTATTAGACTTGGTTTTTAGAGTCTAAGCCCGTTACTTTGAGATGGAACTCAGTTATTAGAGCATATTTTTGGCGAAGCAACTCTTCATTTGGAGACTAATTTTAACTCGTTACCCCAAGTATTAGACTTGGTTTTTAGAGTCTAAGCTCGTTACCCTGAGATGAAACTCAGTTTTTAGAGCATATTTTTGGCGAAGCAACTCTTCCTTTGGAGAATAATTTTAACTCGTTACCCCAAGTATTAGACTTGGTTTTTAGAGTCTAAGCTCGTTACCCTGAGATGGAACTCAGTTTTTAGAGCATATTTTTGGCGAATCAAATCTTCCTTTGGAGAATAAATTTAACTCGTTACCCCAAGTATTAGGCTTGGTTTTTAGAGTCTAAGCTTGTTACCCTGAGATGGAATTCAGTTTTTAGAGCATATTTTTGGCGAAGCAACTCTTTCTTTGGAGAATAATTTTAACTCGTTACCCCAAGTATTAGACTTGGTTTTTAGAGTCTAAGATCGTTACCCTGAGATGGAACTCAGTTTTTAGAGCATATTTTTGGCGAAGCAACTCTTCCTTTGGGGACTAATTTTAACTCGTTACCCCAAGTATTAGACTTGGTTTTTAGAGTCTAAGCTCGTTACCCTGAGATGGAACTCAGTTTTTAGAGCATATTTTTGGCAAAGAAACTCTTCCTTTGGAGAATAATTTTAACTCGATACCCCAAGTATTAGGCTTGGGTTTTAGAGACTAAGCTCGTTACCCTGAGACGAAACTAAGTTTTTAGAGCATATTTTTGGCGAAGCAACTCTTCCTTTGGAGAATAAATGAAATTGTGTAGATAAAAGAATTCTTTATTGGTTTATAGTCAAGGTTAAGCCTCGTTAAAACCTTTGTCGGTGAAAACCCTCCTTAGGGACAAAAAACCAAGATAGGAAAAAAAGTACCTAACCTAACTGTCATACATTTTTGATTAACTGAAATAAAACCTTAAGTGCCTGGCATTCCATGTTCTGGGGATTTGCTTTCCTGTTAAGTGCTCCAACTCGTATGCTCCTAGCCCGACCTCTTTCTTAACTCTGAATGGACCCTCCCAGTTTGGGTCGAGCTTCCCATGTCTGGGATCTTTCCGTGCCTGTTCAATTTTCCGCAGGACCAAATCTCCCTTTCTGAATTTTGAGGTTGTACTTTCGTGTTATATCTTCTTGCTGATCTGTCTTTGCAAGCTTGCTCTCTGAGATGAGCTACTTCTCGTTCTTCTGTTAGCAAATCGAGCTCGGTCATGAGGTTCTCTTCGTTGTTTTCAGGGTTATATTCTTGTGCTCGAGGGCTCATGAAGGAAATCTCTATAGGAATCATGGCGTCACTTCCATAGGTCAATCGGTATGGTGTTTCTCCTGTAGCAGATTGAGGTATGGTGTGATAGGCCCATAACACCATTGGCAACTCCTCGGACCATCTTCCCTTTGCTTCCCCTAGTCTCCTTTTTAATCCATTGAGGATTATCTGCTTCGGCTTGTCCATTCGTTTGTGGGTGTTCAACTGAAGTTTAAGTGTGAATTATGTTGTACTCTTTGCATAGGTCAATGAATTCTCTGCAGTTGAACTGCTTCCCATTGTCAGATATTTTTGTGTTTGGGACGCCATGACAACAAATTATTTGTTTCCAGACGAACTTGCTTATTTTTCCTGCTGTTATGGTTGCCAATGGTTCTGCCTCGATCCACTTTGTGAAATAATCAATAGCAACTACTAGATATTTGACCTGACCAGGACCCAAAGGAAAAGAGCCGAGGAGATCTATCCCCCACATTACAAAGGGCCATGGAGAGGTGATACTGTGTAATTCTTCCGGACTCATGTAGCTTAGTTTAGCAAATTTTTGGCAGGCATCGCATTTTTTGACAAACTCTTTAGCATCCGCTCTTAATGTTGGCCAGTAGAAACCTGCTCGTAGGATCTTTGCAGCTAAGGATCTGGCTCCTCCATGGCTTGCGCAGACTCCCCCATGTACTTCTTTCAGCATATGACTTTGTAGTTCTTGGGGAATGCATTTAAGAAGTGGTGACGAGTATCCCCTTCTGTAGAGTTGTCCATTTATGATGACGTAGAAGCTGGAATGATAAGCTATCTTGTGTGCTCCCGTCGGGTCTGAGGGTAATCTGTTGTCCTGGAGATACTGAAATAAGGGGGTTATCCAAGAATTTGTATAATTGATATTTATTACCTCAGTCTCCTTAATGCTTGGTTTTTGGAGAGTTTCTTGGATTACTGTTTTGTTGCAGCCTGGTTTCTTTGTACTTGTAAGTTTTGATAACAGGTCGGCTCTCAGGTTCTGTTCTCTGCTTATGTGCTAGATTTTGAATTCTTTAAAGTTAGACATCAAAGTTTTAACCTTATTTAGATACCTGGTAAGTTGGGGATCTCTTGTTTGGTATTCCTCTCCGACCTGTCCTGTGACTAGTTGTGAATCACTGAAAACAGTTATAGAAGTCGCTCCGATCTCCTTAGCCAAGAGTAGTCTTGCAATGAGTGCTTGATTGTTCGGTCCTTCTAAGATGACGCCAGCTCCGCTTCCTTTAATGTTTGATGCTCCATCCACATAGAGAGTCCAGCGTTGTTCTCCTAGTTCTTCTTCAGCGGGTGTAAGTTCTACCAAAAAAAAATCTGCTAGGATCTGTGATTAGATAGGTTCCCTTGGTTGGTAGTTTATTCCGAATTCTAACAATTCTATCGACCATTTGATCATTCTTCCTGCCAACTCGGGCTTGTGTAAAATCTGTCTTATGGGTTGATCGGTTTTCACAACTATCTGATGTGTTTGGAAATAAGGCCTGAGTCTTCGTGCTGCTATTATCACGGCAAGAATTACCTTCTCAATTTTCTGGTATCTCAACTCAGGGCCTTGTAGAGCTCTGCTGACGAAATAGATAGGCTGTTGTCCTTCGGGGTTTTCTTGTACTAGTATTGCGCTGATAGCCTGCTCGCTTATTGCTAGGTACACTAGGATCTCTTTCTCTGGATCAGGTTTCTTCAAATGGGGGGTTGTGAAAAATAGGTCTTGATCTGTTGGAAAGCTTGCTCACACTTCTCGTTCCACTGGAATTTGCTTCCTTGTTTGATAGATTGAAAGAAAAGTCTCAATTGTTCCCTGGACATGGATAAGAATCTGGATAAAGCGACCACTCTTCCAGCCAATCTCTGTACCTCTTTCATGTTGGATGGGCTCTTCATTTCCAGTATAGCTTGGCATTTTTCTGGGTTTGCCTCTATTCCTTGGTCGGTTAACATGAATCCAAGGAATTTTCCAGAGTGGACAGCGAAAGAGCATTTCTCTGGGTTGAGTCTCATGTTGAACTTTCTGAGTTGACCAAATATTTCTCCGAGGTCATCTGTATGCTTTCTGTTTGATGGAGTCTTGACCACCATGTCATCAATGTAAACTTCTATGTTGCGTCTGATCTGTTCTGCAAACACCTTGTCCATCAATCTTTGATATGTTGCCCCGACAATTTTTAGTCCAAATGGCATGACTCTGCAGCAGTAATTGGCCATATCAATGATAAAGGCCGTTTTATCTTCATCGACCGGGTTCATTCGAATATGATTGTAGCCTGAGTAAGCGTCCATGATACTGAGGTATTTATATCCTGATGCTCCATTAACCAAATGATCGACACTGGGAAGGGGGTATGCATCCTTGGGGCATGCCTTATTTAAATCGGTAAAATCAGTTCACATCCTCCATTTTCCATTTGACTTTTTTACCATGACAACATTTGAGAGCCATGTTGTATATTCAATTTCTCTAATGAACCCAACAACTAGCAGCTTCTTTGATTCTGCTAGTGCTGCATTTCTCCTCTCCTCGCCTAGCCTTCGTTTCTTTTGAGAAATGGGTTTGATCTTTGGATCAATCATCAGTTTGTGGCATACGAAGTCTGGGTCAATCTCAGGCATGTTTGCAGGGGTCCAAGCAAACAAGTCAGAATTTTCTCTCAAGATCTGTATTACCTGGCGTTCCTCTTCAGGTTGGAGACTTGTTCCAATTCGAGTTGTTTTTGTTGGGCTATCGCCTATTTGAATGGTTTTTAGCTCCTCAGTAGGTTGAGGTCTTCTCTCCGAAAAGTCAATTCTGGGGTCCAGCTCGGTTGAGTGGATTCTGAGCTGAGTGTCAGAATTTTTGCTGGAAGGTCTCCTTGTCTCTAGGCTTTTTACATAACAGCGTCGAGCTTCATCTTGCTCAGCTCTCATTATTCCTATCTTTTGATCATCAACAGGGAATTTAATTGTTAAGTGAGAAGTCAAGACGACTGCCCCTAATGCACTCAGGGTCGGTGTCCCAATAATAATATTGTAAGATGTAATAGCATTAACAAGCAAGTATTTGACATTCACGGTTTTGTAGATCCCATCAGACCCAAAAGTCGCTCTGAGATTTACAAAACCTCTTACCTCGACCCGTTCTCCGGAAAAACCTACCAGGTTTCCATCAAAAGGGTGAACGATATCTGTTGGGAGTGAGAGGTCTTCATATGTTTTCCAAAATAAGACATCGACCGAGCATCCTTGGTCAATTAAGACTCTTCTTACCGAACATCCCTCGATGTTTACTCGGACAACCATAGGATCATCTTGGTTTATATCTTTTAATCCTGCAAAATCTCTGTAAAAGAAAGAAATGACAGGGTGAGATCTACCTATTCTAGTATGGTCTGATTTGTTGACTGAGCATATCGTCCTGAGATGTCTTTTTCCGGATGATGACATAGGTCCTCCTCCCGCAAATCCTCCTGAGATGGTATGAATGGATCCTGCTGTTCGTCTAGGAGTGCTAGGTCCAGGATTTCGGTCAGGGGATTCTTCTCGGCTTCTCCTACGATCGTAATCTACTCGAGCTGCTTCTCTTTTATTTCTCTGCCTCCCATCGTACACATACCTCCCGAGGTGACCAAGTCTGATGAGTTGTTCGATTTGATTCTTTAGAGTCCAACAGTCATCAGGACTATGTTCAAATGCGCAGTGAAAGTCGCATCTCTTTGTTCGATCAACTCCTTCAGGAGTGTCTTTAGAGGGTGGTGGGAGTTCGATGATTCTCGAATTATACACTTCACGTAAGATTTGACTTCTTGTAGCATTCAGTGGGGTGAAGTGATAAAAAATTGGTGCTGGTCAAGGGGGAGGGGTCTGGTCGGTCTTCCATTTTTCTTCCCTGCATTATTTTTGAAGTTATAGGTCCCCTTGTTGTTTTGTTGGTTATTATGATGGGATGGATTGTCTTTCTCTAGGGGTTTTGTTAGCATGGCTCGTAAACGTCTTTTGGCCACGGCTGCCTCCTCTGCGTCTATCTGTCCTGAGGCTTTCCGTCTTAAGTCGGCTATGTTAGTTGGCTTTGATTTGGCCAATTCGTGTGCGAACTGGCCTTCCTTTACTCCATTGTTGATTGCCCTTAGGTGAATCTTGGGATCGAGCTCTTTTACCTGCATGGCTTCTTTATTGAAGCGATTGATGTAGTCTTTGAGTGGTTCGTCATCCCCTTGGAGTATGCTAAAGAGATTGTCCTCCGTTTTCCTAAAAGAACAGCTTGAAGAGAATTGATTTTTAAAAGCCATACTGAACTCATCAAAGTCTTTTATCGATTCGTGAGTCAGAGTTGAGTACCACTGTAGGGCAGGTCCTGTCAAAGTTCCTGGAAAAATCTTACATAAAACAGGGTCAGTAGCACCTGTTGTGAGCATTACCGTGTGAAATCTAGTGAGGTGTGAATTCGGATCGGTTGTTCCATCATAGACAGGTAAGTCCGGAAATTTAAAATATCTTGGTAAAGGAACAGATATTATATAATCAGTAACAGGATGAAATCGTGAATCTGTGTGATTATTTACATTAACCTGTGGTCCTGAGTGTTCTGAAGGAGTTTGAGTTCCTGAAGAATACGCGTCGTCCTCCTCCTCTCGTGAGTCTCGCGCATTATTCAGTTGCTCTCGCATTACTGATAAGTACAAATTATATGATATACTCCTGTATTTTCACTGCACTTATCAAGGGTAAAATATTAATTTATGCCCCAAAATAATCCCTTTTTATTAATATTTGTAATAATTGTGTTTATTTGATTTGAATTTGATGCTATTTTAATAAAAAATATGTTAGTTTGCAGATTTATGAGAAAGATTTGAATGAGGAAAGAAGATAGCATCATTTGAGGATATGATCTACAGATTTGAAGTTTAAATGAGAACAAATAAAGATGAGATCAAGTGCTATTTAAAAAAGGATTCTGCAAATAACTTCCCAATTTAAATTCAAAGGCAAGATAAATACAGAATCAGATCAAAAAGAGGGAAACAAGGAAAACCAAGCAAACAAAGATAAGATCAGGAAGAGATCAAGTTAAAAAGAGAGAGAATCAAGAGAAGCTGGAACGAGAAATACGCTCCACCTGCGCTGAGCGCAGGTGAAGCGCAACTATCAGGATTCCTTTTGTAAAGATCACAGTAGCGTTTAGCAAGGAGATTAGAGAGACGACAAAGGCAGATCTAGAATTGAAGAAAAGCGTGACAGTTTCTTCATTGGTCTGTATGGCTACCATGCGTAGCTAAACTCTCCAATAGGGTTGAATGTAGCTGATTCAATCCCCAAGTGTATGTGAATTCTCTTTATTATTTATGAATCCCTATTCTATAATATCGGTGCTTTTATACTTTGCTTAAGCCGTAGCTTCCGCACTTGTGCCGGAGTTATAGGTTGTTTTATAAAATACATTGGTAAATGGTTTTATTAATTCAACAGCGAGTTTGGGGGAGCCTAGACATAGGAAACTTAAATTCTGATTGGTAAAAGTACTCATAGTAATCTCTATAGGAATATAGAGGGAATCGATGATTGAAGAATTGGAATGTGATAGCCTCTTCATAGTAGTCTCTATAGGAATATACGGTGAATTGATAGTGTTAACGAACGGAAAAGTAGAGCGATCAAGCTAGGGTAATTTGTCGCGTGGAAGAACCCGCATGGATCATCTTCGAGTGGTTTACTGCTGGTAACTTGGGGTAAACAATATAGTTTGGCTAGGGTATTATAGAAATATATTCATAAATAATATTGGGGTTCACATGCATAAGGGGTGCGATAATATGAAGTTCAATCCTAATCCAAGTAACGCTATCTTACCTTATCTCTATTATCTCATTACTTTATGCAAATTTACTTTTTGCACAACAAATCATCAAAATATTGTTTCTTACTTGATAGTCTGATCACTAGTAAATACGAAGTGAACCGTTCTCTGTGGATACGATAACTCATACTTACTATTATGCTGCTGAAATTTTGGTACGCTTGCCAGAATCTCATCAAGTATTTTTGGCACCGTTGTCGGGTAACAGTGTATCAATTCGTATAGACTTGGGAGGTCTAACTATCAAGTTGTATATACTCTATCTTAGGATTAGATTTTTACTTATTTTTTATTATTTTTTTAGGAATTTTTCTCTTTGTTTTTATTTTTATTATTAAAATTCTCTTCCACACTTACCCTTTTCAAGTTTTCTTGTTTATGCTTTTGAGAGGCCAGGTGTCCCCAATTCAGTTACAATTTGATCCATAAATAGAAAGGACATCAAGGAGGAACATAAGTAGAAACAGGAGAAGGAGAAGAAGGATACTTGAGGAAGAACCCAAAAATATGGCAGAAGAACAACAACGAAGAAGAAGGACCTTAGGAGAATATGTCATGCATCAAGGACCTCGCCATTTTTCAAGCATTGTCTTACCCACAACTGTGAAGTCCTTGGAGTTGAAGGCTGCTCACCTGAATCTTATCAGTGCCCATCATATCGCAGGATTGGATCATGAAGATCCAAATACACATCTTTCAAACCTTTATGAATTAATTGGCACTATGGGTTTTGAGGAAGGTGATTTAGAGTCTGTTTACTTACGCTTATTTCCTTTTTCATTGATAGGTAAAGCTAAGGAGTGGCTAAAGTCGCATCCAAACCAAAGTCTAAACAACTGGGATGTGGTTGAAGAAAAATTTCTGACAAGATTTTTCCCACCAGGAAAACACATACAAGCCAAGACAGACATCTCCACATTCAGGAAAGGAATAGATGAACCACTATGTGAAGCCTAGGAGAGATACAAATCTTTGCTGCGCAAATGTCCTAATCATGGCTATGATGACATTGCTCAACTCAACATTTTCTGCAAGGGACTCAGGTCTGATTCCAAATCTTTCATAGATGCTATAGCAGGAGGAACTATCTTATCCGTGGATGCAGAGCGAGCGATCTCAATCATTGACAACTTTGCTCAGAATGATCATCAAGCTCAATGTGGATGACAACCAGCTCAATTACAGAAGAAAGGAGTGTTGGAACTCAACAATAGTGATGTTATCCTAGCGGAAAACAAACTTATCAAAAGACAGATAGAGGCACTCACATAACAGTTGAAAGCACTTCCTCAACAGTTAAAAGTTGTCCAATCCCAACCTATTCAAGCCCAACCTTTGATCTGTGACTTTTGCGAAGGCGACCATCCCAATGGTCAGTGCTCTTACCAAGAAAACCAAGCCGAACAAGTCAACTTCATGGGTAACCAGGGGAGGCAAGGAAATTTCTCCAACAATAACAATCAGTACTCACAAGGATGGAGGAATAACCAAAACCACTCTGGATGGGGGCAGAATGGAGGGAACAAACAGACACCATACCAGCAGCAGCAACCATCAACGTATGACAGATTGAACAGGTTGGAAGAGAAGATTGATGCATTCTTACAAGGATTCGATGGGTTCAAGAAGAACACAGAAGCATTAATCAAAGCATTAGAAAGTCAAGTAGTCCAACTAGCAACAAAGATGGCAGAACACAAGAATGGCCACTTTATAGCAAACAATCAGACAAATCCAAAGGAGCACTGCAACTTGATTGCTACTGATGGAAACATTACAGAGGAAAGTGATGTAGAAGAAAACATCACATTTGAAGAGCCAGTGCCCACATAAGAGATTGTCGAGAAGAGTGTTCAACCAAAAGAGAAGCCAGAAGAGATTGTGCAAAGAGAAGAAAGAGAACTAGAAGAACTCTACACCACAGGCAAGTCACTTGACCCAGGTAAGTTCACTGTACCTCTTTCTATTGGTAATCAACCAGCTACATATGCTTTATTGGATCTTGGGGCGAGCATCAACTTGATGTTGCTATCGTATTTTAACAAGCTAGGAATTTTGAAGGTCAAGCCTGCCAACGTGAAGTTACAACTTGTAAATAAGTCCACTCAAAACCCATATGGGAAGATTGAAGACTTACCAATTAAAGTGGACAAGTTTGTTTATTTTGTTGACTTTTACATTGCAGAGACAGAAGAGGAGGATACTGATGTCCCCTTAATTTTGGGAAGACCCATCATGAAGGCTTCCAAGGCAATTGTGGATGTTGATCGGGGAAAATACCAATTAAGCTCTAAAGATGAGAGCATTGTGTTTCACATCGACAGAGGAATCCCCAAAGTACAGAAAACTCCAGAAAAATTAAAAATGGATCCTACTGATGGGATCTATAAATTTAAATCTAAATTTCAGCTACCAAAAGGTAAGAAAGAAAGAAGCTCCTCCAGATATTGTGGAGCAAAAGAAGAAAAAGGTTTCTGGATTTCTGAGGAAACCAAGAATGAGAGTAAAGCAGCCAGAGTCAATCATGGAGTTCAGATTTAAAAAGAGAAAAAGAGCAGCATCAGAAGAAGAAGTAAGTGAAGACAGTGATGATGAGAAACTAAGAAATTGGCATGGAGGATGGGAACTAAAAGGAAGAACAGGAATAGAGTCAACCATCATCCTCCAATTGAGGCCACCATAAGTTTCTAAGTGACCAGGCGTCGAGCTATCAGACGTTAAACAAGCTCTTCCTGGGAGGCAACTCATCATTTTTTGTTTTAATTTTTTTTTTATTTTTTTTGTTTTGTTTTTAATTTTTAGAGTCAATGCCTGTGTAAAATAAGAAATTGTTAGGAATTTGATTGATTTTAATGAGTAAAGGATGAGAAACAATTGAAGTTAGGAAGCAGTAGAAAACAGAAAATAGAATTTCAATTCTGTTTTCTGTGCTTCACCTTCGCTTAGCGCAGGTGAAGCGCAGATATGATGATTTGTCTCTATTTTCTGCGCTTTACTTACGCTGAGCGTAGGTAAAGCGTAGAAATATAAAATTTGCTCTCTGTTTCCTACGCTTCAGATTCTATGAAGCACGCGCTGCAGTTTTTATTTGAATTGTGGAGCGAGGGAAGGTTTTTCAACCTTCCCTCAACTTCTGAACTCCCATTTTCTCTGAGTTTCATCCTTGTCTTTGACCTTTTCACTTCCATATCCACTTCTTTTCAGTTTCTGAGGCTACACCAGGTATGTTTTTATGGTTTTAGTTAGTTTGCACCGATTAAAATTTTCAGTTTTTCATTTATTTGAGCAAAACCTTACGATAGGAAACTTAGGCTCTTAGGACCATTTAAATTAGGAAAATTTGTCAGTAGAGTCTTTGTTTAATATGTTTGTTATTGTGGTCTGCTTATTGGTGTATTTTAATATGTTTAGGTGGTAGTCTTTGAAATGCTCAATGAATTTTTGCAAGTTGTTCTGTTTGGTGCATGCATGACTAGTTTGTTCCATATTTTTGCATGACCATGCATGAATGACTGTGCCCTATTTCATGTTGCTGATGATATGATTTTTTAGCTTAGTTTCTGTTACCATTTTTATGGCCCGCTTTAAAAATAATTAGGACTGCTTTAATTGATCACTTTAGCATGCTCTTAATAAACTATTTAAATGGCATTTGGTAACTTAAAAATCAAGATTTTGTGCATAAGTGCTTGATTGGGTGATTGCTCTGATTTTTGAATTAAATTGGCCACTTATTTCATTGATTATGAGTAATCTATTTGCATGAATAATCTTGATTTAAATTTTTATTTTGCAGATGGCTCGCACTAAGGTAGTTAAGGGGACTGGCACCTCTAGTAGAGGCAAAGGGGGTGCCAAGAGAGTTAGGCAAGCTCCCCAGGAGGACCCTGAGTTTGATGATCACCGCTTCAAGGATGCCAAGTCCTTTGAAGCTTAGAGTTCACTGATGAACTATAATTTCATTAAGGAGAGACCAATGGCTTTGGAGCCTGATGAGTATGAGGACTTCAGAGCAGAGATAATCAGAAGAAACTGGGTCCGCTTCAGCCGCCCAGACTCACATTTTGACCCTGACATCGTTAGGGAGTTTTATGCCAATGCCATTGGAGATCATGGCATTAATGTGACGCGGGAATCCTATGTTCGAGGGCAGGTAATCTCTTATGATCGCGATGCGATCAAAAGCTTCTATTAATCCCAGGGCCAGAGGACAGACGACGCATGGTGTGCTAGCACCGTGAGAGGATGAGAGCAGTGGGGATCAATGGCAATGATCCCCTGGATATTCAGACCGCAGAGTGCCTATGTCTGCGGGGGCATTCCTTTGAGAGGAATGCCTACCGCCAAGTTGCCTGCATTCTCAGACGTGATATGAGGGATATAACACAGATGTGGACAGTGTTGGTGTTAGCCAACATCCACCCCACCGGTCACATATCAGATGTCACCATGCCAGTAGCCCACCTCCTCTACAGCATCATTATTGGCGCAGATATTGATATTGCCAGCGTCATCACACAGAAGATAGCAGATTTTGTATCTTCTGTAGGGCGTCGCAGCGCCACATCCAGAATCAGTTTAGGCTTCCCATCACTGATCACATCTCTCTGGGAGTCTAAGGGTGTTGAGGTGTTCCGTTTAGTACGCGAATCTTGAACCCCATGCATAGAGGGTATATAGAGGCCAACTGCATTCCTGAGGAGGATGAGGAGGACGAGCAGCAGCAGCAGCCACAGGCACCAGCACCAGCACCAGCAGTAGACATGCAGACTCCAGTCTGGGCTCAACAGATCATTTCCCAGAACACACATATTTTGGCCCAGATGTCCACTCTCCACCGAGCAGCAGTGCATTTTCAGGATATGCATTATCAGACTCACTCGGACCCTTACCCAGGCATGCACCCTGATCAGTTTAGAGCTTATTTACAGTGGCCTGGCGACAGGCCTATTCTTCTGGGAGAGGGTGGAGCAGCTGATCATATGGACCAGGAGGACTGATTTTTTTTATTTGGTGCTTTTCTTTCTTTTTCTTTTATTTTTCTTTTGATTATTTTGGATATGTACTGTATATATACTCCACTGATACATCTTTTTCTTATGCAATGCATTTTCAACATTTTCTTTATTTTTCTTTTTAGGATTTTAGGATTTTTAAAATTTTTAGGATTCTAAGAATTAGGATTTAAAGGAAAATTTTTCAAATTCTCTGAAATTAGGCAGTTTAACAAACCAAATTAGGAAAGAAGAAAGGGTTTTGTGATTAATTCCATAATCAGTTATGATTAGGATATTTCACAGGAGAACCTATCATGGTAGTTAATTAAAACCAGTAAGTGCTTTATCAAGGAATTTAGCCAAAAAGTCGGTGAGTTGTGAGTCCAAACACTTAAATTGAGAGTTTTCACCGCTGCTTGTCAAGAAAAGGTTGGTAATTTTAAAGTCAAGAATTAAAAAGAGCATGCACAAGAAAGCAAAAGAGGATCACCCCCCTCAAAAATCAAAAAGAAAAAGTGCATGAATTGAATAAGTTGGGGGGAGTGCATCCTCAAACAAAGAAAGAGGCCAGCTTAATGAAACAAATCAAGAATGAGATGAAGAATGGAAAGAAGTTCCAAGTCCAAGAAAAATCAAAAGATGCTTTCTATTCTAAGTATTATTTGCTTATCCAGAAAAACCATATTTTCTTGATAGCCCAGCCTCATTACAACCAAGAAAAGACCTTTTTGATCCATATTAACCATGTGCATGTTTAGAAACTAGAAACGACTATCAATTCTAGTTGTTCAACTGTGGTGGAAAAAGTGAGGGAAACACTTACTCGTGAGCATGAGAGAATTCATTGATTTATCATTTATTGCTTTAATTGCTATTTCTGAGAAAGTTTGACTGAATTGTTGTATCTTATTCTGATTGAGCATGGGTGACATCTCTTAATTCTGCTTTTTTCTGATATTTGGAAAGTGATTTGTGCCTAACAAAGAGATGATGAAAATTTTGTCCTTATTTATGAGAATTATACAAGGGAGTGAATTGATTTTTGATTACAAAGAGGTCTCTTGCTTGAGGACAAGCAAGAAGTTAAGTTGGGGGGTATTTGATAAGTGCAAATTATATGATATATTGTTGTATTTTTACTGCACTTATCAAGGGTAAAATATTAATTTATGCCCCAAAATAATCCCTTTTTATTAATAATTGTAATAATTGTGTTTATTTGATTTGAATTTGAATTTGATGCTATTTTAATAGAAAATCTGTTAGTTTTGCAGATTTATGAGAAAGATTTGAATGAGGAAAGAAGATAGCATCATTTAAGGATAAGATCTACAGATTTGAAGTTTAAATGAGAACAAATAAAGATGAGATCAGCTGCCATTTAAACAAGGATTCTTCATATAAATAGGACCTTTTGTAAAGATCACAGTAGCGTTTAGCAAGAAGATTAGAGAGACGACAAAGGCAGAGCTAGGATTGAAGAAAAGCGTGACAGTTTCTTCATTGGTTTGTATGGCTACCATGCGTAGCTAAACTCTCCAATAGGGTTGATGTAGTTGATTCAATCCCCAAGTGTATGTGAATTTTCTTTATTATTTATGAATCCCTATTCTATAATATCGGTGCTTTTATACTTTGCTTAATGCGTAGCTTCCGCACTTGTGCCGGAGTTATAGGTTGTTTTATAAAATACATTGGTAAATGGTTTTATTAATTCAATAGCAAGTTTGGGGGAGCCTAGACATAGGAAACTTAAATTTTGATTGGTAAAAGTACTCATAGTAATCGCTATAGGAATATAGAGGGAATCGATGATTGAAGAATTGGAATGTGACAGCCTCTTCATAGTAGTCTCTATAGGAATATACGGTGAATTGATAGTGTTAACGAATGGAAAAGTAGAGCAATCAAGTCGGGGTAATTTGTCGCCTGGGAGAACCCGCATGGATTATCTTCAAGTGGTTTACTGCTGGTAACTCGGGGTAAAACAATATAGTTTGGTTAGGGTATTATAGAAATATATTCATAAATAATACTGGGGTTCACATGCATAAGGGGTGCGATAATACGAAGTTCAATCCTGATCCAAGTAACGTTATCTTACCTTATCTCTATTATCTCATTACTTTATGCAAATTTACTTTCTGCACAACAAATCATCAAAATACTGTTTCTTATTTGATAGTCTGATCACTAGTAAATACGAAGCGAACCGTTCCCTGTGGATACGATACTTACTATTATACTGCTGAAATTTTGGTACCTTGCCAGAATCTCACCAATTACTCTATTTTCTTCCAAGACCCTCTGATTTTCTTGTCTGAGTTGCTCAAGCTGTTGTGCAAGCTGTTGCATTGTTGGTGACCATCTTCGTTGGCGTTGGACCTCATTTTCACCATTTTTTTGGAACTCTTGTGGTTCTCTGGGAGAGTTTTACCAGAGCCCCACGGTGGGCGCCAAATGTTCTTACAAAGCCTAAATTCTACTCATGGAGTACAACCAGGTTAAGTGAAAAAGCTAGTGTGTGTCCTAATGCTGCCTACGTCCCTCCTTTTATAGATGTTGGGGGTGCTCTCCAATTATGGTATGATTTGTTGATTGGGAGACAATGTGCGTTGATCCTGCTGTCAGGCTTGGTAATATCAGTTCTTTCCTTATTTGTTCAATTTCCTCCTTTAGTCAAGCCAAAGATCCTGCTAGAGTGCGTCAGATCTACCTCTCCGAGCTTATCCTAGTCGAGCTTTCCAACCAAGCTTACCCTGGTCGAGCTTAGCAGGTACGTAACAATTATAATTAACATAATAATAATGGGAGAATTTTGTTTTTTATGCACTGATACAAATCCATGAAACCAAAAACATTAATACTTAATTGTATTAAACTATTATGTATTATCTTTCAAATCCAACTGGTTTCACTTGAAAAAGATTTTCCTAGCTCCAGTTATAAGCATCCTAAAATAGTAGGTTCAAATATGATCATATAACAGAACAACCTACTTTAATGACTTACTGGGAATTATTTATATGTTCAAAAATTCTGAAACTTTCCAGTCTAAAATTATAATTAGGCTTAAATATGTTTTTTTGTCCCTATAGTTTTGTAAATGGGTGATTTTGGTCCCCTAGTTTTAATTGCTCAATTTTGGTCCCTCTTGTTTAAAAATTGAACAAATTTAATCCTACCGTTAGCCTACCATTAAATATTTAGCAGAGTTTGCTGACATGGATTTAATTTTGTGACGTGTAAACTATCACATGGCAAAGATTATTACTTAATTTTATCTCTTAATTTTTTTAAACAAAAATTCAAAACTTGCGGATTTTAGTTCGTTTTCGATTTCATTTTAAATTTCATTTCATGCCTGAATGAGATTTCAATTCACTTGGTTGATGGCTTGAAGTAGACATGCAATTGTTTTAGTTTTGGGACTTGTATTTGCTTTATTGTTTTTGAGGAAATTAAAGTGTAGTAGTGTGATTTTGTTTCTTGATTTTGTTTTCTTATTGTATTAAATTATGCAAAATCTGATTTAATTTTCTTATTTTTCATTTAAAAAATTTAAGAGATAAAGTTAAATAATAATCTTTTTCATGTGATAGTTTACACGTCACAAAATTAAATTTATATCAGCAAACTCTGCTAAATATTTAATGAGAGGCTAACGGTAGGATTAGATTTGTTCAATTTTTAAAGAAGAGGGACCAAAATTGAGTAATTAAAACTAGAGGGACCAAAATCACCCATTTACAAAAGTATAAGGACCAAAAATGTATTTAAGCCTAATATAAATGAGTTTTCTAATGAAATTGGTTTCACTCAAATATCATTCTTGTAGCTGAAGTTATGATATGATGAAGTGGACTTCTTTATATCAGATTTTATAACAGAACAACTATATTCATGAATTTACTGGGCCTTTTGTGGTTAAAATAAAATTCTAAAACTTTCCAGTTTAATAATATCATAAATAAGCTTTCAAACAAAATTGGTTTCACTCAAAAAGCATTTCTGTAGCTCAAGTTATGATCTATTGAAGTGGACTAATTTATATAAAAACTTATGACAGAACAGTTGTATTAAAAAATTTACTAAGACTTTTGTGATTAAGATATAATTCTCAAATTTTCTAATTTGATACTACCATCAATAATATTTCAAACAAAATTGGTTTCACCTAAAACAAACTTTTGTAGGTCAAGTTATGCTCATTTAAAGGTAGTTGTATCAGAATTTTAAAATAGCAGTACTAGCACATTACTTTTGATCTTCTAATCATTCTATTTTTTATGTTTAAGACTAATAAAATGATTATAATAGAATGTCCATATACATGTCAATCAATCATGATCATTCAATTACCAAGAACACAATACCTTAGCATAAACCTATTAGGAATGTGCTTCAAATTCGTTGACTCTATGAAATGAATATGCATTGGGGATAGAAATCTTTGTTACCTTGTTCTTGGTAAATTGAACAATACTTTTTCTTACCCATGACTTCTTTCTATAAGTCATGAACCTTGGAGATTTCACACCAAGCATTTAAGAAGCTTCGGCTAGAGTCATGTTTCTTCTTTGGATGAAACATTTTTATTTAAGCCCTGGAAGTATTTTCCTTTAGCCAATAGTTCTATCTTCTTGAGAACTTTTCTGCATAACAAAATTACTAATGAGACATTTTGGTACCCATTTCATCTTGGGTCCTTGAGTGTTAGTGGTTGAACTCTTAAGAGATTTAGCAACACATATCGTTTTATCTCTCATATAAATATTTATTCTATAATTTGCACAAATAAGAGATATGACCATGATGTACACAATAATGACAGATAATGAGACTGAATGATGGTTTGATCTTTTGAAGATCATTTTGAAAAACACGGACTTGGTATTGTGATAGGATTCTGAAATCTGTTTGCCACAACCTTTACTTAATTTTCCATATAAAATAGCATTCTTTATTGGAAAACATGGAATAAGAGCAAGTAGATACTTCAATTTTGGAAAATGTTGAAAATAAGTTTTCAACTTCATTTTCAATGATTTTTTAAGATAGTTGAGGTTTCATAATTTACAAATATTTCTACTTCAAGATAATCATATTCAACTTTCAATGTTTCAATTTGAAGTTCAAAAGAAAATATCCTTTTTTTAAGCTTTCCATATTTTTATTTTCAAAGTTTATCGAAACATCATTCAATTCATCATAAGAAAATTGTATCTCATCATAGAGAGGACAATGTTAAAGTTTAGCAGTACATACCTTAAGGTCATTTTGAGTCACATGCACAGTTGTATCAATTTCTAACATTATTGGCTCCTTATTGAAGTTGTTCTGTTGAGTTTCAAAGTGTTATTAAAAGGCTAATAATGTTTTAAGTCTCATAACCCCAAGTTTTAATGGATAACAAATTTGGTTAACGTTCTTGTAAAAAAGAACAATTTCTGTTGAAGGTAGTTATCAGTATTTCAGAACGTATCAGCTGAAGAAATCCAACCCTATGAAGTGGTGGAACCTTCTGAAGTAAAGGAACCTGCTGAGAGATCATGACCTGCTGAAGGTGAAGAACCTCCTGAAGTTGTGAGACGTCGTACTGAAGCCTGTACGTCTTCAATATAGTATTCTCTGTTTATTCTCCTTGAAGACTCAAGTAAACCGTAGTTGTCTCAGTTACTTGTGCTTCTCATTCTTCTAGAAAGTCAGAAGACTTGCTTTTCGGAATATTTCAAATTTCTCTCACCAAAAAGGCAAAGTCTATTGTGAAGTACAATCTGCTCAGAAAAAGTGAAGCCTGTGCTGCTGACTCTACTACCTGCTTCTGCAGAGGTTTCAGGCTATGTGTCACAATGGGAGCATTTGCATTAAATGCTATCTCTCAACGGGAAATCAAATGGAGCTCAACGGGTTGAAGCTTCATGCTCTATAAATACTAGACTCCATGTAGAAACTAAATAGAGAAGAGAACACAGAGAAATCAATTTGTTGAAACGCTGCTTAAATTCATACTCATCTGTTTCATTATTTCTTCTTTGCAAAACAATATCATATCCCGAGTCTTACTCAGTTATTTGTACATTTTACCTTGTTCGAGCTCTAAACTTGTGTAGTTTAAGAGTTTGAGCTTTTTCATTCAAACAGTTTTTACTGGTTTAGCCTGAAGAGGCTGTGTTCAAACAATACTTGGGTTTTTAGCCTGGAGAGGCTGTGTGTTCAAAGAATACTTGGGTGATTAGAGCATGGAGAGGCTAGGTGTGTAAATAATACTTGTATCTGATCAGATAGTGGAAAATCTAGTGGTGTGTTTGCCCTAGGACTGGACGTAGCTCACCGTGTTAGTGGGTGAACCAGGATAAATTTGCCTGGCTAAGTTTTCTCAACCCTTATCTCTTTACTTTCAATTTTAACTAACTAAGGAGGGTTCTAAAAAGTGATTTTATAAATCCACACAGCAAAACAATCTCTCCATCTTGCAAAATATTTCAAAATCAATTTTACTCAACCTGTTGAGTCATATCAGCAAGTTGCTGAAAACTCCAGCTTCGGAAGGTTGCTCTATCTTTTCACAAACTGTTTGCTTGTTTTAAAGGTTTTCATAAAATCTGTAAAGAATTATAAAACACTATTCAACCCCCTACTAGTGTTTCCTATGGTTCTAACATGTTCAATTCTTCAATATTTTACATCAACACTTTGAAAGTATGCTTCTTGGTTGGCCATCACTTCTAGTGAAGTCTTATCCAAGTTAATTTAAACAAAGCCTCATGCTTACTAGTGTTAAGGATGTCATTAGTAATTAATTTATAGAAATTTTTTTATTAAAAATCATAATACTGATTATTACATTTATAATATTAAATGTTATATAATCCAATAATAATTTCTATTTTTTATTTCTTAACCAGTATTTCTTAAATGGTTTAATTAATATACATTGTCAGTGTAAGTAAAGTTTTACACAAATATTTAATGATGTGATATCATATCATTTAATAAATTAATATTATATTTTATATGTTATTAAATTCAATAAATGATATGATAAATATTGTTAGATATTTGTGTAAAACTTTTTTTTTTTGTATGTATATGTGTTAAACTCATACTTAAATACTAATTAACATTTCCCAAAAAATGAGAATGGAGAAATGCTAACTACTAGTATTTTGTAAGGAAGGAACAGTTTATAACGGACGAGAATCTTGTCAAACCTTACTCATGGAACTAAAGAACATTAAACAGTAAAGTTAAAGGCCAATGTAATTTCAATTTTTGAGATGAACATGATAAATTGCATTAGTTTAGTTTCGTTTTATTCAGTGATAATTGACATGATGCACACCAGTAATTTTAGCAGCAATTTTGATTGCAGTGACTTATATCATAAACACGGTCATGGATGAATCTGCTGATACATATTACACTATACCCAATTTAAGCAGAGTAATAGCCTTATACTATCTTCAAGCTAGCTTATAATGATATATTTGAAGATTCTCCCCAACTCGTTTCTTGAGATTGCTGTTCATTCTGCTGACAAGAAACTTGCCCGATTTGTATGGCCTATATCTTGAAGGGTTTTGTTCATTTATCAGCTCCTTCAAAGGCTTGACTTCAGTGTCATGTGCAGGAAAGAAGAAGAACGGAAAGGAAAACCTTTCTTTCTCAGAATTAACCATCACTCTGTGTTCCACACTCTCATAGGCATCATTGCTCCAAACCTGCACAAAACAAACACTTCCAATCCTAAATTAAAAGTATCTCCTCTACTAATTAAGGGATTAAATAATTCTTAAAGCGAGAAGCAAGCAGAATATCAATATCTTTTTGGTGTTAATTAACCACATGAATCTCTATTATTCAGAGCAATCATATTCAGTCTTAGTTATAGTTTTTTTTTTTTTGTTAATCATAGACAGCCTTAGTCATAGCCTATTACTAGGGATAACCCTATTCGGGATTTTGTCACATTTAAGGTTTTTTACCTCTCCCTAAGAGTGCGTTTAGTGGGATCAAACCTTAGAGTTCTTCTCACAATCCACAATATTAGCTAATTGAATCACAACTCTTTGGTAGGCTTAGTTACAATTAATACTCATCACATGTCTTTAAAAATGTTTTTAGTGGAGCAATTGCAATATTTAATTAGACAAAATGAAAATTTTCAATGTTTTCAGTCTTGGAGGTACCTGAATAATATCACCAATGTTGATAACAAAAGCATCTGTGGTAGGTTCAACTCTAATCCACTCTTGATCTGCTTTACATTTCACTTCAAGTCCTCCAACCTCATCTTGGGCAAGAATGGTCAAGGCACCAGAATCCTTGTGTCGACCAACACCAAGAGCTAGGTGAGGGTAAGGACAAGGAGGATAGTAGTTGAGTCTAAAAAGGCTAGTTTGATCTTTGATGAAGAATTGTTCAAACCTCTTTGCTTCAAGGCCTAAACTCAGAGCTATAAGCTCCATCAATTTAAAGGCCAGCTTTTCCACCTCTTGAATATACTCTTCGATTATTGCTCTGCATATATTCACATCATTTTAAACAAAACACATTAAAATTGAGAGTCAATGTACCATTACAAATTCTAAATGGTCCAAAGAAAAAGGCCAAAAAAAATTATATATTTTGATTTCAACTAAAATTATTTACTTTTGGTATCAATAATTACTATGGAGTGAAGATGAATTACCTGAAGTGTGGAGGGTATTGAGGGGAAGGATTAGTCCAGTGAGTGACTCGATCATCATGTTCATCAGAAGTGATAGGCATCAAAGTGGGGTCTTTGGTTAGAAAATCAAACACTTCTTTCCAGTCCCTAACGTTCTTTGTGTGCTCTGTGTCATAATAACCAGACAAAGTGCCTTTGTCTCTGCTAACTTTCTTCTTCTCCTCCAAGCTCTGTGCAAAGAACTTCTTGGAGGCTTCCTCAATCCTCTGCCTTAGACTGAGGGGAACTCCATGGTTTATTACTTGGAAGAAGCCCCATTCTTTGCATGCACTTCGTATCTCTTTCACTAATCCTTCAAGCGAAGATGAATCTGAAACTGTGTGGTTGGTTATTGGGGAGAGGTCAATTACAGGAATGCCTTCTACTTGGACGAAGGAGAGGTTAGGCCTGTGTTCTGGGTCTTGGATGTAAGCTGGGTCTACCTCTCCCATGGCTGCTGCTTGTGCTAGTGATTGATTGTTTCGCCCCAAGTCCAGTGCTAATTGGCATTTGGTGGTTCACTACTGTTTCAGTTTCACTAACTAGTAACTAGTAAGATTTTTTGTTTTCCCTAGAAAAATTATAATTTCATATAACTAAACAAAACCTACTAATAATAATAATAATAATAATAATAATAATAATAATAATAATAATAATATAGTTCCGCCAAAATCATCTAATCAATAAGATTATTAGCAAAATTATAAAACCCGGACCGGACCGGCCAATTTGACCCAGAACTGGTTTGGTGTCTGGTCCATATCATAAAAAATCGGTTGATTTTAGAATTAGTCGAATTAGTCAAAATGGTTGAAAACTGGTAAAAATCTGATTTCAGAAAACCAGTTGAATTGTTTAATTTTAAAATTTTAAAATTTTAAAATTTTAAATTTTTTAATTTTTTAATTTTTTCTATATTTTATTTAATCTAAATATCTTTTATTTTTCTCATTTTTTTAAACATATCTCAAGAAAAAAAATAGAAAGATGTGAGGAAAAGAAGGGAAAGGTCATAATTATTATGGGTAATGTGATAAGAAAAAAAATAAGAAAGATAAAGACAATTTATAAGATAAATCTAAAAATTAGGATAAAGACAAATTATAAGATAAATGTAAAAATTAGGATGAAAAATATCAGGGCATGTGAAACCAAACAGGTTGGAGATGGTCGCTTTCCAAGTGTGTGAACATTCAAAAGGAATCTTAAATCTTAAAAGTTATACATAAATTAATAAATAAGAAATGAAATATTTATATCATCTTTGACAAATATATGTTGTGGAGGAGATTGTAAGGAATTTGTGTGATTGTCATTACCTCGGAGTAGTATGCCTTATCATTATTATCTTATACAAGTATCTTGAATCATGTACATGAATCCCTGTCTTTAGAAAGAAGAGATACTAAAAGCACATTTGTTACGTATTATTCTACATGCCAAAAATTCGTTTTAAAAAATAATTATTTTTATTTTTCTTAATATGTTCATATCAAATTTTTAAATAAAGTTTAAAAATAATCTTATTTCTCATTAATTTAAAAAGTCACTTTGAGTGATTGAAAAAAATTATAACTACATTTTAAAATGAAAAGTGTTTTTTTCACAATTGTAACTTGTACCGTACCATGTCGATCTTAAGATGAACCAGTCGAGATCTTACAAGCGTGAATCAGCTCTCAAGTCCAGATTCATTGAACAGACATGCGATTAAGTTGTGCCGCAATCAAGGATCTCCCTGATCAATCAAAGTAATTGCAGGTGAGAGACGAAGCCCATAAAGGAAAGAGGTTTAAAAGCAGAGGACAAACCCAACAGGAAAGACCACGCTAACAGAGAGGAAATTACTCGCCTGACACGGTCAACCCTGAAGCCTATATAAGGAGCCAGCATGGACAGGGTCACACACGTTTTTTACCCCCTCCCCCTGAAGACTAAGTCGTTACTATGTTCAATTGTAGCTCTTTTGTATAGGATTTAGGTCTTTTGGTCTTTGTAAGAACATCTAGCGCCCATCGTGGTGCTATGATAAAACTTTCCCAGAGAACCACAAGCTTAATCAGAAAAATGGCAAGAACTAAATCAAGCAACAACGATGCAGGAACTCGTTCAACAAATGGAACATTTGCGTAGAGAGAACGAGAGAGTCCAGGAAGAAAACAAGAGAATGCAAGAACAAACTGCTGAACTACAGAACGCGAGAACTGAAGAAGAAGCTGAAGACGCGAACGATGGAGGTTCTAGCTCCTCAGAAACACAGCAGACAACGAATCATCAACAACCACGACCAGACCAGAACTCACAATCTGATAAGTATTTTAATCCATTTTCCGATTTTATCATGTCAGTCCCTTTACCTACGCATTTTAAATTTCCTGAGTTGCCAAAATAAGATTGGATCTCAGGTTTTGATTCACATTTGAGTAGATTCCATACTGTCATGTTAACAACAGATACTACTGACCTAATTTTGTGTAAGATATTTCCAGAAACCTTAACAGAACTTGCTCAGCAATGGTACTCTACGCTAGCCTCGAAATCATTTCATGATTTCAGTGAATTTAACACATCATTCCTAAATCAATTCTCCTCGAGTTGCCTGTTCAGAAAAACCGAGGATAGTCTTTTCAGCATATTCCAAGGAGATGAAGAACAACTAAAAGATTAAATAAACCGGTTCAATAAAGAAACAATGGAGGTGAAAGAACTAGACCATAAGATTCACCTTAGGGCCATCATCAATGGCCTCAAAGAAGGACGGTTTACCGATGAGTTAGCAAAGTCAAAACCTATTGATTTAGCTTATTTCAGAAAGAAAACTTCAGGATAAATTGACGCTGAAGAAGCAGCAATAGCCAAGAGGCGTGTCAGAGCTATGTTATCTAAAACGGTCAAAGGTTCCTCTTCACAGGTAAACACTCCTAATTCTTTTCCGAATCAACAAACAACTTTTCTTGTTCAAAAGATAATGGAAGAAAAGGTGGGAGGGAAGTGAGACTACCCCGACCAGGACCGACCTTTAGCAGCTTTACACCACTTAATGTCCGAAGGGGACAACTCTTGAGAGAAGTCTACTACTCTAGAAAAATAGAGTTACCTCCACCTCCCAAAGCATGTCCCTAAAGGAGTAGACAAAACCAAGAGGTGTGAATTCCACAGAGCCTTCAGACATAACACGAAAGATTGTTGGACTTTGAAGAACCAAATTGAGTAGTTGATTAAATTGGGACACCTTAGTTGGTATGTGTATGATGAGATTCTGGCAAGCATACCAAAATTTCAACAGTATAATAGTAGGTATGAGTTTATCGTATCCACAGGGAACGGTTCGCTTCGTATTTACTAGTGATCAGACTATCAAGTAAGAAACAATATTTTGATGGTTTGTTGTGCATAAAGTAAATTTGCATAAAGTAAAGAGATAATCGAGATAAGGTAAGATAACGTTACTTGGATCAGGATTGAACTTCGTAGCATCGCACCCCTTATGCATGTGAATCCCAATATTATTTATGAATATATTTCCATAATATCCTAGCCAAACTATATTGTTTTACCCCGAGTTACCAGTAGTAAACCACTCGAAGATAATCCATGCGGGTTCTCCCAGGCGACAAATTACCCCGGCTTGATTGCTCTACTTTTCCGTTCGTTAACACTATCAATTCACCGTATATTCCTATAGGGACTACTATGAAGAGGCTGTCACATTCCAATTCTTCAATCATTGATTCCCCCTATATTCCTATAGCGATCTATGAGTACTTTTACCAATAAGAATTTAAGTTTCCTAAGTATCGGTTCCCCCAAACTTGTTGTTGAATTAATAAAATCATTTACTAATGTATTTTATAAAAATAACCTATAACTCTGGCACAAGTGCGGAAGCTACGCATTAAGCAAAGTATAAAAGCACCAATATTATAGAATAGGGATTCATAAATAATAAAGAGAATTCACATACACTTGGGGATTGAATCAACTACATTCAACCCTATTGGAGAGTTTAGCTACGCATGGTAGCCATTACAACCCAATGGAGAAACTTTCACGCTTTTCTTCAATCCTAGCTCTGCCTCTGTCGTCTCTCTAATCTCCTTACTCTAGGCTCTCTCTACTCTCCCCATTGATCTTTACAAAAGGTCCTATTTATAGACCAAGGAAAGCTATCTTAAATCCGGGAGGAATCTATTTGAAAATAGATCTAAAATTAAATTCGTGTTCCTGCGCTTCACCTGCACTCAGCGCGTTTGAAGCGCAAGATCCGGAATGTTGCGCTCCACCCCGCGCTCAGCGCAGGTGGAGCGTGGAGCGCGTAACTGCTTCTTCTGTTTCCTCTTTTATCAACTTGATTTCTTCCTGATCTTATCCTTATCTGCTTGGCTTACCTTATTTCCCTATTTTTGAATTGATTCTGTGTTTATCTTGCCTTTGAATTTAAATTGGGAAGTTATCCCAGAATCCTTGTTTAAATGGCTGCTGATCTTATCTTTATTCGTTCTCATTTAAACTTCAAATCTGCAGATCTTATCCTCAAATAATGCTATCTTCTTTCCTCATTCAAATCTTTCTCATAAATCTGCAAAATTAACAGATTTTCTATTAAAATAGCATCAAATTCAAATTCAAATCAAATAAACACAATTATTACAATTATTAATAAAAATGGATTATTTTAGGGCATAAATTACTATTTTAACCTTGATAAGTGCAATAAAAATACAAGAATATATCATATAATTTGCACTTATCAGTGTACGATGGATGGCAAGCAAGATAGAGAAAAGATACTGCTCGAGTAAATAATCATAGGAGAATAGCAAGGGATGACAATGACGAACAAGATCTGGGACTGAGCACCCCAAGGAGATGAGCTAGATCTATTCATACAATCTCGGGTGGCCTTGCAGGCGGAGGATCCTCGAACTCAGCAAGAAGGAGACACCTCCAAACTATTTGTTCGATCAATACAAATGGTATTCCTCCTAAAACTTCTTCTGTTATTACCTTTTCTGACAAAGATTTTGAAGGTCTGGTGGACATCGATCAAGATGATCCCATGGTAGTAACAATTAACGTTGAGGGCTACGTAGTTAAACGAGCTCTAATCGACCTAGGAAGTTAGGCTGACGTCTTGTTTTGGAGTATGTATGAGCAACTAGCACTGTCGACATATGTAATCTGACCTTTTAATGGAAATCTAATCGGATTCTCAGGAGAACAGGTAGAAGTCAGAGGATATCTCAATCTCTGAACTACTTTCAGATCTCAGGGAGTATATAAGACGGTAAACGTTAAATTCCTCGTAGTTAATGCAGTCACTTCTTATAACTTGATTATCGGGAGGCCTACCCTAAATGCTTTAGAAGTGATCGTCTCAACCCCGTATTTAACAATGAAGTTCCTTGTTGATCATAAGAGAATAGGGGTTATGAAAGCAGAACAGGATGAAGCAAGGAAGTGTTTTTCAAATAGTCTGAACAAGAGCAAACAAAGAAGCACCGCCTGCCAAGAATCTATAATTGATCTTGTAACCGGCAACTGAGATTTAAGCTTCATTTGTAGCTTGTTGCCTATGCAAGCTTGGTTCTTAAATGTTGATTTGTAAAGAAACTTCTTAACCTACATTTGATTCATTTTCATAAAAGCTAGGAAACGATTATGTAATTGCCTTTACTCCCTTTTAATGAGTCTTCCAAGTCCTAAGAAGTTTCTTATCCTTTCGATGGTCACCAAAGGATAGTGTAGAATTTACCCACCTTCTTTACCCCATTTGGATACCAACAGAGCCTCACGTCTATTAGTTAACCTCTTTCTTTAGCTAAAATTTGATCTAGCCAATGTTTGCTTTGACTAACTTCCATGTTTAGCTAACTCTTCCTTCGATTGTCTGGTAGACTCAATTCAACGACTAACTTATTAGTAACATCCTAATTTCCAAATCCAAGAATAATGCCCGTTGGAGGCACCATTCCGAATTTTCGAAATTATTCGCTACTTTATCGATATCGTCAAACCATTACAAACAATTACTTAGGCAATTTCAACGTTTGCTTAAGTTTACACATAGTCATACATAAATCAATTTAAGGAATAACTTACATCTCCCATCGGAAATCCGGCAGAGTCTCCCCTGTAAATGAGGTTTTTACCAAATTCTAATTTAACCTGAAAAACCAGAAAATTTACCAATACAGTTGATAAATGTACAATGATATAGCAATCCTTATCTAAGCCTCCATGGCCAAACTACAATTTCAACTCTATTACACAAATACACATTTGAATTACAAATTACTATACTTAATGCTCTACTTAAAATGAGTCCTCGACTCCCCGCTCCAAACATGAACGGCAACCTGCACAGCTGAAAGATAATTCCCACATCGTGGGATGAGACTACATCCCAGTGAGTGTGGTAATTGTGTGTGTGATGTGGGGAGGCAAAACACATGGTATACAACACTATAGCATAACTCAAACAATTTAGAAAAAGTATTCATAATGACAATCCCAAAACATGTAATGTCAATCATTCCATAGCAATCACATGTGAAATAATGGTCATGCAGAGTAATGAACATGTCAATGCAACTAACATCCAATCTATCTATTATACTTATTCTGAAGTGTTTCGTTATTCCCCAACACCCAAGGAACGTCTCTCTTGTGACCACTTAACTTCCTGTCTTAATTAACAAACATTTACATTTTCATTCTTAAACATTTTGGGCACAAGACCCCCTCTTTGGACTGAAGTCCCCTCTTTGGACCGAAGTCCCCTCTTTGTTTTTATTATACATTCATGCATCTGTTTACATATTCAATTCATGAGACGATAGTATTCACAGTCAAACAGATTACCTTAGCCTTTAACATGAGGGGGAGAAATAGTTAGGGTTTACAACGTTGATTCATTACCTCAAACCCTAACCATCTCAACCCACACATGTTCCTTCAATTATGAAATAAGAGTACTTTCAAATATAGGCATTTACAAGTCCCCATCATCAAACGATGAAGCTTTTGCCCAAAATCCCCAAATTTCCTAACCTAGGGTTTGAGCATTTGAGGTAAAACACCAATCAATCCAAACATTCAACCAATCCGAACCTATACATACCATTTCCAAGCATAACAATCAATAAAAAAGGGAATAGAAGAAGTGGGATCATGCAAAATATATCATATATACAACATTGAGTGAGTGGAGAACCACACTCACCTCTAAGAGTACCCAAAGAGAGGTTGAAAGGAAGAGTTGGAGGTGAGAGACCCTTGAGAAGGAGGAAATCTTCTTCTTTCTCATGAATTGCAAGCCCTAAGTCCTTTTCTCTCTCAAGGAATCCACCCTCTCTCACTCTAGGAAGAAGAAGAAGATGTAACAATGAAAGAAAACTCAGCTTCTAGTGTTTTTACAGCAACAGATGCGTCGCTGCGCTTCAGTTGCGCTCAGCGCAACTAAAGCGCAGCTCCTCCCAAAATCTCCTTGTTTTCTGCGCTTCAGTTGCGCTCCTGCGCAGCTTGGAGCGCAGAAAACAAAGGAATTGAGGACATTCCTCTGTTTCTCAACAGCTTTCTTGCCTGAGCAAGAATGTGTTTGTTTGGGGTGCAAACAAGCTTGGAATACTATCGTATAGCATATCAAACTGAAGCCCCGAATCTTAGCTTTCTAATCCAAGTGGAATCACTGCAATTTGACACCTGCAACTCTAGATATTTTCAAATTAGTGCACCAAGGTCATTTAGCTTAAAACCCGAAATTAAGCAACAACTTTGGTTTTTGCCCCTCTTTGGTTCAAATAAAATCTCTCCTTTTCAAACCTATTTCATCTCCATAAATCCTCCTCCTAGCTTAGTCCTTCTCACCCAAATCCGTTCCCACTCTAATACTTGATAAATCAATTCTCTTGACCTTAAGGCTTATTCTTTCACACTTAATGGCTAAGATCTAGGATGTTGTTCTCCTTCTTAACCCCTTCTTGTGACACTTCCTTCCAACTTAGTCCTTCTTTACCTAACCTCATTTCCTTATTCTTAAACCGTTATACTTCTCTTTGATACAGGGTGCGGTTCCTTCTAAGTTCGATCTACAGTTTGATTGGCTTAACTCTTGGTCTCTCTTTTAAAACTCTTGGTTCCTAATGAATTCCCTTAATTTCTCGTCTGACACGCTCTTAACCTCCGCATTCTCCTCCTACTTTTAACTTCCCTCTCAAGGTTGGGTTCACCACCTAAGGTTTCTCTTATATCTTCTAGGCCTAAATTTCCGAGATGTTACATTATTCCTCTTAGCTAGCTCTTCTTTTTTTGGTGTTAATGCCTAAAAAATATTAAGAACAAAGTTGGGAGATCATAAATCACAAGATTGTAACATAAATCATAAGATCCTATCAAAATAGAAAGTTATACCGAAAATATCCAGAAGCGTAGAAAATAAAATAGATAACAAAAAAGCTAAAATATATTTTTAATTAGTCGTACTAAATATAATGATCTTTTATTTTAGTCCCTTTTAAAAAATTGGGTAAAATAAGTTTTTAGTTCCTGTAAAATACTCACGTTTTGGTTTTCATCCCTATAAATTTTGTTTTTCATCATTAAAAAATTTAAAACATAAAAATAGTCCCTGACGTTAGATTCCTCTATTAAATAAAGTTGATATGACTAAAGCAATCCTACATGGCCATTACTTATGCAGACATGGAATTTTCATTATCTTACTTGGAATTTTCATTGGTTTATCAACCCCATTGTCGTCATTTCACCACTACTCCTCCTTGTCTCGCCACGACCATAGCATCATCTATAAGTCACGCTGATCTCGGCCCTCCAATTGCTAGCCACCTTATTGTCGGAGCAACCCCATCTCCCGCCATCATACCTTCGACCATTAAGGTTTAGAACCTGATTTCTTCATCCTTGTCCCCTAAGTTTCAGCCTTAGCAGAGCCCTATTCATGTTGTCGATAAAGTCCCTATCGTGATGTACGCGGAAACCAACTGTAGAAGCACCCTCACCGTGGATGTTGGATCTCCTCGTAGTGGCTGCTGCAGGTGGTGTCTTGGATCAACCAAAGAGAAAGAATGAAGTTTTAGAAGTTCCCCATTGTAGAGAAGAGGGAGAAGCAAATTCACGGGGCTACGTCGTGTAGCCCATTGCCATTGATACCAAGTGCCCTAAGGAAGGGATACTACACCTAAGTCAACTAAGTCAACTTTGGGTCAAAGGTCAACAATACCCAAATCAAGGGTCAAAGGTCAACAAGGACCATCACACCTCAAGGATATGGACACAAATCCATGGGTTGATGAATTCTAAATTCTTTTTAATTTTCATTCATGAGAGCCATGGGCATGTCATGGCCTTATAACTATTTTTTTTTATAGTTTTTAGGATTATAGCATTTTTCCTAAAAAAAGGCCTTAAGTGTTATGACCTCTAAACACTCATTTGATTGTTTTTAATTTTTTGTATTTCCCTTTAGTTAGATGATGAAGGGCGTCATTTTGACCGTAGGTTCATGGCCTCAAGTCACTAGTTAGATAGTTTTTTTTCTTTCTCTTTCCCTTTCCATGAGGCTTCCCACTTTCCCAATAAATAGGAAGGCCACCGCTTTTGTATTCTTTTACCTTTAATTTTAATTAAAGTTTATGCTTTGCTTTCTCCTCTTTGTGAGTTGAGAAGGGTTGATGGTGCTTACTCAAACCATTGTGAAACTTATTCGACTCCAGGAGTTGGTGGTGTTTCTTTACCAAGACTTATCACTCTGAGGGGTTGCCTCAGCCTATGGCATCTTCATCATTCATATTCTTCTCCATATTTTAACTTTTCTTTCTCATTTTGCTTACTTGAATTCGAATTCCTACTTGTTCATTGTAGATCTTATGCGCTAGTTTTGAGTTGTTTAATTCCAATTCTAGATTCGTCTGTGTGCTAGTATCAACCATTGATGTCGTATTTCTAAATCACTAGAAAAAATGAAGACAAGTTGCAGTAGCCCCCTCCATGGTCACTACTACAAGGAAGAAAAAAGATGTTACATAGTGTTGTCACTTGGGTTTCTTTTTCTAATTTATTTTTTTTATTATGTCTTTTTATGTCTTTTATTACTTTTTTTGTGTGGTTGATGTAACGTCCTAATTCCGTGAACCTAGGAATAATGTCCATTGGAGACACATTCCTAAGTTTACTAAATTATTTTGCGCATCAATGATATCATCACATAAGCTTGTACATTTGCGAGAATTGAATATACATAAATATGGAAATGACCTAATACAATATCAGTCATACATCAACATAGTTGGGACACCACTATACATGCGCTCTCAACAAAATAGAAGGGCCTGAAGGCTACACATGTACTACCATATCCCACAAAATAATACAACTAAAGTAATGTGAATATGTACATAAAGCACTAAATACATCAAAATGTAAATGCAAGCTTCCAAGCTCCCAAGCTCTCACTGCCTGGCTCTAGGAAGACCTTGTGCATCTAAATAATAGCCACAAAACATGTGGTGAGACTAATGTCTCAGTGAATATAACTATGCAACAGGCAGTGTGGGAAATACAGGCTGATGCTATGAAACAGGAGACATTTACAATGAAACTAACAAATTAAATCTCAATCAATAAAAACTCATGACATACATGGCTTGCATTACCCGACAGACGGGGTCTTATCTCTTAGTTGGGGCTAGACCTGAGCTCAGACTATAAGGAATATCTCCCTTGGGGACTAAAACCCGTCATTAACTGGGGACCGAAACCCGCGTTTTAACTGGGGAACGAAGTCCAATCTTGCTTATGGTGTTAACTGGGGTCACAGCCAAAAGTCATTTTTAACTGGGAGCCAAAGTTGAAATACCTTTTCTTGTTAATTAGGCCAAAGGCCAAGGTGCATGATGTAAACATATTATGAATATAGCATGGCTCATGAGGCAATGAACTTATTAGAGAACTGTGAGCAAAACCCTACGTACAACATCTCTAGGGCATTCCTTAGCAACTTCAAACCAAACAAACAAGAATAGCAATTAAATATACATAAACATTCCTATCATTAGCAAGAGAAAGGGATAGTAGAGATTAGGGTTCATAAAGGAACTTTCATACGAAATGGGATGAAGTGTGTGAGCTATACTCACCTAAAGCTAGCTCAAAGAGGAAGAGGAATTGAATTGGTGAGGGGTGTTGTGTTGAAGAGCTTCCTCCTCCTCCTCCTTCTTCTCCAAGCTTGGATGCAGCCTCTCTTTAGAAGTGAACAAATGAGTAATGAATGAGGGCTTGCCCTAGAAATCTGGTTTTTTAAAAAAAATAGAAACGCGCATTCTCGCTCAAGTCAGGCTTTCTCGCTTGAGCGAGAACACTAAGTGCTTTCTGTTTTCGCATTCTCGCTCAAGCGAGGATGTTCTCGCTTAAGCGAGACGAAGTTAGAGAGCAGCCCTGAATTTCCCCCTAAATTGCGCTCAAGCGAGAGGCTTCTCGCTTGAGCGAGAAAACCATAAGCAAAAACACCCATTTTCCCGATATGCTCGCTCAAGCAAGGATGCTCTCGCTTGAGCGAGCCTCTGCAGAATGGAAACTCTAGTTTTCCATCCCCAGGCTCTTTCATTACTTTTTACCCATTTTTCCTAGTTCCTTTTTAGAAAAATACCTTTTTTTAGCCCTATTTATCTTATAAAAATAATTTATGAAATTTGGGATGTTATAGCTGATGTGTTTTGTTTGTTTGGCCAAGTTAGATAATGAAAAATCCATGTCTACACAAGGGGAGTTACTTTTATACCCCCTTTTTGCTACTCACACCCTCCCTCCTTTTCGAAAAGCATTTTCCTTAAACTACTCCCACCCGATCGCCCCCTTCTTCACCCTTTCCCTACCTAGAACCACCTCCACCTCCACCTTCCCAACCCCCACCATTGCTTCACCACCTTTTTTATTTTCTTTTTCTCTTTTCAAAAATTAATTTCTAGAAAAAAACACTTGCGGAAATTAATTTCCATAAGTAAAAAAAATTATATATAGTTTCGGTTTTTTCATCTTTAAACTTGTTAAAGACGAATAAGAGACGAAAAATTTCATCTTTGAAAACTTCCAAAATGGGGGAATTATGTTTTAGTTTTAGAGATAAAAAAATTTTCGTCTCTAAAATTTGAAAAAAAAATATAAAAAAATTACACTCTCGAAAATTAATTTCCGAAAGTCTTTTTTATCATTTAGCTTTCGAAAATTAGTTTTCATAAGCTTTCGAAAGTTAATTTCCGGAAATAGATAGCGAGTATTTTTTAAAAATAACTTTGTAGGGTGTGCAAAAAGCAAATTTTCTGCACAAGTAATAACCATATAGGATTGCTAATTGGACTATTCTGTTAGTCATATCATTATATAACATAATAATGGAGTATGATGTGAGTGACTATTGTTATGTTTTAAATTTCGTAAGGATGAAAACTCAAAAAAGAAAACTTTGGGACGGAAATTAAAAACTTTTACCAAAAAAAAAATTCTAGTTCTCATCCTTCGTCTTTTCAAAGTGTAAACTTTTAGTTTCTGTCCTTAATTGTCATCTTTTAAGGTAATAGCATTTAAATATTGCCTCGTGTATAGCTGTATCACCATTAATTATTATATGCTATAGGGATGATTGAAGTTGAAATTATTTAATTATGCATGAATATCAATTATGATTTTATGTATATGCACTTCAACATCATGAACAGAGTGACGTGGAAATTGTCCATTCCTTCTTGCAATGAAGTATTTGCAAGTTAATCTGAACAATGATGAATGACGATGGAGAAATGCTAACTATTTTACAATGAAGAAAAGTTTATAACGGATAGTAATCTTATCAAACAGGATGACTCTTTTAAAGTGTGTATGCACTTCAAAAGATAAATAGCAAATATAGTCATTAATTAAAAAATCAATAGTTAAAATTGTGATAAGATACATATAATTTTCAATTTTCAATTGTTGATTTTTCGATCAATCTTTATAATTTTGTTATTTGTCCTGTAAAGTACACCCTTCACTTTAAATGAGGCAAATCCTATCAAACAATATCTAGAGAACAAAAAATGTTAAACAATAACATTAAAGTTTTTTGAGATGAACATGATAAATTGTATCAGTTAGTTTTGTTTTATTCAGTGATAATTGTATACATGATGCACACTAGTAATTTTAGCATCAAATTTGATTGCAGTCACTCATATCAGAAACATTGTTTTGAATCAATTTGCTGCTACATATTATACCTAATTTACCTACATAAGCTTAGTAGTACTCTCATGCCCGTTTGGTGCAAATGCTATGATATAATAGGATAGTATAAGAGAGTTGGATAGTAACATGATAGGATAAGAGCAGGATAAGCTCTTGTCTTATCCTATGTTTGATGTACACCAGGATAAGAAGACATATATGATTATTTTATCCTATCCTACGTTTGACATAGACAGATTATGGTAGGATGAGATATAAAAAATATTAAAATGACAAAATTGTCTTTATTACAAATTTAAATTATTTTTTTGCTTTTCAGCAAGCACACATAATAAAAAAATTTACTTTTATTAAAAAAATATTTAAATTTATTTTATAAAAAATAAAATTGCTAAAAATATTAAAATTAATATCAAAATTACCACAAAAATCGTTATTATAGAGAGAGAGGAGGAGAGAGAGAGGGAGGAGAGAGAGGGGAAAGAGAGAGAGGAAAGAGAGGAAAAGAGAGAGAGGGAGGAGAGAGAAAGAGAGGAGGGAGGAGGGGAGAAAGGAGAGGAGGAGGGAGAGAGAGGGGGGAGGAGAGAGAAAGAGGGGGGAGAGAGGAAAGAGAGGAGAGAGAGGGGAGAGAAAGAGGAAAGAGAGAGAGGAAGAAGAGAGAAGGAGGAGAGAGGGGGAGAGAGGAAAGAGAGGAGAGATAGGAGAGAGAAAGAAGGGGAGAGAGAGGGAGGAGAGAGAAAGAGGGGGAGAGAGGAAAGAGAGAGGAGATAGAGAAAGGAGAGAGAGGAGAGAGAGAGAGAGGAAAGAGATAGAAGAGAGAAAAGGGGGGAGAGTGGAGAGAGAAAGAGAGGATAAATGAGGAAGAAATTTTTTTATCTTATCTTATCCTATCCTCACACTCCCTAACCCAGCTCCCCCCTCAGGATAAGAATTACACTAGAAGGAAATGATAGGATAAGCAACATGATAAAGTTATCATATCATATTGGTACAACAAACACATGATAAGTGACAGGATAGGATAAAGTTATCATATCTTGTCTCTTATCCTGTGCACCAAACGGGCCCTTATTATACTATGTTTAAGCTATCTTATAATGATATATTTGAAGGTTCTCCACATTCTGTTTCTTGAAATTGCTGTCATTTCTGTTTATGAGAAACTTTCCCCATTCGTATGGCCTATATTTTGGAGGGTTTTGTTCATTTATCAGCTCCTCCAAAGGCTTGACTTTGGTATCATGTGCAGGAGAGAAAAAGAACGGAAAGGAAAACCTTTCTTTCTCAGAATTAACCATCACTCTGTGCTCCACACTCTCATACCTGTCATTGCTCCAAACCTGCACAAACAACTCCAGTCCTCAGATAATGAGAAACAAACGCAATATTATTAAGACTAAGTGTGTGTTTGATTTACTCCAAAACCATGTTTCAAACGTGGATCCGGACAAATGCGACTGAGAGTAGCTTCTGCCCGAAAACGTGGATCCAGTATAAACCAAACACACCATGAATGTGTAATTGGTTAACTGCAAAACCACGTTTCATACGTGGATGCAGACCAACGCTACAGAGAGTAGCATTGGCCCAAATCCACGTTTGAACGTGGTTTTACAATAAACCAAAACACACACTAAATGAAAATTTTCAATGTTTTCAGTCTTTACTGTGGTACTGCACTGGTACCTGAATAATATCACCGACGTTGATAACATAAGCATCTGGGGTGGGTTCAACTCTAATCCACTCTTCATCTGCTTTACGTTTCACTTCAAGTCCTCCAACTTCATCTTGAGCAAGAATAGTTAAGCCAACAGGATCCTTGTGTCGACCAACACCAAGAGCTAGGTGAGGATAAGGGCATGGAGGATAGTGATTAAGTCTAACAAAGCTGGTTTGATCTTTGATGAAGAATTCTTCAAACCTCTTTGCTTCAAGGCCTAAACTCAGAGCTATAAGCTCCAACAACTTAAAGGCCAGCTTTTCCACCTCTTGAATATACTCTTGGATTATGACCCTGCTCATATTCACATCATTTTAAACACAACCCATTATTGAGTGTCAATCTGTCATTTAATATTCTAAATCATCCAAAGAGAAAGACAAAAAAAAAAAAACACTTTTTTCAACTGAAATTATTTACTGTTTGGTATCAATGATTATGACGGGGTTAAAGATGAATTACCTGAAGTTTGGAGGGTAGTGAGGGGATGGATTAGTCCAGTGAGTGACTCGATCATCATGTTCATCAGAAGTGAGAGGGATCAAAGTGGGTTCTTTGGCAAAAAAATCAAAAACTTCCTTCCAGTCCCTCACGTTCTTGGTGTGTTCTGTGTCATAATAACCAGACATAGTGTTCTCATCTCTTCTAACCTTCCTCTTCTCCTCCAAGCTCTGTGCAAAGAACTTCCTAGAGGCTTCCTCAATACTCTGCCTTAGACTAAGGGGAACTCCATGGTCTGTTACTTGGAAGAAGCCCCATTCTTTGCATGCACTTCCTATCTCTTTCACTAAGCTTTCAAGAGAAGATGGATCTTGAATTGTGTGGTTGGTTATTGGGGAGAGATCAATCACAGGAATGCCTTCTGCTTGGATGAAAGAGAGGTTAGGCCTGTGTTCTGGGTCTTGGATGAAAGCTGGGTCTACCTCTCCCATTGATGTTGTTAGTGCTGAGGATTAGAAGTTATACATGAACTAAATGAATAATAAATGAAATATTTATATCATCTTGAAACAAACTATGTTGTGCAGCATGTCTTATCATTGTTGTCTTATATGAGAAGATATTTCAATTAAGTGTATGGTTGGAGAGAAATGAAAGAAAGGGAAGAAGGGGAGAAAAACGAGGAAGTAAAAATTCTCCCTCTTCAAATTTGTTTCCCATTCAAAATTGGGGGTAGGTGGAAAAGGAAAAATAATGTATGCATTTTGTACTGCATTAACTAAAATATCTTTTTGACCAAAAAAAACTAAAATATCTTCCACTATTTTATTTCAATATAGTGAATATACTCTAGTAAGTATTTAAAGGACAGCAGTAGTGCTGTCTTAAAAATGGTATAAGTGTAAGAGAAAACATTTTAAACAAGGGACAATTTTGTATCAAAAAGTTTTGGTAATTCTACAACATTCTAATCAAATATTTTAGAGCGTAACATTCTTGTCAAAGATTGTAAAGCTTTTGGGATATGGATGATATCAAAGTATTTATAACAAAGTACAATTAGTTGCTACCTGTATTCAAAAAAGAAGTTGAACTTTAGGGCAAGATAAAATGAACCTTTGCATTATCCAGGATCAAGTCCAAAAGACTATTGCATGAAGGGAGTGTGAGTGAGATAAAAACCTATATTGGGATAACAACTTGAGCTTTTGGGAGAGTTTCTGACAGGTCAATGGCAACATTTAAAAGAAAAATAAGATAGAGTATGTTGCATCAGATATGCTATTATCCACCATTGCTGCTATAGAGATATTTGAAGGGTATAATAGAGTTAATGGTTGCTGTTATATGCTCTACAGTTGCGTAAATCACATTAGAATAAGGATGGGTTTTATCTTCTACAGAGAACATATGAATATTGTTGTTCAATTCTATCCAGCTGCACCCTGGATCTTTTCTCAATTCCAAACTCTGCAATCTCTGCCTAAGTTTTGTTTTCTGCCCCCATCTACCTAGTATGGCATACATGTTGGACAAAAGCACAAAAGCAGATATTGGGTTGGGATCCAAACTGAACAACTTCTCAGCAGCTCTCTCCCCAACTTCCATGTCCTTCCAGAACCAACAGGCATTAAGCAAAGCCCCCCAAATTACCCCATCTGCTTCAATAGGCATTTGTTTAATAAACTCTTCAGCTTCTTTTACATGGCCTGACCGACCAAGAAGATCCACTATGCATGTGTAATGTTCTATTGTTGGGGTTACCTTGTAGCATCTTTGCATTGAGTGGAAAATTTCCAAACCTTCACCAACTAGACCGGAATGACTACAGGCAGAAAGAACACCAACAAAAGTAGCTGCATTTGGAACAACTCCTTGAACCAACATTGAGTTAAAGAGTAAAATTGCCTCAGATCCAAGTCCATGATAAGCATACCCATTTATAAGAGCTGTCCATGCTGCTACATTGGGTGAAAAAATGTTGATGAATGATCTTTGAGCATCAGCCAAGCGACCACATTTGGAATAGAAGTCTACAAGAGCAGTCCCAACATAAACATTTGCTTGGAATGGTGTTTTGGTTAAGTGAGCATGAAGCAACTGTCCTTGTTGAAAAGAACAAAGACATGAGCAAGCACGAAATAGGACAGAGAATGTTGATCTGCTATAGTCCACTGATAATCTGCGCATAGTCACATATAACTTCAATGCCTCCCTGTGCTGACCATTGTGAATGTAACCCGACATCATTGAATTCCATGTCACAGAGTTTCTTTCTGCTTTAGTTTTGTCAAAAAGCTTCACAGCTTCATCAAGTTCACCATTTTTGGAATACACAGAAATCATAGTATTTAAGGAAGTTAAATTCTTGAGACTCATTTTCTCAAATAATCTTTTCGATTTTTCAAACTGACCACTCATAGCATAACCCTTAATCATCAAATTATATGAGATGGGATTTGTCTCTCTCAATTCATAAAAGATCAGCTCAGCTTCTTCAACCCTTCCCTTTGAGATAAGGCCCCCAATCAATGAGTTAGCAACATTCAAACAGGCTTCTCCTCCCATGTTCTCATAAACTCTCTTGGCATCATCTACAGCATCACAATCACAATAAAATTCAACAAGTGCACCACCAACTGAGTTATCAAAATCAAACCCATCCTTAATGCAAAGTCCATGAACAACTTTCCCTTGATATAGGACCCTAAGTCTAGCACAAATCCTTATAACACAATCCAAAGTGAACTCATTAGGCAACACCTCAGTACTCCTCCTCATACACCCAAACAATTCCAAAGCCCTCTCACACCCATCTTCCCTCTTTGCATACCCTGATATCAATGTAGTCCAGGCCACAACATTCCGAACAGGCATTTTTTCAAACACTTCCATAGCATCACCCATCATGTCACGCTCCACATATCCCGCAAGCATCAAACTCCACAAAACTTGATTCCCATCACGCAGCTCCTCAAAAACCAGCTCAGCTTCTCCAATTCCACAGCAATGTACACAAAAATACAGCAAAGAACTGCCCACGAGGCCAAACTTCTCGTACCCAGATTTCAAAAGAAGGGAATGAACTTGCTTTCCAAGAAGCAAGGACCGAGAACGTGCACACGCGCTCAACACTGCGGAGAAAGAGATCTCATTGAGCTTGACGCAAGAGCGGTGCATGAAGGAAGCAAGAGTCAAAGCCTCAGCGTACCTCCCCCATTGGGAGTAGCCAGAAATCATAGTGTTCCAAGAGGAAACTGTTCGAAGTGGCATTTCGTCGAATACATGGCGCGCTTCTTCGAGTTCGCCGGTTTTGGCGCGGTGGGCGATGGAGATGTTGGTGGAGATCACGTGAGTGAGATGGGGTTCCGAAGCTTGCAAAAGGGTCGTGAAAAGTCGGAATTTTTCGTTCCTTTTCCAACGGATGCGCACTGAGTAGGATCTGAGAAACAGTGTCATCGTGCCAAGAACAAAACATGATGATGTCTACGAGGGTGAGTGAGAGGTTACCTCAACAGATTAGAGAAAACAAATTGGGGATTGTTCTTTAATAAACTTTTAAATTATTCTAATGAATTATTTAAAAATATAGGATTTTTAATTTTAATTGAACGTCCACGTAAATAAGTTTTTTTTTTGAATTTCTTCATTGTATATTTATTTTTCAAAAAGAAATAGTATTCATCCAATGTCTATGCTCTATATATTCTTGGTGTAGTATTTTTTTATTTCATAAAAAATTCTCATAGATATGAAATTAAAATTGAAGACGGTTGTTAAATAAAATTCACATAAAGTGAATCCCTATATACTTTTGGAACAATAATGATTTCTGCTAAAGCAAATGACTTTAATTTTATATACTTCCAATGTGATTTAAATACAAACTCAAATTAAACCATATTATGTAATTCTCTTTTTTTAGTATCATAATTAAAAATCACTAAAATTAAACTAATAATGGGGAATTAAAAATTTGTGAGAAAATCATAAGTTTACATATCAAATTTCATTGGAGAATTATCTATTATATTTATATTTATTCTCTAATTATCATTATTGTGGATAAGCATTAATTAACAAATTATATTTATTTTAATTAAATTTTTAATATCTATTATGGTATACATTTTTAATTATTGCACATTATTAATTTATGGATAATATATTGACCTTTATTGTATGTGTTTGGCCCAAGATGGGTTGGGCTATTCATTGATGCATGTTGAGAGGCACCTCATCTCATCCAGAAAGAATAGGAAATTGCTCTCATCAATCCATTAACACTTCTTTCAAGCTTCCCAAATAGGGAGCAGTCACTCTCATGTTTCATTGAAGAAAAACCTTGCTCATGGATCCTTTGTTAATTTCAGGTACACAATCCTTTATGAACCTGCTACATTAATTTAAGATTAACATGTTATAGTATTGTATCTTCTTGATTGTGATATATGTTACTATCTCGTAAATTTATCAATAGGTGTCAGAGCCTACAATTGATACAGATTAATATTTTTCGAGAACTGAATTGTGGTTCTTTAGTTCAAACATAAAACTGTATGCTCTTCTTTCTTGAAAACCCTTTGGTTTTGTTCGAAGTTAAGAACCCATATTCTAGAACTCAATTCACTAAATTGAATGGGGGGTTCTTTTGCGTTAATCTCAAACAACAAACCAAAAAAAATGAGATGATTTCGTTGTGTATTTTGTGAGAATTAAACTGTTCTTCATCGCGTTTTCTTTTCGAGAATGAACTTGATTCGATAATGGCATCTTGGTTCTTTGTCATCAATTTATCAAATTAGATTAGGGTTTTCTTGTTCTGCATGTCATATGAATAACATATAAAAAATTTAAAAACTTTCGTTAAAAAATGAATGAGAATGGAACCATTCTTCTTTCTAGTTTTGAAACCCTAGTTCTCTTAGATTTGTAACTGAACCAAAATAAAAGCTTAATTCTGAAAATTGATTTAGGGCTTCTCGTCTCCATTGAACGGTGGCCCTATAGTTTGAAATAGTCGTACGTCGTCACCTAAAATGGCAGTTCAATCAGGTTGTCCTCACAGGTCCAGCGACCCATTTTCTAGTTTACAGGTCAAGAAGGCCTAACTTCTGGTGCAATACATGCGACTCACGAGGGCAGGTGCATGGGGGCGTGTGGGGGCCCCTTTCAGGGTCAGAAAAATTTTATTTGTTATGCTAAAAATTAATTAATTAATGTTTTGTAACTTTTGATATCTGCAAGTATTTCATCTTAATTATTTTGAGAATAAAACAAAAATTTTAATATTGTACTCTCGATGTTTGGGTCTGAATTTTTTATTCATGTTTATTGTTATTCCAGTGACATGTTAGTGTGTTTCATTCTCCCTAGTTATATGTCTATATTTAAAATTAAATTTTAGACCCTTATTTGTATTAATTATTGCATATTTATGCTTATTTAGAGTGTGTTTGGTAAGTCATTTCAGTTAGATGAAAGCTGAAATTAGTAGCTGAAACCATTTCATCAGGGTTTGATAAGGTAGTTTTTTAAGAAGCTGTCATTTTTTTTTGAGAAGCTACTTGAGGTAGCTTTTTTAAAAAAGCTCTAATTTTCAACTACTGGCTGAAAATTTATTACAACTCTCACTCGTCATTATTTAATAATTGATGATGTTCTTATATGTCATTTACCATTTTTAGCTAATTTTACCAATCACTTTCAATCAAATCAGCTAGCATTTTAGCTTTTCATATAGTTTTACCAAACACGCTCTTAATGTGTTTATCATGCATATATCATTTTTATTATATTCTATTAAGCATGAATAATATGGTTTTATATGATTGTGAGCCCACCTATCGTGGGGACAATTATATGAAACTTATGTAATGAAATAATTTAATTATTTCTCCAATTAAATTTATATTGCATTAATGATAATTATACCTTATCAGTATTTTATTATTAATGTGATTTTTGTTTGATACAATGTTCTATGGATTTTGTCTTATTCAATCAATTGTCGAGTACCCTATCAGTATTAGATTCCTTTTGACATGAGCTTATGCATTGTATTTTGTATTTTTTATTATGATTCGAGACCCTTAGATGAGACCATAATGAGTCATAAAATTTTTATAATAGGCAATGTTTGATTGTGTATTAAAAAAATTAATGCTTTAATTGTATTATAATTGTTCATATTAAATGTTTTTTTGTTGATTTGATACCAGCTTCTTTGCCTATGCAATTGAATTCGGTAAAAACTTTGAATAGGTTCAATTTTGAGGATTGGAAAGAATCTCTGGATTTGTATTTGGCAATCACTAATATGGATCTATCCTTAAGAGAGAAAGAGCCTCCAACTCTTACTCTTGTGTCTACTCCTACCCAAAGGGCTTCTCGTGAGAAGTGGGAGCGTTCTAACAGGGTGTGTCTGATGGTGATGAAATACACCATGCAGAAGTGTAACATCCTAAAATTTCTAAGAATAAATAAAATAATATAAGAGGAATAAATAATAGTATTATTAATATTTTTATGAATAAGGTTATTTTAATAAAGAGGAAGGAGAGAGTTGGGCATAGGCCCGGCCCAATTAAGTAATTATTCAAGGAGGGGTTCTCAGTTCACCCTAATCCTTATTTTTCAAATCGTCAGAGAGCGAAACCATAAGGAGGGGAGAAACGACATCCCAAGAGGAGGTTGCTGCAGAGTGATCATCAAGAAATAGTCAATCTTTGTTGTTCGACCTTCGCCTTCAAGGTACGGTGGGGGAAAGGGTGCTGCTTGTATGTGTATGTGGGAGTGCATGGGTAGTGAGGGCAACCATAAGACCCTTTAAGATTCTAAATTCGAATTTGATATGTATATTAAGTATTGCATGATGAAAATATGTTGTTTAATGATTAATTGTATGAATCTTGATGAATCTTGATTGAGTTGGAAGAGGGTAACGAGAATAGCAAAAAAGGGGTAAATAAGGGTTTAGTGATAAGGAAGCCATAATTGATTAAATGTGATAAATCGTGTTAAAGATTTATTATTTCATTGAATTTGTTTGATAAAAACGTGTTGGATTGAAGTATAAACAGTGAGGATTGAGTAGGGATTGAAGAAGGGGGGTCAAAAGGGGCAAAAACACAGTACAGTCGCGTTCTGCGACACTTGCGCTGCAGCGCAAGTGAAGCGTGGCTCTCTGGAATCTGCGCTGCAACTTGCGCTGCAACGCAAGTGAAGCGCAACTCACATATTTCTGTTTTTGATGTAATTTTGATGAGTTCTTTTCAGAGTGAGGATGGTTTTCCTTAACAAATGAAATTGAGATTGATATGTATTTAATATAAGTGTTATTTTGTGGAATTGAGAGATGTAATTAGATGTTTAAAGTGTGTTGATTGTGGTATGAATATGGTGATATGAATATCCCATGTGATGTTAGATGTTTATAATACTGTGATGTATGATAATGATGTAATGAGTATATGAGGTGTGTATGTATGATGGTGATGCATTGAGCATATGATGTATGAGATGTATGATGATGATATATTGATGCATTGAGCATATGAGATATGAGATGTATGATGACGATATATTAATGCATTGAGCATATGAGGTGTGTTATGATGATGATTATGCATTGAGCATATGAGGTGTGGTTGCCGAGATGCACGAGCCCATTGAGGGGGTACAGTGACCATGATGGGGACATTCTATGCACGAGCTCAAGAGAGGGGTGTTGTGCAACCTATCGGCCAAGAAAGGGCATTTAACGGTAGGGCCATCGTTGTGGGGCGAATGTCTCTGCACGAGCCCAAGAGAGGGGTGTTGTGCAACCTATCGACCAAGAGAGGGCATTTAACGGTAGGGTCATCATTGGTAACAACTAGGGAGATTGATGAGGTGCGCCCATTGTGCGGAGTCCAGAGTCATGATCCTTGGGATGAGTTTTGGTGTGCATGATCGTAGGGTGAATCTGTATTGTAATTTATGATGGAATTGAAATGTGATATGATGATATGAGTATTATATGATGTGTGTAGAGAATGTGTTTCCTTTATGATTTGTGATGTGTGACTTATAAACTTGTGATGAGATAATATATTTGATAGTGAGAGTGTGAGATAATATGATTATGATATGGTTTGATGATGATTATGATTATTTGTGGGTGAGGATAGGGTAGTCTTCTATGTGCATGTATAAGTGGTGTTCTTTTCCTCACCGCATTCTCTGTGGTTGATTTACAGGTAGTGAAGATGGCACGTCAGGTGCCGAGTATTGAGTTGAAAGGGGTGTCGCTCTGATATTGGTGACATCAGGGCTTAGTAATAGGGTTCTACTTTTATGATATTAAGGGGAGATTATGAAAACTATTCTGAGTGCCTTATATGGCCAATAAGGATATTTTGATGTTGACATTTTAGATTTTGATGTTTTAATGATTCTGAAAACAGTTGATTTTAATTTCTATTTTAATTCAGTTGATTTTGAATCAATGACGTTTTGAAAGAAAGAGATGTGAACCTTTTTACCCGGTGTGGTCCGTTACTTTTCCTAAATATTTCTATTAAATTGAATGTATAAGAGATTGGGGTAGAAGGGTGTCACATTAAGTGGTATCAGAGCCAGGTCGGTTCACCGACCTTGAGTTATGTGTTTGCTATGCTTCTGTGGTGCTAATGTGTGATGTTGATTGAGTGAATTGTGTTGCTTTGATTTAATTGTTTGTTTGATTTCTCTACTTTTCTGTGAATCATAAGAGTAATGGCTGGGGGAGGTAGATGTGAAGTCTATAAATTTGTTTAAGTAATTAAACATGATTATAAGACTTAACATCCGTTAGTTTTAATGATTAACAAATAAGATTATATAAAGAACAAATAAGATTATATAAAGAACCAATTAGATTATATAAACATGTTCTACTGAGAAAGGTATTTGTTTGTCAATTATGTTTCAGGATAAATTACTCTTTAGAAGAAGAAGAAGATTTTGTGAACAGAATCAGAATCAGAAGATCAGAATCAGAAGAACAAAAGTGAAGAATCTGAAGAAGGTTAATCCTTAGCAGAGTTGAAGCAACTGAAGAATAGAAGTGAAGACTTAAAGACTGACTGAAGAACTGAAGAAGTGAAGACTTGAAGACTGACTGAAGAAGTGAAGACTTGAAGACTATCTGAAGAAGTGATGACTTGAAGACCATCTGAAGAAGTGAAGACCAAGAATACTATCTGAAGAACTGAAGGCAAAAGATATGAAGAAGTACAGATTCAAGTATACGTCTGTCTGAAGAACAACAATGAACTAAAGAAACCAAGAAGAAGAAGATACGAAGAAGAACGAAGCTACAATTCTAAGGAAGAAGGCCGCTAAAGTTTCAACCAATATGAAAAATTGAAGTTGTCTGAAGGAAGCAACTCGGCTGAAGTAGTGAAGCTGTCTAAAGCAACGAAGCTGTCTGAAAGACTTGAGTTGTCTGAAGTCATCAACCTGTCTTAAGTGATGAAGCTGTCTGAAGAGCCAAGTCCGTCTGAAGACTCGAACTCGTCTGAAGACTGGAACCCGTCTGAAGGTTGGAAGCTGTCTGAAGCTTTAGTAATGACGTGGCATCTTTGCTGAAACCTTGCGTGAAGACTTTTCTAAGTCTCTGCTGCCCGTACGTTTTGAAACACATTTGTGGCAACAAACACAGAGACCTTTCCCAGTGCATTTGAACTTCATACACCACTGAGGAAATCTCTGCAACGCAGCAGTCGCAGCAACAACAGTTGCAGCCTTACTGCAGCACCAACATTGTACTATGTCAGAACTCTCAAGAAGCGTGTCTCACAACGGATTAAAAGAAGACTATTTGCTGTCTCTAAACGATAGCATTTCAACGAGACATTTCTTCATTTGTGCAAACTGGAACAAAGCAGAAGAAAAGCTAAGGAGACTAAGCAAAAGCAACAAGGAAGATGTTTGAATAAAATATATTCAATTCAACATCTTTATCTAAATATCAAAAGAGGAATCTGCAAACAACGACTATCGATCAAGACATCTCATTCAAAGAAGTAATGGTGTCAGGAGCAAGTGAAAAAAGGAGTATATGAAGAATAAGCAAAAAAGGCAAACTCAACGGATACATACTCTCAAGAATCAGAAGAAATCCGAAAGCAAGCAGATGCAAGACAATACAAGCTGGATAAAGCAGATGCAAGCAGATGCAAGATAATACAAGCTAGAGCAAGCAGATGCAAGCTGGATAAAACAGATACAAGAAAGCAAAAGAATTCAAGAGAGAGAATACACATGATCATCACATCTCTCAAAACAGAGCTCGTCAACAGAAGTGTCAGAACGGGAGTATTCTGAACACTCAATATGCTTAAGGAGAAGCAACCGTCTGAGAAGCTATTACACAACGGCTATATGAGCCACATCATCAGAAGCTCAACGGTATTATGAATTATCTTCAACGGCTATATTCAAGAAGAACATATAAATAGCCTCAAGATTAAAGTTGAAGATGTTGTTGCGGTGCACAACCAAGTTGTTGTTGAAAACACACAACCAAGTTGGTCGGTCCAACAAGTTGTTGGCATGCAGAGCATATTAACCATGCTGCCGAGGTGCAGTTGTTATGCTATACAACCAGATTGAATTATCAATCAGGCTACTGATCAGCTGGTCAGTTAGTTAGATTGTACAGTTGGTCTGTTGATCAAGTGAGTTGGTTGTCGGGAAGGCAATCATGCTGTACAAATGACTATCAAACCAGGTACGGTTTGAAGCTTTGAAGATACCTTGGCATTCCAATGATACGGGTGAGAATGTAGCCCATGGAAACCAATGGTAGGAGAATAAGGCTGGAGCTTAATTTCACATCTTAGTTAGCCTACTCTCAGAGGATGTATTCCTCATAGAAAAGACAGGGATTGTACTTAAATTCAAACACTTGTATCACTGTCTATCCTTGTATTTAGTTTGTAATGACTGTATCCTGAGTATGTACTCAGTAATCACTATGTACAAGAAGAATCTGAGTTGAGAAGTTCTAACGAACATCTAACTTAGGTTGAGAAGTTGTAAACTTCATACTTGGTTAGTTTCCCTGAGCCTGGAGAGGCTTGACTGTAAAAGAATACTCTTAGAGCTTGAAGAGGCTTGATAGAAAATACTACAGCTGGTCTGTGTGACTCAGTGTGACATATATGTGGTTGCGAGGGTCTGGAGGATTCGGAGTGACGCATATATGTGTTAAGGATCGGTGTGATCCTGAGCCTGAAGAGGCTTGACTGTAAAAGAATACTTGGTGTGACATATATGTGGTTGCGAGGGTCTGGAGGATTCGGAGTGATGCATATATGTGTTAAGGATCAGTGTGATCCTGAGCCTGAAGAGGCTTGACTGTAAAAGAATACTTGGTGTGACATATATGTGGCTGCAAGGGTCTGAGGGATTCGGAGTGGTGTTGTTGTTATAAAAAAAAAAGGCTAGTGGTGGTTTGCCACTAGGACTGGATGTAGTTCACAGGGTTTGTGGGTGAACCAGGATAAATTCTGTGTCTAAGTTTTCTTTTCCTTAATCTCATTTATTTACAGTCTTTACATTTACGATGGGGATTGAAAAGTATTTTTCATAACAAGCTTAACTGAAGGATTTCAATAAAACAAGTTTTCATACAAACATAATGGTAAAACGTCTCTAGTGTAGGTTGAAGTATTATAGAAGAATACATTCAGAGGGTTGTCTGAAATACCTGTCTGAAGTGAGCCCAACAGGAACTCAGTTCAGACACATGATATGGATGGTCTCTGATCATCTAAAGTATTTCAGAAACAGTTCTGAAGGTACTCTTAATAATATTCTTCAGAAGACACTAAGATAAGTTTGTTTAAAATCAAAACAATCTTAAGTGTAAGAAAAAGTTGTTAATCTAAATCTTTCATATATTCCGCATGTTTTTAAAATAACTCTGATCTTAAGATTGGCTTGTACAATGATCACTTAACGTGATTGTTTATTTTAAAGATTTCCAAAATTGTCTCAAAATATCTAAAACACTATTCAACCCCCCCTTCTAGTGTTGCCTGTGGTTCTAACAGTAGAAACGTTCGTGTGATTGTTGAAGCCTTAATGGCTATGGCACAGGCTGTTGGCAACCTGAACCAACATCATGAGGTGGATTGGCTTGCTCGGTTCCAGAAGAACCATCCACCTACCTTCATGGGGGTTATGACTCCAATGGGGCTACCGATTGGATATTTGAGATCGAGAAGATCTTTTGAGCGATGGACTGCCCGATGGTAAAAAAGGTGACGTTGGCTGCATTCACGTTATCAGGGGATGCCAGATTCTGGTGGTAGAGCACCTATCAGAGGATGATCGATGAGGGCACCACGTTGAGCTCGATAACTTCAAGAGGTTGTTCCTTGAGAAGTACTTTCCTAATGATATCCGTAACAAGAAGCAGATAGAGTTTCTCGAGTTAAAGCAAGGGGATGGCACCGTGGTGGATTACGTATCCAAGTTTGAAGCGTTAGTTCGATTCTGCCCTACATATGGGGGAGCTGCTAATGAAGAGGCAAAGTGCGTGAAGTTTATCAGCGGTCTTCGTCCAGAGATCAAGCAAGTCTTCAACTACCAGGGAATGACGCACTTTCACGAGCTGGTTAACAAATGTAGAATATATGATGAAGACAATCGGGCTAGAGCTGCGCATTACAAGAGTGGAGGACCTGTGATAAATCAGAGCAAGTCTGAATCTGCTGGCAAGGGCGAGCCGTATTCTCGTGCAGCTGAAAGCTCTAAGATTGGAGGGGGCGGCGAGGGTTCAATTCAGAAGAAGAGTCATACACTGGTTGCTAGCCAAGCATCTAAGGGCGGGAACGTGGACTCAACTACTCCTATTACGTGCTATCGGTGTGGAAAACCGGGACATCGGTCATTTCAGTGTAAAGATCGTGAAGTTATTTGCTACAATTGCCAAGAACGAGGGCATATGTCTCGTGATTGTCCTCAAAGGAAACAAGACACTGCAGCGAGAAGTGGAAGTGCTAGTGGGAGTGCCAGCAAACCGAAAGTTACTGGAAGAGCATTTGCTCTGAGTGGTACTGAAGATGCTCAATCCGAAGACTTGATCCAAGGTACTGGTTTCATGGCGGGAGTTTCTTTAAATGTTTTGTTTGATTCGGGTGTGACTCACTCCTCATATTGCATGCTAGTGTGTATAAATTAAAATTGCCTGTCTCTTCTTTGCCTTTTGTGTTGAGTGTGGAAACGCTAGCTAGTGGGTCAGTTTCTACTTCTGATGTATGTTTGAATTGTCTTATTCACGCTGATGGTAGAGAATTCCTAGTTGATTTGATATGTTTTTCTTTGAGTCAACTAGATATTATTCTTGGTATAGATTGGTTATCTTCCAACCATGTCCTATTGGATTGTTTTGGTGAAGCAGTTGTCTTTGATCGACCTATTGAGAGGAGTCTTTTCCAGAGGTGTTCATCTCAGGAAAATTCGAGGACGAATTTTCTTTTAGGAGGGGAGAATTGTAATATCCTAAAATTTCTAAGAATAAATAAAATAATATAAGAGGAATAAATAATAATAATATTAATATTTTTATGAATAAGGTTATTTTAATAAAGAGGAAGGAGAGAGTTGGGGATAGGCCCAACCCAATTAAGTAATTATTTAAGGAGGGGTTCTCACTTCACCCTAATCCTTATTTTTCAAATCGTCAGAGAGCGAAACCATAAGGAAGGGAGAAACGACATCCCAAGAGGAGGTTGCTGCAGAGTGATCATCAAGAAAGAGTCAATATTTGTCGTTCGACCTTCACCTTCAAGGTACAATGGGGGAAAGGGTGCTGCTTGTATGTGTATGTGGGAGTGCTGGGTAGTGAGGGCAACCATAAGACCCTTTAAGATTCTAAATTCGAATTTGATATGTATATTAAGTATTGCATGATGAAAATTTGTTGTTTGATGATTAATGGTATGAATCTTGATTGAATTGGAAGAGGGTAGCGAGAATAGCGAAAATGGGATAAATAAGGGTTTAGTGATGAGGAAGCCATAATTGATTAAATGTGATAAATCATGTTAAAGATTGATTATTTCATTGAATTTGTTTGATAAAAACGTGTTGGATTGAAGTATAAACAGTTTGGATTGAGTAGAGATTGAAGAAGGGGGTCAAAAGGGGCAAAAACGCAGTACAGTCGCGTTTTGCGACACTTGCGCTGCAGCGCAAGTGAAGCGTGGCTCTCTGGAATCTGCGCTACAACTTGCGCTACAACGCAAGTGAAGCGCAGCTCGCAAATTTCTGTTTTTGATTTAATTTTGATGAGTTCTTTTCAGAGTGAGGATGGTTTTCCTTAACACATGAAATTGAGATTGATATGTATTTAATATAAGTGTTATTTTGTGGAATTGAGAGATGTAATTAGATGTTTAAAGTGTGTTGATTGTGGTATGAATATGGTGATATGAATATCCCATGTGATGTTAGATGTTTATAATACTGTGATGTATGATAATGATGTAATGAGTATATGAGGTGTGTATGTATGATGGTGATGCATTGAGCATATGATGTATGAGATGTATGATGATGATATATTGATGCATTGAGCATATGAGGTATGAGATGTATGATGACGATATATTAATGCATTGAGCATATGAGGTGTGTTATGATGATGATTATGCATTGAGCATATGAGGTGTGGTGGCCGAGATGCACGAGCCCATTGAGGGGGTACAGTGACCATGATGGGGACATTCTATGCACGAGCTCAAGAGAGGGGTGTTGTGCAACCTATCGGCCAAGAAAGGGCATTTAACGGTAGGGCCATCGTTGTGGGGCGAATGTCTCTGCACGAGCCCAAGAGAGGGGTGTTGTGCAACCTATCGACCAAGAGAGGGCATTTAACGGTAGGGTCATCATTGGTAACAACTAGGGAGATTGATGAGGTGCGCCCATTGTGCGGAGTCCAGAGTCATGATCCTTGGGATGAGTTTTGGTGTGCATGATCGTAGGGTGAATCTGTATTGTAATTTATGATGGAATTGAAATGTGATATGATGATATGAGTATTATATGATGTGTGTAGAGAATGTGTTTCCTTTATGATTTGTGATGTGTGACTTATAAACTTGTGATGAGATAATATATTTGATAGTGAGAGTGTGAGATAATAGATTATGATATTGTTTGATGATGATTATGATTATGTGTGGGTGAGGATAGGGTAGCCTTCTATGTGCATGTATAAGTGGTGTTCTTTTCCTCACCGTATTCTCTGTGGTTGATTTACAGGTAGTGAAGATGGCACGTCAGGTGTCGAGTATTGAGTTGAAAGGGGTGTCGCTCTGATACTAGTGACATCAGGGCTTAGTAATAAGGTTCCACTTTTATGTTATTAAGGGGAGATTATGAAAACTATTTTGAGTGCCTTACATGGCCAATAAAGATATTTTGATGTTGACATTTTAGATTTTGATGTTTTAATGATTCTGAAAACAGTTGATTTTAATTTCTATTTTAATTTAGTTGATTTTGAATCAATGACGTTTTGAAAGAAAGAGATGTGAACCTTTTTACCCGGTGTGGTCCGTTACTTTTCCTAAATATTTCTATTAAATGTATAAGAGATTGGGGTATAATGGTGTCACAAGAAGTATATTAGAAATAGTATTCCAGAGAATGATAAGGCTAAGGAGTTTCTAAAAACAGTTGGTGAAAAATTTAGAACCTTTGATAAAGCTCAGAAATCTCAATATTTGTCTCTTCTTAAGAAGACTAAATATGATGGTGTCAGTGGTGTTCATGAGCATATAATAAAGCTTGTACACTTCTATAACAAGCTTTAATCATTGAAGGTTGAACTTGGTGAAAGTTTCTTGATCTGACAAGTTTTGGAATCTCTTCCTTCTCAGTTTGATAAGTTGAAGATTTCATACAACACTCAGAAGAAGGAGTGGACCATTGATGAGATCATAGCCATTGTTTCCCAAGAGGATGAGGTGTACATGAAAAGTATAAAGCCTCACAATGTCCAGTTTGTTGCTTCTACTTCTAGCACTAAAAATAAGAAGAAATGTTTCAAAGGCAAGCCCCATTCTGAAAAGGGGAAGACAGGCAAAGCACCAATGAGGTTGACTCATTGAGTGCGATTAAGTTTATTGAGATTTGTTGTCCAAGCACGAATGTGTACTCTAGCTTGGTGGATCCATCATAGATCTATCAAAATGGTTTAGCAACATTATTTGGAGTCACACATACACGAAAGCAAATAGTATGGTCGATTTCTTTGTAAAGCATGGCTTAGAGTGTATTTGGTAAAACTAACTGAAATGCTAACTGAAAGCTTAAAGCTAGCTGAAAGTTGAAAAGCTAGCTTAAAGCTTAAAGCTAGCTGAAAGCTGGAAAGCTATTGAATGTGTTTGGTAAAACTAGCTGAAAATGGTAAAATGACATATAAGGACAACATTAATTATTAAATAATGATAAGTGGAGGTGGTTGAAGGCTAAACTTGTAATTAATTTTCAGCTAGTAGCTGAAAATTGGAGTTTTTTTAAAAAAAGCTACCCCAAGTACCTTTTCAAGAAAAGCTAGTAACTACCCAAAAAAGTTACCTTACCATACACAGCTGAAATGATTTCAGTTACTAATTTCAGCTTTCAGCTAGCTAAAATGGCTTACCAAACACACTCTTAAGCTCAAGTTGTGGTTTCAGGATTTTTGAGTCTCTTCCTTCTTTTGTTTTTTTATTTTTCTGGTACTCTCTTTGAGAAATAATGTTAGTTGTTTTTGTTTGGCTTTTTGCGGGCCCCGCTTCACAAAAAAAAGTCAATAGGTATATTTTTAAATTAGAGCTGGCAATTCGAGCTATCCGATCTGGCCCGACGTGGATAGTTGGTTTATTGAACCAAACTTAAAAACTAAAAAATTATTCAAACTTCTAAAATAAAGACTTGAACCCTATAATTTTTATAGGTTTTTTCACAATTAGCCCGATTTATTTTACAAATTACCCAATCTTTTGTGGGTTTTTACAAGTAAAGGATTTTATCATATCAATTTAAAAAACCTAAGTATTATTTATATTTCTAAAATAAAGAATCGAACCTTACATTTTTACGAGTTTTTACAACAAGCTCAATCAAATTAATCCATTTTACCAACTCTCCTCTAAATAACCTAATATACTTGACTTACTTTCTAATAAAATAAGAAAAAAGAGATAAAATCACGTTAAACTTTTGCCCATTTACAAATAGACACTATGAACTTTTAATTTGTCCCAATTAACCCTTAAACTCTTATCATTATTACAATAGGTCCATTTATCAATATTAAGTTAAATAATTATCATAACCTATTTAAATCTTTCGAGATTTTTTGTTTCAAATATTAAAAAGACATAAAAGAGTAAAATTTACATTTTTTTTATTTTTGAATTATGTCAAATTTCAAGCATATATGAAAATTTAAAAGCGAAATATGACCAATATGTGTTCTTTTAATTTAGAGTTTTTTTTTCCTATTTTGTTAATTTTTGAAACTCTATTTTATATAATTTCAATATTTTAAACACAATTTTGAAGGGTTGAGATTATATTTGTTAATTTTTTAACTTCATACCAATGAAATGACATATTGCAACAATGATGAAAATTTAAGGATTAATTGGAACAAAATAAAAGTTCATAGTGCATATTTACAAAAAAGTAAAAATTAAGGGTGTTTATATACTCTTTTCCCATAAAATAAATAAGTTACTCACATGAACTTTTAAATAAAACAACAAAACAAATCTATTTCTAAATAAACAATAATAAAAATTTTAAAATTTATATATTATTATATGATTTATTATATATTATATATTTTTATTTTTATTTAAAATAATATTATTTATAAACTATTTTTGTTCCAAAATCCATATTTATAACCATATTTATAACATCATTCCGTTTGGTTTACAGTTGAGTAGAATTGATTCTAGAAATGAATGGTTGAGATGAATGATGCACGCTTTACGAAGTACGTTGGACGGAAGTGATTTAAAATCAATTCTGCATAATTGATTCTGACTGTTCCAAAATCTAAAACAAACAGGCACTTAGAAAAAATAAAAAGTAATTACACATTAGAGAGAGAGAGAGAGATATTTCACATCGATTCCATTTATATATATATGGAGGTATAGCCACCCGACAATGTACCCCCATTAGTCTAAAACTTGCATGAGATTAAGAATTATGAGAAGCATATACCAAAAAGAAACTCACAATTTTATATCCATCCCATTTATATTGGGGGTATAGCTAGCCCTATTACTTACACATTCACATCAATCTTCCCCTATAAAAGGATTAAATATGGTGTGATATGGTCTAATAATCAATCTGTTTCATGGTCAGGGGCTTGAGAATACCATGCAGGGGACCTACCCATGCTTCTGAGAAGCCTAGTATATGGTGAATCAGGCATTCTTGCTTGCTCCTCTTCCATAAGCTCATCAGCAGATTTTGGCAATCCATCTGGTACAGGACAATGTTTCTCTCCTTCCTCTGATTTTACTTCAGTGGCCAAATTGAAACCGTTCTTCTTTAGTTTATGCATGATTGCAATGCCGTGCAAACATCCTATTAAGGATTTTACACCACCAGTCTCAAGAATCAACCTCTCTACATCTGCTTTTGGTGACTCCTTCTGTAAAAGGTTAAGATGAAGCGCAAATTTGTTAATGAATTGAAGATCAATAAATATCTAAGCATAATTAAGGCACCAATAAATATCTTTTGCACTTTTTCAAAAATAAACACAGCTTGGGATCTTGAAACTCAGGTCAGTCAAATGTCTTAAAAGAAAAATTAATACTTATACAAATAAGAAATTCACCAAATTTATTCAATAATTCATATGATGTCTTTTTTAGTTTAATTATGGTCAGAATAAAAAAATTTACACATACTATCTTCACTTTATTTAATGAATTCAATAATCAATAAAAATGTCATATTGATGTAGCAACATATTGGATGTTAATATAAATTTTTTTACATGAATAATGTATAATTATTAATTTTTTTATATTTTTTTTCTTTCTATCTTTATCCATTATACTACTCATCACATTTCTCTCTACTATTTCTCACTAATTATTCTCTAATTCAATAATTTCTCTATTCTATATGGGCAGAAAAGGAATTATCACCAAATTTCTTTTATTTTTCCTCACTATTTCTTTTGATACTTTGAAGAGAGAAATAAATTTGTTGAGAAAAGCTGTGTTTCCGGAGTCTTTAAAGGCAATACACACAAAACAAAACACAGAGAGTGGAGGAAAAGCCATATCTTTCTATAATTGCAACTCAATTATATATATCATGAAAAAAACCGAAAGAAGATCAATAACACCACAAGCTACAGGAAGAAGAACATACTTCAAGATCTTTCAGCTCAAAATAAGCCTGCCAGCAACTGTAGGATTCATCACCTTCAAGCGTTGAACAATAATCTGCAGAGGTTAAAACCAAGCACCAACACGAATATAAGCAACCATTCAACAGATCATAATAGAAACCATAATCAGATTTCATCTTTTACATCACCAAAAAAAAATCTGGGCTAAAAACCAGATCATAGCAAAAGAAAAAAAAACCATACATCGAAGAAGGAAAGCGTTGAAATCAAATGGAAAAAATAAACAGGAACAAAAAAAAATCATAAATTGATAGACCAAGATAAAAATAAACAAAAGGGGTCTTTAGAATCGTTATAAAGTTGCAAATTTTGGAAAGAAGGAGAGATTAAACGAGAAAAGAAAAACAGGGTAACGCACCTAATAGCTCTTTTTCAGATTTTTCTATCAAAGGAGGGTCTCTAACGACTCTTTCAAACTTGGTTCGGCTAAAAGGTTCAAGCTTGGGGATGTAAGACTCGTTCCTCGATGAACAACAAATAGTGGAAACATGTTTGGTTGAAGAGATTCGGTTCCGATGAAGATCCTGAGCCTCCAGAAGCAGGGGAGCAGAGCAAGGACGAAGCAGTGCTGAATTCATGGTTGAGCTTAATGATTAGAAACTCTCTAATTAATTAGATAGCGTGTTCTTCTTCTGAGATTGAAACAAAGAAAGGAAGAGAGTGCTATAATAATGATAAGGTTACTTAATGATATGCACAACACTAGGTACCATTAAATACTGCGAAATTCTGTGGGAGTTTCTCTACATGGATAAGGATGATGTTTTTTTAGATTTTTTTATTTTTATTATTATTGACTGGCATTATTCCGAACAAGTAATTAATAAGATTATCCATACTTGTTTTTTAAAAAGATAAGTGATAAAATATTTCAAAAAATATTTGAATTTTACATGTAGAAGAGTTATTTTCTAACGACATTAACGGATAACAAAGTTTCTGTTTTCAAAGGAAAATCTCATCTTGAAGTCTGTTAAATAAAAAAGTGTTTAAAATGTTTGATCCTTTTAATTTTTAAGTGTATAATTAATTGAAACATAAGATAAAATAATCTTCACATACCGAAATTTATAAAACAAAATAGTGTATAAAAAAATAAGGAAAATATGGGAATGGCATTTGGTTCCTTGGATGATATATGGGACTGATATTGAACGTTGATTGGGGCTTGCTCTTTTTGGTAAAGTGGGCCATGTTGTTGGGTGCACTTTTTTTAAAGGGGGTGTGATCGTATATGGTTGAGTTGAGTGGAACCACCCAAGTGGCAAAGTGGTCTTAGGTTAGGGCGTGGATTTGGTTTTGTTTTGCTTGTATTGTAAATATTAATAAACAAACAAAATAATGGTAAAGGAAAGGAGTGCAGCGGTATTGTGAGAGTCGGCGTGCCGGGTACGACTAATGGTTATGTCTTATCCTATGCCTGCGGGATATTTTGCTCCCCGTTTAGATATTTCCTTGCGTCGCTCGTGGTTTTTTCGTCTTTTACTAATATTAATAAAATTAAATTGACGAGTTTTTTTATATTATAATTCAATCAAAATTCATAAATCAAATAATATTAAAACGGAGAATATAACTAATTCATGACTCACGATTTAATTAAGGGGAAATTACACTCACCTCCCTTGAGGTTTGTCTAAATGACAAAAACCTCCCCTCTAATTTTTGAAATGCAGAAACCTCCCTTCTTATTGACACCGTGAGGATTATCTAGGGATATTAACAGGGCGGAATAGATTATACACTACATGTATCCATATATACTAAACTTAACAACTATCCAAGCGGGTAACGAGTATTTACAATGATCCATTAATATCTAAGAAATCAGAATTTATAGAAAAAATAAAGAAAAAATGACATATAATATATTATGGTATCATATTATATCAATTTTATATAATATAAATTAACATTATATAATATTATTACAAGTTAATGTATTGAAAATATTATTATAAAATAATAAAATTAAATTTTAACTCATCATCAAATAATAAAATATCTTAATATTTTAATATATTTAATAAAAAATATATAATATGAGTATGCGGGTACTCGCGGGACGAGTAGTATAATATCCGTCTCCACTCATTTAATAAATATGCGGGTACTCATCGCTAGTATATCTACGAATATCCACAAGTACGAGTTTTTTTATCATTCTGCTTTAGGCAAGGGATGTGAGTGCATTTCAAAAACTAAATGGGAGATCTTTGTTATTTAGGCAAACCTCAGGGGAGGTGAGTGCAATTTCCCCTTTAATTAATGGATATAAGAGGTAAAGAGGAGCAGCTCATGAGTGTTAATCTCGTTTCGGTACTTATACTATTCAAGAGTATTTCTTAGATGTTTTAGATATATATTATTGAAAGAATCTACAGTGCTTTTTCTACTCAAGTTTTAGATGTCATTTGGAGAAGTGAAAAACCCGATAGTTGCATGATGTTATACATTTATATATTAAAATTGTATAAATAACTATTTTTTTAGTATATAATGGAAGCATGAGATTTAAACCTATACTTAAGCATAATGCAATTACATGCATACAGTTAATGAGTACATCATTAGTGGTTTAAATACAAAATATTCAATTACTATAGGCGTGATGGGATACACTTGTACATGTATTGTGGAATACTAAAATATTCCCCTGGGTATCACATGTGTCCGAATATCCTGTCAAAAGAATAAATCACTAATGCCTATGCAAAAGAAATCTAAGTTCATTAATAACTTAGGCCAACATGACCCCAGAAAAGTCTTGTAACTTCATTCAAGCTTCAGGTTGAGAACCCTGCACATCTAAAGAATTCACAAAGCATGTGGTTAGACTAAGTCCCAGTGATAGTGGTTATGCATACAATGTGGGTATAAACAGGCAAATGAGGAATGCACAACAAGATACATAGTATGTATCTTCGGTACTAGGGCTTTAGGATATGTGTAGGCATTAGTAATGTATGCATGATTTGATTTGATATTCTTGGTACTACATAGTATATGATTAAGGATACGTGTATGAAGGTTGAATGACTCTTACATTATGATCATTGTTGCATACCTTGGTATGAGAGGAATTTTGGGCTCTTAAGCCTTGAGGAAATATGTAATAGTAAAAGGAACCCTTGATTGTTAATTAAGGAAGGAGGAAAAGGATACAAGGAAGACGTTCCTTTCAAACATGAAAAGGAACATGTACACATCAAGAATCAAGAAAGGGAAGAGAGAATAGGGTTCATACAAGAAATACACACATGATGTAGTGAGTGGGTGAACCACACTCACCTGAAAGAGTACCCAAGGGAAGGATTGAATGGGGTGAATGGGTAGGAGACTTGGTGGTTAATGAATCATCATCATCATCTTCTTCTTCTTTAAGAAATGCCCCAAGCTTCTCTTTCTCTCTCTCTAGAATTGGGAAGGAACTCAATAAAATTCCCCTCATAAATGCCCTAAGTAGGTTTTTAAAAAAAACCAACTCACACGTTCTTGCTTAAGCGAGAAATTCTCGCTTGAGCGAGAGAAATAAGGAAATGCTATTTTCGGGTTCTCGCTTGAGCGAGAATGCTCCAGAGAGCACCCCCTCTCTCGATGTTTTTCGATTGAGCGAGGCCCTCCTTGCTTGAGCGAAAATTTTCCAGAGAGTACCCCCTCTTTGGATGATTCTCACTTGAGCGAGGCCCTTCTTGCTCAAGCGAAAATCTTCCAGAGAGCACCCTTAACTTTCCCTGTTTCTCGCTTGAGCGAGAACCTTCTCGCTCAAGCGAGAATAGCAGAAACCAAAATCCTCATTTTTACTAGTTTTCTCGCTCAAGCGAGAATGCTTAAGAATGAAAATCCTATGTTTCCATCTCAAGCCTTCTCTACTATCCTTTACATTCTTTTTCTAGTTCATTTTAGTCAAAACACTGCCCTATGCTCATTTCTTATAGGATTAAATTATAAAATTGGGATGTTACATATGCTACCTCCTGCTCCCAGGCTGTAACAAACAAAACCACTTTTGGGACTTACCCTCATGTTTCTAAGTTGCAATGTATTATACAAGATTACAATAACCACAATCATTTTACACATGGCTTAAGGTATTCTTGTCTTTATGAAGTGTACATTTCTTCCATAAAAATATTAACATTCAAATCCATATCCTTTTAAGGCCATCAATGTTCTCACTTTTTCAAGTCCGACCTTAGTAATTATTTTGAAGAATACATATGAAGAAGTTTATTAATTTTGGAAAATATTTTATCCAGAAGAATATCTTTAAAGAAATAAGCACTCACACTCACAAAATCCTTTTATTTAATTTAAAAGCATCAATTTACTTAAACTCTTCATAAAACCTTATTTTCGGAAAAGGAAATCAAACCATTATTTTCAAAGTAATTTTTCCTCAAAATCCTTATTAAGCAACTTTCTTAATTTAAAGTAGTCATCAAAATTTCCTTAAGCCATGGAAAAACGATTTTGGAACGGTTTAACTTTTATTTTATCAATACATGAATTAAGACATGGTTCTTTAGTAACACAAAGGATTTATTTCAACCAAAGAAAGAAAAAATTAAATTGAATTAAAGGTGCATGGTGGTAAAATCGAATTCAAGAGGCATTAAAGATCAAGACAAATAAAAAGGTAAACAAGTAAGTTAAGAATCAAGAGTCTTGAAATTGATTTTTATTAAGGAAACAATGGGGATTCAAGAACAATAACTAGTTAGCGATTTTTATTAAGGAAACTCTATATGATGAGGGTATAAATTACACCAGTGTAAGTTACACCAAATATTACACCGCTAATAACTACAAATCGAATATATTTTTTAGTAATCTAACCGTTGAATTATGTTTATTCATCATCATGATTATATGTGTCAAATTTCGTAAAATTTTGACATTAATAACTTGATAATCAAATTGTTAGATTTTTCATATATTTCAAATGTATATATAACATTAATCTTGAGATGTCCCAATGACATATCAAATAATTTCAGATTAATGTAAAATTTTATATGTATGATCTATATAATAATAACTTTCAATCCAACGGTATATTATTTAATACAATAATCCGTTAAAAAATTATTCAGCGGTGTAACACTTGGTGTAACTTACACCGGTGTAATTTGAACCCTCCTCTCTCTCTATATATATATATATCAAGAGATAAATTTAGAAGCAAGAATAGATTAAGAATTAGGATAAGTGAAGAAACAAAAATTATATAAAGACATTGATAAATCAAGAATCAAGAACTAATATGGATTCAAGAAATAAATTTAGAAGTAAGGATGGATCAAGCATCAAGATTTAATTTAGAAATGAGAGAGAGAAAAAGAGAGAAAGTGAAGAGACTCAAATATGAAAATTTAGAAAATGAGAGTGAGTTCCCTCCAAAAGAGTAACTGCCCCTATTTATAGATCTACTCCTAACCACATGATTAATAATATCTAAATGATGGTTGGGCCTTGATTAACAAGTATCAGGCCCAATACACTAATACAAGTCTTAAAACAATGTTGTTCCCATGTCAGTTTTGTTGGAACCACAGGCAACACTAGAAGGGGGGTTGAATAGTGTTGTGAAAATTTTTACCATTTTGGAAATCTTAAGCAAATATTTCTAACTCATTAAAAACAAATTAAAGTGAAATGGTTATAATCAGAGTTCAAAACGGAAATTGCGGAATATAAGAAGGACAAACAGAGAGACTAAGAAAAGCTGACTAAATAAAAAAAACTTGTTTGAACTTTTGATTAAATTGATTTAGATATTCAGATGCATCTCAAGATACCTTCTGAAAGATATTACAAAGAATCTTTTCAGAACAATTTATGAGTAACTTCATATGATTGATCATCGTCTGAAATGTACTTCTAACTTCAGAACTGAAACTATTTCAGATTCACTTCAGAGAGTTATTTCGACCGTTCTTCAAAGTATATTCTTTGTAATACTTCAAATGATATAAGATTAACTGAATGAGTTATTATCTTGAAAAACATAGTTTATTGAAATTATTGTGTTAAGTTTATTATGAAAAATACTTTTCAATCCCCTACACAAATATAAAGCTCTAAATAAAGGATAGAAAACTTAGCCACAAAATTTATCCTGGTTCACCCACAAACCCGTGAGCTACATCCAGTCCCAGGGCAAACCACCACTGGATTTTCCACTATATGAATCCACATATACACGTATTCTTTTCTATCAAGCCTCTTCAAGCTCTACCACGAGTATTCTTTCGTTTTCAACTGCCTCTCAAGGCAACTCAGTGTAGTATTCTTTTACAGACAAGCCTCTCCAGGCTCAACAAGTATTCTTTCTTCCGCCAAGCCTCTTCAGGCTCTCAGACACATAAAATGTTTACAAACTAAGTTTAAGTTTCCACGAAACATAAACTTAATCTCTTCCTGTACTAGAGGATAACTGAGTACTACTCAGGATACAAATGAATAAATCTAGATACAAGATTTTACAGAGAAAGTATTTTCTTCTAAGCTCTAATTCAACTCTGTATTTTTAGAAGATTGGTTGAATATGATATTTGAATTCCTATGAACCAAATTCTTCTATGTAAACAGTGATATGCCATGGGTTAAGGATAAATAAGATGATACATGGCAGCATTTCTATTTTTCATTTTGAGGAATTGCCCAGCATGGCAACTACCTCTGGTTAGCAGGAAATGCCAACTAACATCTTCAAATTCAACCTTGAGGCTATTTATATGTTCTGATGAAATATAGCCGTTGAAGATGATTGATATTTGTAGGAACATAGGGAAACACTAGAAGGGGGGTTGAATAGTGTTTCTAAATATTTTAAGAAGCTTTTCGAAAACAGATTTACAAAACAGACTTTCAGACAGGTTGCTAGAGGGCTGTCTGAAGTTTTTAGATAGCTGTCTGAAGTTGGTTTCAGACGGCTTTAAAATGGTTCTAAAAGAAGTTTCTTCTTTTTAAAATATTAAATTAAATATTCAGTCCCCTTAATTAGTTTAAAACTGAAATGACAAAGATAAGGGAAAGAGAAACTTAGCCACAGAAATTATCCTGGTTCACTCACTACCACTTGTGAGCTACGTCCAGTCCCAATGCCAACTAGCACTTGGATTTTCTCTTAATCTTGCAAGATTACAAGTATTCTTTTCTATCAAGCCTCTTCAGGATCTACAACCAAGTATTCTTTTTCAGACAAGCCTCTCCAGGCTCAACAACACAAGTATTTTTTTCAGACAAGCCTCTCCAGGCTCAAAAGCAAATACAAATGAGAGAAATGCTTAAGCTCACAAACTATATCAGTTTTGAGACTTAAACAACTACAGATTGTACAGAAATTACTGAGGTATGCTCAGAATAAAAAATTTGTGTGTACAAAGATGATAAATTCTATCAGAGTGTTGCAGCGAAAAACTTGCAGAGTTTCTGTTCTTTTTCTATGCTTCTCTATGTTTCAGATCTTCAAATGAGGGAGTATTTATAACCAAATGATTGGCCCATTGAAGAATCTCATGCTTGTGAATTCCATGCTAGCCGTTGTGAGACAGCTGCTGCAGTACAAAATATTCTCTGACATATTCTGATATTCCCTGACAAATTCTGACACTTTTACAAGGTTTGCTCCTGCCAAAAAGGTGCTCTTTGTTGTTGCTGCAATTGCTGCGTAGCAGAGGACACGTTGTGACAGAGAACGTGCTTGAATTGCATTGCACATGTGCCAGCTGTTTGTAGCAGAGAACATGCGTGAAAAACGTGCAGAGGCACATGGATTGTCACAGCTTCAGACAAGAGATGCCATGTCATCAAAAGCTTTCAGACGGCTTTGATGCTTCAGACGGGTTGATTATCTTCAGACAGCATCAGCTTCTTCAGACGGATCCAACACTTAGTCTTATATAGTAGGCTTCTTGCTGAAAATCATAGATAAACAATTAGACAATTGTATCTTATGAGAAACAACTTAAGTTGAATTTGTTGATCATTAAAACTTGGAGAAATTTCAGTCTTTAAAACATCATAAACCTCTTTATTATATTTTTGAGACTCAACATTCTCCCCCCTTTTAATGATGACAAATTTAACTTAAATTATGCAAAATTGAGAGATTAAGATTTAGCTCCCCCTGGGACAAATATATCCTTTTAGATGCTTTTATATATGATTTTCTCAGAAGTTCAGACAACTTTGATTTTCTCAGAAGTTCAGACAACTTTGAACTTTTTCATGTACTCCCCCTGAATCCTGTAATCACTCCAGATTTTGTTAGATTTAATACTCCCTCTTTTGTCATCAATCAAAAGGGAATCATAGAGCAATAACAGTAACAGAGCAATAAAACAAACAGGATTATGAACTATAGATAAAGTAAAAACAAGTATCAGAGCAAGGATCATGAGCACATGAGATGGAATAAAAACACTGATTGTATTAAAATGATGTAAGGATTAAACAGACAATCAACACTTGAAAAAGAAATATGAACATAAGACAATGGCAATAAATTAGTCCTTCTTCTTCAGCAGGGCTTCAGACAGAAAGGAGATCAGTTCTTCCTTGGCCTTGTCTATGGCAGCTTCAATAGAAAACTTCAACTCTTGTTGACCACTTCTTATCAGCTGTTGTTCATGAATAATTTCTTGCTGATTCTGAATAACCTTTTGTGCTTTCTTTTCTGAGACTTCACATCTCCTCTCAGATTCTTCACATCTCTTCTCAAGGGCCTTGACCTTGGATTTCAGCTTCTGGTTCTCTTCAAACAGGTCAGGTTCAGACTCAACTAGGATGAGCTGAAGGTAGGGACATACAAATCTCAAAACTCCAAAACCAGGCTGCAAGCCATATTCTGAAGGATTGTAGACTGGACAGAAAAAGGTTCCAACATACTTCAGAAGCACCCAAGCTTGGTTGAATGAATCTGCCTGTGGGGGAAAGTGATCTCTTAAGAAATGGTACTGAACATTTGTGAAATGTCCAACACCCATTGCAGACTCAGCATCAGGACCACTACACCCAGAAGAAGACCCAACATCTTCTCTGATCTGCCAGTAAGACTCCCACATCCAATTTTCAAACAGGTGATTCAAGCCTCCTCCTTCTGAGATGATGAACTCAGGTAGACCTTCCCATTCTGAAGCAGTCATGGCTTCAGACAGGGGTGCTGATACAGAATAGACCTTAGGACCCTTCAATTTTTCATCTTGTCCTTCTTTGAGGGGATACCTAGGAACAATCCTATCAGGTTTCACCAAGATTTTGGTTGAAGGCCTAATTGAACTTGTTCTAGGGGGCCTGTAGCCCATCATTCCAACTCCTCTAGCCAAGTCTCTTTGGAATAACTCAGCTTCAGTGTTCAGCATCCTTACCATGAGCCATTCTTCATTGCTCAGCTTCCATGAGTCTTCAGAGAATGGGTTGATAAGATCCCATGTATGATCAGGAGGGACAACACCCTTCCTTATCTTCTCCAATCCATCAGCATCATTGGAGTACAAAGCCCTTTCATCAGACACAGTCCTCTTAGTGAGACCATGATGAAGTGAGACAGCAGGGGCTGTTCTAAAGTGTTGCAGCTCTTCAGATAGATGCTGGAATTTTGGCAAAGGGCAAGAGCCAAAGGAGGTTCTTGTCAGTCTCTTGCATAAGGCTGCTATCTCAGCTGAAAGGTTGAATTGATGAACAGATGGAGGTGGTGAGGGTGGTAAAGGTGTAAGAGGTGGAGATGATGATGGTGAGGAAGGTGATGAAGGTGAAGGTAATGAGCTATCAGATAGCTGTATGTACAGAGGTGAGGGGGGTTTGGATGGTGAAGATGTGGGTTCAAGAACTTGGTTTTCTTGAGGTGCAGGGGGTTCAGACAACAGGTTGTCTGATGGTATGATGGGTGTAGGTGATGAGGGTTCAGATGGTAATGTAATTATCTGTAAGGTTGGTAAAGGTTGAGAAGTAGGTGGAGAAGGTTGTTTTTCTGGTGAGGTGGGTTTAGATAAGGGTTGAGGTTGCTTTTCTGGTGATGAAGGAGGTGAGGGAGTTACATTATCAAATCTCACCTTGATCCTTTTGTAAGATTTGGGAGCAGCAGCATCTTGAGCTTTAGCAGCTCTTTCTTTTTCTTCCCTTTCCTTGGCTTCCTTATCCTACCTTTCTCTTTCTTCAGTTGAAAGAGCCCTTCTTCTCTTGAAGTATTGATTAGCCTTTACAAACTTTTGATACCTTCCAGCAATATCTGCTTCTTCTAGGTGAGAAGCAGTACTTCTGGTAACCCTAACTTCAGACACTGTCTGAAGTAGTTTACCCTTCTTCCTTTTCCTTTGAGGTGCACTTGACCTCTTTCTTTTCTTTGAAGTCTCAGCAATGGATGCTTGCTTGTCATCCTCAGCATAAGCAAGTTGTGAAGCTATTGCAAGAGCTTTGTCAGTCCTCTCTTGCTCTTCCTTCAGTTCTAACTCCTCTTGTTCAATGGCAGTAGCCAAAGCAGCAACCTGAATCAATTCAGGGTCAGAGGGGCATGCAGCTAGAGGTTGAGCAGCAACTGCATCAATATCCACAGCTTCTTCAGCCTGTCCTTCCATTATAGAAGTAGGCTTTGAAGATTGTGCTGGTTCAGACACCTGACCCATAATTTCAGACAACCTTTGAGAAGGTTTCTGAACAGGTTCAGATGCTTGAATCTGTACAGATGCAGAAGCTATCTTAGCTGAGCTTCTCACAGGTAGCTTCTTCAGCTTAGGTTGAGGAGATGCCTTTGAGGGCTTGAACTCATGTCTTCTGATATCTCTTTTTAGTTCAATTTCCAGAATCTGCATTGTAGTACTTCTCCTCTGAGCTTTCTCCATCAGCAAACTTTCTTTCATGGTTGGAGAGGGAGGCCTTGGAGTCAGCTTAATCTTCATGCTCTTCAGATTTGATTCACCAAACATAGGGATTGAGTGGTGATCAAAGAGCTGGTGAACTGGAACTTTAAAATGCAACAACACCTTGGTGATGATGGTGTTGTGAGGAAAACTTCCAGCAGAGTCTCTCAGCCTCTTCTGAAGGTGGTACACGATGATATTTGGAAGGTTTATCTTCTGCTTCTTCAGAAGGTGGATGAGACAGAATCTCTCCAGTTCAGACACATGGTTTCTGCTGCCACTTTTAGGGATTACAGAGTTCCCTAAGATAGCATGCAGAACCCTAGCCTTGTCTGACATATTCTTAGCATCCATACTTGCAGGAGAGGGAGTTCCATACAAAAACTCTGTAAAGTGCTTCTGACCTCCATTTCTTGATTCCCAGCCAGGAGAGAAGACAACACCTTCAGTCTTGACACCACAGACAATGGCCAAGATGTCTTCATCAATAAAGATGGACGTACCAAGCACAGTAGCCCTGATGGTGGTGTAGATGCCTTGAGGGTTAGGGATTCCTCTGGCTGTGGCCTAGAAATCAAGAATACTCTGCTCATGCCACTGTGAACGATTTTTGTTGAAATATTCAAGCCACCCAGCTGCTTGAAATTCTGCATGAAGATCCATTCCCAGTGCTTCAAGATCTTCCAGAAAGACACCCTTGGTCTTCACAATATTATCAGCTCTAGACTTCTTAGGTGCCATTGATGAAGGTTGGAAAGAACTTGAGAGAAAAAATGCTTTCTTGAAGATGAAGAATAGCAAAGATTCTGAGAGGGTAGAGAGCTGTAACGTACCAAGGACTCACTGCCTTACTGTACTTATAGACCTCTGAGGCAATGATGGCAGAAACTGGCTGCGCAGACATAGGGTAACGTGCAAAGTGGATTTAAACCGTCCCTTTATTGCCACGCCATTTGTTCATTTCAGACAAGTGATAGATTTCAGACATCCAGTTAATTTCAGACGACCAAAACTTCAGACAGGTCACATGTTTCAGACAGGCTGAAGTTTCAGACACATCATTTTTCATACACACTCACAATGCATGAATGTTCAATTTATCTCTGATGGACTTAAATCTATCTTCAGTTAGAGGTTTTGTGAATATATCAGCCCATTGATGCTCTGTATCAATAAACTGAATATCAAAAACACCTTTCTGAACATAGTCTCTAATGAAATGATGTTTGATTTCTATATGTTTAGCCCTAGAATGTTGAATGGGATTTTTAGATAAATTAATGGCACTGGTATTATCACATAACACAAGTATAACGGATATTGCAATATTAAAATCTTCAAGTTGATACTTCACCCATAACAGTTGTGAGCAACAACTGGCTGCTGAGATGTATTTTGCTTCAGCTGTTGATAATGCAATTGTGCTTTGCCTTTTGCTTGACCAGCTGATCATATAATGCAAGTGTCATGGGTTTGCAATCACTTAGGTTGAAATTTTTAAGCATTTCCTTTGTATATTTCTCTTGATGGATCCATATACAATCAGAATCTTGCTTAATCTGAAGTCCAAGGAAAAACTTTAGTTCACCCATTAGGCTCATTTCAAATTCAGATTGCATTAACTCAGAAAACTCTTTGCACAATGAAGAATTAGTTGAACGAAAAATAATGTCATCAACATATATTTGGACAAGTATAAGATCCTTGTTTGACTGTTTTCTAAAAAGAGTTGTGTTAACTTTTCCTCTTTCAAAACCATTGGTTGCAAGAAAACTGCTCAGTCTGTCATACCAAGCTCTTGGGGCTTGTTTCAGACCATAGAGAGCTTTCTTAAGTTTAAAAACATGTTCAGGAAAAGTTACATCTTCAAAACCAGGGGGTTGTCTAACAAAAACCTCTTCTTCAATGAAACCATTGAGGAAGGCACTTTTGACATCCATTTGATATAGTTTGATGCCATTATTTACAGCATAAGATAAAAGAATTCTAATTGCTTCTAACCTGGCCACTGGGGCAAAGGTTTCAGTGAAGTCAATACCTTCTTGCTGGTTATAACCTTGAGCTACTAGCCTTGCCTTATTTCTGATAACTTTGCCTTCTTCAAACAACTTGTTTCTGAACACCCATTTGGTTCCAATAATTGTTTTCCCATGGGGTTTAGGAACAAGGGTCCAGACATCACTCCTAGCAAATTGATTTAGCTCCTCTTGCATCTCTAGGATCCACCCTTCATCATGCAGAGCTTCATCAATGCTCTTTGGCTCAATTTCAGACAGGAGAGCAAGAGAATTCAAATTCCTGAATTTTGATCTTGTCTTAAGTCCTTCTGAAGTGCTGCCAATGATTTGCTCTTTAGGATGATGTGACTTGTATCTCCAATCAGATTTATGAGGAGGTATCACATCTGTCTGAGACTCAACATTTGTCTGAAGAGGTTCAGAAACAGCAGGAACTTCAGACAGTTGCTCATCCTTCAAGTTGCTATGATCATTCAGCTCCATACCTGCAAAATCATCCTCTAGATCTGATAGTTCCCTATCAGTCTCTTTGTTATCATTGAATTTTACATGAATGGTTTCTTCAACAGTTAAAGTTCTAGAGTTATACACTCTATATGCTTTAGATGTTTCAGAATAACCAATGAAAATTCCATTATCAGACTTTGCATCAAATTTTCCAAGATCATCTTTGGTGTTAAGTATAAAACACTCACATCCAAAGGTGTGGAAATATGATATGTTGGGTTTTCTTCCTTTCCACAATTCATATGGAGTCTTTTTCAGAATTGGTCTTACCAATATTCTGTTTTGAAGGTAACAAGCTGTGTTAACAGCTTCTTCCTAGAAGGTTCTGTTGAAACAAACTCACTCATATAAAGTTTTTAATATGCCAAACCTTTAAAGAAAGTCATGAGCTAAGTGAAAAATACTACATCTTGTTATTTGCTAATCAAGCTGTTCAAGTCTTTGGAAGATTCCTTTGTAATTCTTGCAGGATCCTTTAAGGAATCATGATCAGAATAAAAGGACTACAACATAAGCCTTTTTAAGTCAAGCTAAGAATCTTAAATCTCATTAAGCATCAAGAGAAGAGCTTCTGGAACAGCTTGAGACGACAGCTCAATAGACAGATGCAAGCTCAAGCCACGCAAACTTATCTGGTCAAAGATACAAAAGAACATCATCATATATCAAAAAGAAGATTCTAAAAAATCTGTGAAGATGGTACAGACTCTTAAAGAGATCCCAGATCAGCTTGAGATGCAAGCTCACTAAACAGATGAAAGCTCACTGAACAAATGTAAGCTCATCAGAAGAGATGCGAGAACAAGAAGAGATACGAGCTCAAATCATCTGAACAAATGATGTGTCCCACGTAAAGTCAACCTACGAAAAAGCAAAAAGCCAAGTCAGCACAAGGACAAGGAAGTACACTGCAAGCTGTCAACAGATCACATCATCCAAAAGTTGTCCCTTGTCCAGAAAAGAGCCCTGTCTCTAACAACTACATTCCAACGGCTCCAAGAAAGTCTCATCAACAAATAACGGCTACTTTGCACCCATATAAATAGCTGAAAGCTACTGTGACACGTCAAGAGATGTGCTTGCAAAATCATCAGTCATCACATCTCATCTCATCTCAGATAAGAGCTCACGTGTCATCTCAAGAGCCTAAAGAACTAAACAGATTTCAACAGAGAGCTCTTGAAGTCTGATTGCCTTTCTTTTCTTATCTTTACCAATCTGTAAATCCTTGTGAGAAGAGAGTTCCTCTAGCTAAGAATCATTGCCTAACCACACTTTATGTGCTAAAGCTAGAACACACTCAAAACATCAATTATTGTATCTGTACCTCATCTGAGATAGGAGAGAGCCTAGTCTTAGATTGAGAGTGTGCGTCCTGAAGAGGCTGTAAGAATACTTGTATTGACAGGTTGTCAATAGTGAAAATCTCACAGGTGGTGGGGACTGGACGTAGCCCAAGGTTGTGGGTGAACCAGTATAAATCTGTGTGTGCATCTCTTCACCTTCATCTCTTTCTTATACTGCACATCTGTTATTAAGTTGACAAATTAAATCAAGCAATTAACTATAAATCTATCAAATCTCATCTGATTATAATCACATTGTTGAGACAACGTCTCTTCTAACTGAGACTCCAAGTGTCAACTTGAGATCACGTCTCAACTTAAATTTAAGTGTGCACTTTCAGGAAAAATATTCTAAGTCTCTATTCAACCCCCTTCTAGAGACGTTTAGCCAACTTCAGCTGGCATCAGAGCTCGGCCTCTCAAGGGGTTGAGCACACCTACGTGTGAAGAGGAACAGATCCATGGCTGGACCTAGTGCTAGTTTGTTCATTCCTGAAGGAGCATCCACTAACAGACCACCTGCCTTTGATGGAACTGACTACTACTACTGGAAGGACAGGATGCGATTATTCATTGAATCTCAACATGTTGATTTATGGGAAATCATAGAAGATGGTCCCTACATACCATACACTACTGATGAGCTTGATCAAAGAATAGTCAAGCCCAGAACCAGATGGACTGATGCTGAAAAAGCAAGGTACGTTCTAAACTCAAGAGCTAAATATTTGCTGACCTGTGCTCTTAGCCGCAGTGAATATGATAAGGTAGCAGGGTGTACAATAGCAAAAGAAATTTGGGATTCACTTGAGATAGAACATGAAGGAACTAACCAAGTCAAGGAAGCAAAAATCAACATTCTGGTAAGACAATATGAGCTCTTCAAAATGAATGAGGATGAAGGCATTGAGGACATGGTGAGATGTTTCACCATCATCACAAATGATTTAAAATCCTTAGGAATAACTTACTCAAATCAAGACATGGTCAGAAAAATCTTGAGGAGTTTACCCAAGCCTTGGAGTCCTAAAGTCACTGCTATCCAGGAAGCAAAAGATTTGAGCATTCTCAGGTTGGATGAACTTCTTGGATCATTAAAGGTGCATGAACAAGAGCTGATGGAAGAAGATCACATGAGAAAGCCCAAAACAATTGCACTAAAGGCATCATTAAGTAACACTAAGGGTAAGAAGGTAAGCTCATCTCATCAAAATTCTCTCACCTCATCTCATGAAACAGAATCAGAAAATGAAGATGATGATGAAAGTGAAGTAGATGATGAGCTGGCTTACATCTCAAGGAAGATTAGACGCATGTGGAGAGCTAGAGGAAGTGGAAGAAGGAGCTTCCCTTCAAGAAGAAAAGAAATCAAGTCTGATAGAAAAGGACAGTTCATCTGCTTTGAATGCAACAAACTTGGACACATGAGATCTGAATTTCCACAACTCAGAAAGGATATAAAGAAAAGTCCAAAGAAAAAGGCAATGATGGCTACCTGGGATGATACTGATGAAGAAGAAAGTCAAGATGATCAATCGGCAAATATATGTCTCATGGCAAATGGTGATTCATCTGATGAAGAGGTATATGAATCTGACTCTGAATATTCAATTGATGAACTTAAGTCTGCTTTTGAAAACCTCTTGTATGATTCAAATCTTCTAGCCTCTAAGAGCTCATTGCTAAAGTCAGAATTAAATACAGCTCTTGAGAAAATAAAATTTCTGGAAAAAGAAAATGAAAGTTTGAATCATAAAAATAGCAGTCTCATGTTGTCTCACATGAAACTATCTGAAATGGTTAAAGCTAAGACTCAAGTTCAAAATAAGCAAGAGCTAAAAGAAAAATCTGAGGAAAACCAGAAACTCAAAAGACAAAATAGAATTCTCATAGATGATCTGGCAAAATTTGTAAATGGAACAAAAAACCTTGAGAGACTCATTGGATCTCAAAAAGGAATTTTTGACAAAGCTGGATTAGGCTATGAAAAATCATCTAGTGAGGTCTGGTATAAAGATTTCTTTATTCCTGCTAGGAAAAGAAAGAGAGAAAGGTGCTCTTGCTGTAGTAAGTATGGCCATAAGACCACAGAATGCTACATGAGACAAGTAGCATCTAACAGAAAGGTAACTAACCATGAAGGACCCAAATATAAGTGGGTACCTAAAACTAAATCTCTTGATGTAACAGGTGTGCCTAGCTGCAGCAAAATAAAAAAGGATATGGGTGCTGGACAGTGGATGTTCAAGACACATGACTGGGGACAAAAGCAAGTTCCTATCACTTGAAGAAAGAGCTGCTGGAGTTGTCTCCTTTGGAGACAACAGCAAGGCCCAAATTAAGGGCATAGGTAAGATTGGTAAGGTAAACTCAGCTCAAATTGAAAATGTCTATTTTGTTGAAGGATTGAAACATAACTTGCTAAGTATTAGCCAATTATGTGACAATGGCTTCTATGTTAATTTTCAACCTACCTATTGTGAGATCATAGACTCAAAGACTGGAAAGATTGCCTTCTCTGGTGAAAGAAATAAGAATCTTTACTCAGTCACACTTGAGAGCCTATCTGATCTCACCTGTCTCATTTCTCATGATCAAGAAAAATGGTTATGGCATAAAAGGGTTGGACACATTAACATGAGAACTATTAGTCAACTTGCAAATCAATCTCTTGTCAAAGGATTACCAAAGGTAAAATTTGACAAAGACATGATTTGTGAGTCTTGTGTAAAGAGCAAACACAGCAAGTCAAGCTTCAAACCAAAATCTCATATATCCACTACCAGACCTCTTGAGATTCTCCACATTGATCTCTTTGGCCCAACTAAGACTCCAAGTCTTAGTGGCAAAAAATATGGTTTTGTAATTGTGGATGACTTCTCAAGATTCACCTGGGTACTGTTTCTATCCCAAAAGGATGAGTCTTATGAATCCTTTAAAACCTTCTGTAAAAAGATTCAATCTGAAAAGGGATATGGAATTGGTGCTGTGAGAAGTGACCATGGGGGAGAATTTGAGAATGCCAAATTTAAAAAATTCTTTGATAAAAATGGCATTACTCACAATTTCTCCTGTCCAAGGTCTCCTCAGCAAAATGGAGTAGTGGAAAGGAAAAACAGAACTCTACAAGAAATGGCAAGAACTTTGTTATGTGACTCTGGTGTTGAAAAGTATTTCTGGGCAGAGGCTGTGAACACCTCTTGCTATATAATAAACAGAGTCTCTATAAGGAAGATCTTGAATAAAACTCCTTATGAGCTATGGAAAGGAAGAAAACCTTCAATATCTTACTTTCATGTCTTTGGATGTGACTGTTTCATCCTTAACACTAAAGATCAACTTGGGAAGTTTGATACAAAATCTGACAAAGGAATCTTTCTTGGGTACTCTCTTACTTCTAAGGCATATAGAGTATTTAACTTAAAAACTAAAACCACTGAAGAATCCATGCATGTAGTTTTCAATGAGATGCAGGACAGCTCTGAGAGAAATCTGGATGAGGAGATTGATGAAATGATGAGAGATTTAAGAATCTCTACACTAGAAGCTGATGAGAAACTTGCTTCTGAACAAAAAACAATGAAATCATCTCAAGCAGAAGACTCACATCAAAAGACACTCCTAGAGAGCCCAGATGTACCTCAAAATGAAAACAAGGCTGAGGAACTGAATGAGAGCATAAGAGCTGTACATGGAACCTCTGAAATTCATAATGAGCATGCATCTCAACTACCCAGGAGCTGGAGACTAGTGAGATCTCATCCTCAAGACCAAATAATTGGAGAAACCTCAGAAAGGGTAAGGACAAGATCATCATTTAGAGATGCTGAGAATCTCATGGCTCTACTATCTGAAATAGAGCCTAAAGACATCCATGAAGCTCTTAATGATGACTTCTGGATCAAAGCAATGGAGGAAGAGCTTAACCAATTTGACAAAAGTCAAGTCTGGGATCTAGTTCCCCCTCCATCTCATCAATCAGTAATTGGTACTAGATGGGTATTCAGAAACAAACTAAATGAGAAAGGAAAAGTCAAGAGAAATAAGGCAAGACTGGTAGCACAAGGATACAATCAACAAGAGGGAATAGACTATGATGAGACCTTTGCACCAATGGCCAGACTTGAAGCCATCAGAATCCTTCTAGCATTTGCTGCTCACAAGAACTTCAAACTCTATCAAATGGACGTAAAGAGTGCATTCCTTAATGGGATTATTGAAGAAGAAGTTTATGTGAGACAACCTCCTAGCTTTGAAGACCCTCATCATCCAGAACATGTGCTCAAACTCAAGAAAGCTCTATATGGTCTCAAGCAGGCCCCAAGGGCCTGGTACGATAGGCTAAGCTCATTTCTAACAGAAAATGGATTCATCAGAGGAAAGATTGACACTACACTATTCAAAAGGGAGTTTAACAATGACTTATTAATTTTTCAAATTTATGTAGATGACATAATTTTTGGATCTACTAATCAATCTCTTTGTCAAGACTTTTCAAATCTCATGCAGGGAGAGTTTGAGATGAGTATGATGGGTGAGCTAAGGTTCTTCCTTGGTTTACAAATAAAACAACTAGCAGATGGAATTTTTATCAACCAAGAAAGTACGCAAAAGATCTGCTGACCAAGTTTAACATGAGTGAGGCAAAGCCAATGAAGACTCCTTTGCATCCCTCATCTCAACTTGACAAGGATGAGACTGGGAAAGCTGTATCAGAAAAACTGTATAGAGGAATGATTGGGTCTCTCATGTACTTAACTGCAAGCAGGCCTGATATTCAGTATGCTGTAGGCATTTGTGCAAGGTATCAATCTGATCCTAAAGAGTCTCATCTAACAACTGTCAAAAGAATCTTCAGGTATTTAATTGGAACTACTAATCTTGGCCTATGGTATGAGAAAGGCTCCAGTTTTGATTGATAGGGTATAGTGATGCTGATTTTGATGGAGACAAGATGGACAGAAAAAGCACAAGTGGAAATTGTCAATTCTTAGGAAAGTGCCTTGTCTCTTGGTCTTGCAAAAAGCAAAACACCATTGCTCTATCCACAACAGAAGCTGAATATATCTCAGCTGCAGCCTGTTGCACACAAATCTTATGGATTAAATCTCAAATGGTGGATTATGCACTAAGGTACTCCAAAATCCCTATATTTTATGATAACACTAGTGCAATAAATTTGGCTAAAAATCCCATTCATCATTCTAGATCAAAACACATTGATATAAAGCACCACTTCATTAGAGATCATGTGCAAAAAGGAAATATTGAGATTATCTTTGTTGATACTAAGAAACAAATAGCTGATATCTTCACCAAACCATTGGCAGAAGATAGATTCTGTGAAAATTTGAAAATGCTAAGCATGTGTGCTCTTAGTTAAAAACATCAGTAAAAATACTCTGCTGAGTAGCAAAGATGAGATCAGCTCTTTAATTGATCATGAGACGGGTCTCTTGAGAAGAGATAACGTCTCATTAAAAGAGGCATGAGATGCAGTCTCATGTATCTGTACATATGTCTTACACAGAATGAGTGGGAAAGAAGCTGCCGTTAAATAACGGTCAGTAACTCCCCATCAATTAGCATACTAGCCGTTACACTATAAAAGAATGTGCCAACCACTTTCTTCAGTTACAATAACTGCCCACTCACCAACACTCCACGTTCCATTTTCTCTCTCTCTCTCTGATACATCTCTTACTATTTATTCTCTATTTATACCTAAGAACAAAACCCCTGGCTCATCTCTTCTCTCATCACTCATGCGCATTAAGGTTATCGGGTTGAAACTCCCATATTCTGACAAATCATCCTCGTCCTCCTCACCTGAAGCCATCATGTCTTCCAACTCTGAGAAATCAAACTCCATGGAAGTAACCTCAAGCCAAGAGCATCTCAGTCGCTCTCCTTCTCCTCAACCCAGCACAGAGTCAGAACCTTCTGAAACTCAATCCCTGCCATCTCAACCCTCAAAACCATCACCCTCATCAAAAGATACCTCCTCCAAAATAAATACCCCACTCCTCAGAAGACCAAAATCCCAAAGAATAGCCTCAAATGTCGTCCAAACCTCTGCTCCAAAATCTCCCATTCACATCAACCTCACCAAATCTGCTCCCCAAAACAAAGGAAAGAAACCTGCTCCAGAAGAAGTGAAAGGAAATAAGCTTTCCTTCAGGGCTGACCTCTTTGAAAACAAACTTGTTGAGGACAAGTTTGTATCCAAATTTATTGATAAAAAGGTTGTTCTAGGAAGGTTGATAGATTTTGAGTGTCTGAAGGAAGAGAACTGGGACATCTCTCCATATGTCAAGAAACAGGGCTGGGAGAAATATCTATCTCTCAAGGAGCCCGTCTTTCCAAGAATGACAAGAGCATTCTATGCTGCCTGCTCAAAAGCAAAAGGAGCATCTCAGGGATTGCCTCATGTGATAGCAAATCTCAAGGGAGTTCACATGGAGCTCACTGAAGAGGTTCTGGGTTCCATCATTCAAGCCTCTGTCTCTGGCAACAGGCTTTACAATCAAGAAGATTGGTGGAAACAGATTGGGATCACCAAGGAGAGTGTAGGATCCTCTCTATTCAAGGATGCCAAGGTAGCCGACTCCTCCTCCTCTCTGAACTATTTTGGCAAGTTCCTTTTTCATCTGGTGGCAAAATGCATCATGCCTAGAGCAGGCACCTTCAACAAAATCTACACCCAGGACTTGATGGTGATGTATCACCTCAAGCATGGTATCCCACTAAACCTATCCTTTTTAATTCTGAAGCACATGGAACATGCATTTCACAACCCTAAGATCACCTCATCCCTACCCTTTGCCATGCTTACCACAAAAATCATGAAACACTTTAAAGTTGACCTGAGTGGCTGTGAGCAAACTCCTGAGAGACCTGGAACTGTTGGAAGGTCAAACCTCAAGTCTCTAGGACTAGATGACAAAGCCATTCCCTCTCCCACCTTCCCTCTCGATAATCCTGCACCTATCCCTGCCACCACTCAAGCCTCTCCATCATCAAAGCTCTCTGAGACTCACCAGAAAAGGAAAAAGAAGAAGGCTGCTGAAAAACAAGCAGAAGGATCTCAAGAAGGGCATGAGATCAATGTTGAACAAAAGAAGAGAAAAGATCAGCCTCAAGACGTTGCTGGGCATGAACACAAAAAGAAAAGGAAGAAGCAGACAAGGTCTGAGCAAGCTCTCTCTGAAGAGACCCAGGCTGATCAACAAGAGATCAATACTGAAACTCCTGCACCAGAAGCACCAGCATCAGCTGTGGTGCCACCTACTGAGCAGCCTCAAGAGCCTTCTCCCAACATTGAACCTGAAAAAGAACCTTCGTCTCCACCACCTCCTCAGCAGCAAGAAGCTCCATCAGCTGACGTCTCTCCTATCACTAAGATAGTCATTGAGACCCTTAAGGATCTCTCCACCTCCACTCCAGAAATTGCTCAAGAGACATCTCCTGAGAACATTGAGACTGAGCCTGCTGCTAAAGAAACTGAGGAGATTCATCACTCACTGTCTCTATCATCATCAAGGAATACTGCCTCCCACTCTTTTCCAACTCCATTCCCCACTCCTGGCAAGTCGTTTGTGGACAACATTTTACTCAACTCACCTCAGCCCAAGAATGATCAGTCAGCCCCACCAACAGAACGTCCTCAAGCTCCATCCTCTGATCCGTCTATTCCAACCCATCTCTCTGACTCCATCAACACCTTCATTAATCAACTTCATGAAGAACAACAACAATCCCAGCAGTCTCAATTCACCAGAATCGAGAAGACTCAGCAGAAGATTCTAAAGAAGATTAACCATCACAAGAAGAGACAGGAAGCCTTATTTGATGGCTTTGACACTGTGCTACAGGCCCTGCATTCTTCCAATGATTTTCATAGAAAGATGAACCTTCATCTCTCTAATCTTCCTCCAATGCCTGAAATACCTCAATCTGTCAGACGTCCACTTGCCTCAGACTCAGACTCATCCTCTTCTCCTTCTCCAAAGCACGCTTGAATTCCATTTTGATAATGGCAAAAGGGGGAGAGTTGGTTAGATGTTGCCTAGCTCATCTGATAAGAGTCTTAGTTTAGGATATCTTTAGCTGACGTTTTGCTAGGACCTTTTGTTTTGTGATGATGTAATAGATGCAATAGCATCTTTTCTGATGAATGATGAAATGCAGTGGCATCTTTTGCTTTTTACTTAATTTGTAATTGCATCTTACCCTTTGAATGAAGAAGTTCAACTTTTCTTCTTACAATGTTTACTCTTAATTCATAAAAGAGATCATCTGTTCTAATTAACTCAGGGGGAGTTCTTTAAAAAATATATATATATGAGTATTTTTCTTTATGAAGTTATTTTCTTAAATGGTTTGCCATCATCAAAAAAGGGGGAGATTGTTGAAACAAACTCACTCATATAAAGTTTTTAATATGCCAAACCTTTAAAGAAAGTCATGAGCTAAGTGAAAAATACTACATCTTGTTATTTGCTAATCAAGCTGTTCAAGTCTTTGGCAGATTCCTTAGTAATTCTTGCAGGATCCTTTAAGGAATCATGATCAGAATAAAAGGACTACAACATAAGCCTTTTTAAGTCAAGCCAAGAATCTTAAATCTCATTAAGCATCAAGAGAAGAGCTTCTGGAACAGCTTGAGACGACAACTCAATAGACAGATGCAAGCTCAAGCCACGCAAACTTATCTGGTCAAAGATACAAAAGAACATCATCATTTATCAAAAAGAAGATTCTCAAAAATCTGTGAAGATGGTACAGACTCTTAAAGAGATCCCAGATCAGCTTGAGATGCAAGCTCACTAAACAGATGAAAGCTCACTGAACAAATGTAAGCTCATCAGAAGAGATGCGAGAACAAGAAGAGATACGAGCTCAAATCATCTGAACAAATGATGTGTCCCACGTAAAGTCAACCTACGAAAAAGCAAAAAGCCAAGTCAGCACAAGGACAAGGAAGTACACTGCAAGCTGTCAACAGATCACATCATCCAAAAGCTGTCCCTTGTCCAGAAAAGAGCCCGGTCTCTAACAGCTACATTCCAACGGCTCCAAGAAAGTCTCATCAACAAATAACGGCTACTTTGCACCCATATAAATAGCTGAAAGCTACTGTGACACGTCAAGAGACGTGCTTGCAAAATCATCAGTCATCACATCTCATCTCATCTCAGATAATAGCTCACGTCTCATCTCAAGAGCCTAAAGAACTAAACAGATCTCAACAGAGAGCTCTTGAAGTCTGATTGCCTTTCTTCTCTTATCTTTACCAATCTGTAAATCCTTGTGAGAAGAGAGTTCCTCTAGCTAAGAATCATTGCCTAACCACACTTTATGTGCTAAAGCTAGAACACACTCAAAACATCAATTATTGTATCTGTACCTCATCTGAGATAGGAGAGAGCCTAGTCTTAGATTGAGAGTGTGCGTCCTGAAGAGGCTGTAAGAATACTTGTATTGACAGGTTGTCAATAGTGAAAATCTCACAGGTGGTGGGGTCTGGACGTAGCCCAAGGTTGTGGGTGAACCAGTATAAGTCTGTGTGTGCATCTCTTCACCTTCATCTCTTACTTATACTGCACATCTGTTATTAAGTTGACAAATTAAATCAAGCAATTAACTATAAATCTATCAAATCTCATCTGATTATAATCACATTGTTGAGACAACGTCTCTTCTAACTGAGACTCCAAGTGTCAACTTGAGATCATGTCTCAACTTAAATTTAAGTGTGCACTTTCAGGAAAAATATTCTAAGTCTCTATTCAACCCCCCTTCTAGAGACGTTTAGCCAACTTCAGGTTCTAGGTAAGTTGCTTGAGTTGAGCATGGTCCTTGCCATCTCTTGCAAACTTCTGTTCTTTCTCTCAACAACCCCATTCTGTTGAGGTGTTCTTGCCACAGAGAAATTGTGTGAGATCCCATTCTCATCACAAAACAATTTGAAATTTGCATTCTCAAACTCCCCACCATGATCACTTCTTATGACAGAAATACAGAATCCCTTTTCATTCTGTACCTTCTTACAAAATATTGTGAAATTCTTAAAGTCTCATCCTTGTTTCTAAGGAATATCACCCATGTGAATCTAGAATAGTCATCAACAATGACCAAACCATATTTGTTTCCACTAAGACTTTCTGTTCTAATAGGACCAAACAAGTCAATGTGTTAAAGTTCTAGTGGTCTGCTAGTTGAAACAACATCTTTACTCTTGAAAGAGTGTCTTGTTTGTTTCCCTTTCAGACAGCTATCACATAAAATGTCAGATTTGTATGAAAGCTTGGCAATCCTTTAACAAAGTTGTGTTTTGCTAATCTTGAGATTAATCTCAAGCTGGCATGCCCAAGTCTTTGATGCCAAATCTGTTTTTCATCTTCAACAGAAATGAAGCATTTTGCATTTTGACTTGCTAGATCCTCTAGATCAATCTTGTACACATTGCTGTGTCTCTTAGCAGTAAAAAATGTTTGATCAGAGGAGTCTTTGACTATGCATCCTTCCTTGGTAAAGGATACTACATAACCACTGTCACATAATTGACTTATGCTCAGTAAATTATGTTGTAGTCCTTCCACAAGAAGAACATTTTAATGAGGGATAAAGGAATTATACCTATAGTCCCTGTGCCAGTGATCTTCCCTTGCTGATTTCCACCAAAGGTGACCACTCCTCCTTCCTTAGGTCTAAGGTTTTGGAACAAAGACCTTTCTCCTGTCATGTGTCGCGAGCACCCACTGTCCAGGTACCATTTGTGGGGTCTCCTTTGTCCTGTTAAACACATATGCAACAGGAATGATCAAGTTTTTAGGTACCCAAGTTCTTTTGGGTCCTGTTTTGTTAGCTTTGGGTCTTGCTTTTCTCTTGTGCTTGCACTGAATCACATTGTGTCCAGGCTTACCACAGTGAGAACACCCAGTAACCTTCTTTTTGCTTTTAGAAAAATTTAAGACAGTAGGAGGTTCAGACATGTTGTGATAAAAAAAGCCTTGTCCACTTTTGTCAGAGGAATGTCTTTGATTTCCAAGCATTATGTTTAAATTTTTAGTTCCTTTGACAAACTTGGCTAGATCATTTGTCAGTTCTACAATCTGTTTCTGAAGTTTTTTATTTTCTTCAGACACAGCTTGTGAACTATGGTTTTCAGTCTCAAAGACCTTTTCCTTGAGCATAATATGTTCTATTTCCAGAGACTCATATTTGTTACACATTTCTGTGTGAGCCTTGGATAGATTCTTATACTCTAGGAACAGTTCCTTGGAACTTTCCACCAGATCATCATACATTTCTTGCAAGGTAAGAGGGAATACCTCAGCTTCAGAGCTGTCTGAAGATGGTAGGCTTGCCATGAGGCACAGATTTACCTCTTCTGAGGTGTCTTCCTCCTCTTCTGAAGTTGATTCATCCAGGTTCTCCCATGTTGCCATGAGACCTTTCTTTTTCTTGAAAAACTTCTTCTTCTTGAAGTTGTTTTTCTTCAGCTTTGGACACTCAGCCTTCATGTGCCCTGGTTGCTTACACTCAAAACAAATAATTTTGTCAGTTTGTATGTCTTTACCTGACTTACCTCCTTTTGAGGTTGAGGGTTGATTCTTTCTGAATCTTCCTCTGTTCTGCAGCATTCTCTTGATCTTCCTACTTAGAAGAGCAAGATCATCATCATCTTCTGAGCTATCTTCAGAGTCTTCATCCCCCTCTGAAGCTGCCTCAGCTTGCATAGCCTTGATGTTGCCATGCCTAGACTGTTTGGTCTTGGAGTTTAGGGCTAGAGATTTTCTCTTGTTGTCATCTTCTCCAAGCTCAAGCTCATGGACCTTAAGAGATCCCAACAGTTCTTCCACTCTAAGAGAGTTCAAATCTCTTGCCTCTTGAATGGCAGTAACTTTGGGTCTCCAGGACTTAGGCAAGCTCCTTAGAATTTTTCTGTTATTATCTCCAGAGTTGTATGTTCTGCCTAAGGACCTGAGTCCATTTGTTATGGTCTGAAACCTTCCAAACATTTGGTCAATGGTTTTATATTCTTCCATCTTGAACATCTCATACTGATGTATGCGCATACTTATCTTGGATTGCTTGACAGTCTCAGTTCCTTCATGGGCTGCTGCAAGAGTATCCCAAATTTCCTTGGCAGAGGTGCATCCATGAACCTTCTCATATTCTGATTTGTTCAAGGAACATATCAGATAGAGTTTGGCCTTAGCATTCATCTGGACTCTAGCCTTTTGCTCCAAAGTCCATTCAGTCTTAGGTATAGGTACATCATTTAGCATAGGCACATAGTCTCCATCAGTGACCACATCCCAAACATCAATGTTTGTGCTTTCAATGAACAGCTTCATTCTATCTCTCCAGTAGTGATAATCTTCTCCATTGAAAGCTGGAGGTCTTGTGATAGAGGCTCCTTCTGTGATGTATTGCCTGTTACTGTTTGAAGCTTCCATGTGGATCTTTCAGTCCTCAGACACTTGTTAGGTGTTTCAACCCTGAGTAGAGCTCTGATACCAACTGTAGGAACACATGGAAACACTAGAAGGGGGGGTTGAATAGTGTTTCTAAATATTTTAAGAAGCTTTTCGAAAACAGATTTACAAAACAGACTTTCAGACAGGTTGCTAGAGGGCTGTCTGAAGTTTTTAGATAGCTGTCTGAAGTTGGTTTCAGACGACTTTAAAATGGTTCTAAAAGAAGTTTCTTCTTTTTAAAATATTAGATTAAATATTCAGTCCCCTTAATTAGTTTAAAACTGAAATGACAAAGATAAGGGAAAGAGAAACTTAGCCACAGAAATTATCCTGGTTCACTCACTACCACTTGTGAGCTACGTCCAGTCCCAATGCCAACTAGCACTTGGATTTTCTCTTAATCTTGCAAGATTACAAGTATTCTTTTCTATCAAGCCTCTTCAGGCTCTACAACCAAGTATTCTTTTTCAGACAAGCCTCTTCAGGCTCAACAACACAAGTATTCTTTTTCAGACAAGCCTCTCCAGGCTCAAAAGCAAATACAAATGAGAGAAATGCTTAAGCTCACAAACTATATCAGTTTTGAGACTTAAACAGCTACAGATTGTACAGAAATTACTGAGGTATGCTCAGAATAAAAAATTTGTGTGTACAAAGATGATAAATTCTATCAGAGTGTTGCAGCGAAAAACTTGCAGAGTTTCTGTTCTTTTTCTATGCTTCTCTATGTTTCAGGTCTTCAAATGAGGGGGTATTTATAACCAAATGATTGGCCCATTGAAGACTCTCATGCTTGTGAATTCCATGTTAGCCGTTGTGAGACAGCTGCTGCAGTACAGAATATTCTCTGACATATTCTGATATTTCCTGACAAATTCTGACACTTTTACAAGGTTTGCTCCTGCCAAAAAGGTGCTCTTTGTTGCTGCTGCAATTGCTGCGTAACAGAGGACACGTTGTGACAGAGAACGTGCTTGAATTACATTGCACAAGTGCCAACTGTTTGTAGCAGAGAACATGCGTGAAAAACGTGCAGAGGCACATGGATTGTCACAGCTTCAGACAAGAGATTCCACGTCATCAAAAGCTTTCAGACGGCTTTGATGCTTCAGACGGGTTGATCATCTTCAGACAACATCAGCTTCTTCAGACGGATCCAACACTTAGTCTTATATAGTAGGCTTCTTGCTGAAAATCATAGATAAACAATTAGACAATTGTATCTTATGAGAAACAACTTAAGTTGAATTTGTTGATCATTAAAACTTAGAGAAATTTCAGTCTTTAAAACATCATAAACCTCTTTATGATATTTTTGAGACTCAACATTATTACCGTTGAGAAGTTGATGATGTGGCTCATGTAGCCGTTGTGTAATAGCTTCTCAGACATTTGCTTCTTCTTAAGCAAAATACGTGTTAATACAATCCTGTTCTGACACTTTTGTTGATAAGCTCCTTTGAGAGATTTTCTTGATAATTTTGTACTTCTTCTCTCTCTTGATTTTCTTCTGCTTTCTTCAGCTTTCTTCAGCTTTTCTTTAGAGTAGGTATGAGGAGATATCCATTGGATTTGTCCTTTAGCTCATTTGTACATGCTCCTTTTCTTCATATGCTCCTAACACAGTTTCCTCTTTCTTCTTTGAGTGAGGTGTCTTGTCCTAAGCATACTAGCTATAGTTGTTATTTCCTTTTTGAACATAGGCAGGTGATATTATAGCCGCTGGATCACATGGTCTCAGCTTTTGTTGTGACTTCTTCTATGTTGAAATCTATTCCATGCAGTCATAGAGTTTCATTTCTTCAGACTGTTAAGCCATTTATAACTTCATTCAGATGATAACTTCAAGTTTCTTTTAATTGCTTTCAACCTGAAATCCTTTCAGCTTGTTTTTTCTTCTGGCAATATGATTCTTCTCTTCTTCAGATGATTGAGATGCTTCTTCCTTTCAGCAGAAAACTTCTTCTTTTTACTTCAGCAGAATGCTTCTTCTTTTTTTTTAGACGATCCTGTTCTATTCAACTTGGACTCTTCTAGTTCTTCTGATGTTTGGATAGATGTTGATTTAAATAATATTAGTTCAAACATCTTTCTCGATATTTCCTTATCCAGACTTCTGATTTGCTTTTGCACAGTCGTAGGTGCAGTATGTCTGCGTATACAGTGTTCTTTTTATTGCAGCCGCAACAATGGTTGCAGGATTTCCATATTAGCGCAAGTTTGACGATCGAGGCAGAAAAATATGCTTTACTTTTGTGCCAAAATGAAGTAGTCCATTGGATACCGTGTTCTTCATGAGAGTACTTCTTGGTTAGAGTGTTCTTTACACATAGCAACGTCTTCAATAGGTCAAACTTTGATTCTGACACATTCATTCTTCAGATACATAGAATGCTTCAGATCAACTTAATATCTTCAGATGATAACCGCTCTTCAGATGGAGTCAAGTCTTCATTATTGTCTAGACGATGAAAATGCTTTAGATAGACGAGTCTTCTCTTCTCTTCAGACTCTGTGTTATACTTTTCTTCTTTTTAGATTTTGTCCTACTCTTTTCTTCTCTTCAGACGATAGTCTTCAAATCATCAGATCGTATTAAGTTCTTCAGACAGTTGACACTTTACTTTAGTCTTCAGGTCTTCAGATAAAGAGTACATTTCAGATAGACAAGTCTTCTCTTCTTTTCAGATTTTGTATTTCTTCATCTTCTGATTTTCCTTCGTTCTTCTTTTGATTTGTTCTTCTTCTTCTGATACTTCACTGGTTCTTCTTCTTCTGATTCACTGATTCTTCTTCTTCTGTTTCAGATACTTCAGACGAACATTCCAACCTAAACACAATCAACAAACCGGTACCTTTCTCAGTAGCACCTGTTTTCTTTTAGTCTAAATTAATTTGTTAAACCTTAAAACCAATAGTCTAATCTAATTTGTTAATCATTAAAACCAAGGATAATGAGTCTTGATTATAATTTGAATACTTAAATTAATTCTGAGGCTCAACATTCTCCCCCTTTTTAATGATGACAAATTAGATATGACTAAACAAATATTCTGACCTAATCTTGTTAAGAAAAGCTCCCCCTTAATCTGAACATTTTTTATCATCTTGTGTAAAACAAATTGTTCAATTGTATACATTTCCCTTCATTGTCAACTGATCAGCACGTACAGTGTCAGATGATAGACATATCAACTTAATCTTTCGTCCGCCATGCACAAAAGAAATAGAAGGCCTCCAAGGATTTATACCTTTATTAAACAACCATGACCTCCCTAATAGCATGTGGCATGTCTCCATGGGTGCAATATCACAAAGAACTTCGTCTTCATATTTTCCAATAGAGAATTTAATCGTTCTTGTCCATTTGTAGTAGGCAAGTGTAATTTCTCAACCACCCTGCTGCTCACAACATTTCTAAAGTTGAATTGATCTACTGCAACCAAGAACAAATGACCTTCGAAGGAACACCTGGTATAGTAAAATTCCATCGTCATTCCAAACCCAGAGCCGAAGCTTTGATACCAAATGATGAGAATCCAATGGGGGTGGATTCGTTTTACAGATCTACTTAGGTTGGAATGCTCATAAGTAGGAAATTTGGGGAAATTGTTAAAACAAGAAAAATGGAAAGAGGAAGAAAATGGAATGGGAATTGATAGACGTCACACTTCCAAGGATGGAAGATAAGCCTAAGAGTTTAAACACACAAAGGGGTGAAAAACCTTTGATAAAACTCAATTCTTGTATAACAAGAACACCAAGAGAATCATACTCTCAATTTTATAAATTCTGAATTTCAAGTTGTTCCTTACATGAAATATGCGCCCCATATATAGCCTTCAAGCATTTAGCCTATGCGCACAATGTATGGCCTTTGACATTCAGCCTTGTAACTCTTCCTATTAATTCTACTAACATAAAAGCATGAAACACTTAATTAAAACAATTAAACTATAACCTAAAACTAACCCATGTATATCCGCCCATTACACCCTTGTAGCTATAGCCAAGATTCTAAGTAAAATTCAGCCGAATAATTTCTATATTGGCCGCCCATTTTAACCAACATAACTCATCCAAATATGTTACAAAAAATGAATGAAAATAATGTGCATTCAGCATGTGTTGGCCGCCCCCTTGATTGGCTTTAATCAACCAATTCAATAACTTCTATTGCATGTGTTGGCCGCCCCTTTTGATGAGTTTTCACTCAGCCAAATCAATTTCATTTGATGGTTACAATTCAGCCCATTAGTGATGACAAGAATTGCACAGGATCTAGAATTGAGCAAAACAAACCAATTAGAACCACAATCAAGCAAAAAAATCACGAAATATAGGTGCTGGGCAGCAGCTATATTCACGTGAGAAAGTGATAGAAAATGAGAGAAAATGAAAGAAAAAGGGGAGAGGAAGAAATGGGAGGGACGCCACTGAAGCAAGAATCCTCCTGCAGCAGATAAGTCCAATGCCAGACGCCACTAATTCCGGGGGAATTAGATAAGTCTCACCATGGTTTAAGCAACAACCACCAAGCCTCACTCAACTCTCAAGAGAGGAGAAAATTTGGCATAATGCCTTTACTCTAAAAATGATGTGTGTAAATACAAGAGAGGAGGCTCCTTTATATAGGAGTGAGGATGAGAGGGGGCAGCCAAGTGAGGCTCTACAAGGGGGAGAAAAATAAAAGATGGGTGAATTCCCATCCTAAATGGGATTTGAACCCATGCCCCTAATGAATTATGGCCTAGCTAAGCATTAACCAATAAAACCCAAAAATGCGCCCCATGTTACATAGGGAATAAAAGATGAAATAATTTTCTATCCTATGTGGGATTAGATCCCATGACCTCCTAAACCTTGTAGCAAAGCAACCTATTAACCAATAAACCAAGTATATGAGCGCCCAAGGTAGAGGAAAATTACAACAAATAGAAGTGTCCTAGTCTAGTGTGGTGCATAGGACCATGTGTCCTATTCCTGGGTCAAGGGTGTCCTTCTGTAGGGCAAGGGTGTCCTTCTGTAGGGTAGTATCCCTAAAAATGTAGGACACTAATTTTCCCATCTCTTCCTTAATCTTCTTAGCACGTCCTCTAGTCATTGGTCCAATGATGTCCTTGACTGCTTCAGTAGGAGGCTGCTGGTGTGCCATGTCATCAATTAGGCATATGTTGGCCGCAATTTTAATTGCTCATGAATCAACCAATTCATTCTCATGTTGGCCGCCCACAATTCCACAAATTGTAACCTCCATGCAACTAATTTCTTTGTCTCCTTGTAACCGTTGCAGCTTCAATTCCTTTCAATTCTTTGTTTGTAACAACCAGCCACATTATTGTAAATTTGTAATAACCACATGATTTTTATTGAAAGCAATAAAACAAAACAAACAATCCAAAAACTCCTCTCCTTGGCCGCCCCACCTTGGATTCATATCATACCCTCCTTCTTCGAAAAGATTTGTCCCGAATCTTAAGGCTTTATTTATTTGCTAATTTATTTAATTCACTAACTACTGCAGGAACTCAAATGCTTCCTCCTGGGTCGAAGACATCTTGCTTGTAACCATCTTTAGCTTCACCTATTAGTAAGCTATTAATCATCAACGAAACAAATAAAATATCTTCACACTCATAACCACGAACATACTCAATAAATTGGAATTGAATCTCATTCAAGTGGAAATTCTGCAAAACGGTAACTTCGAACAACAAATCAACCCCACTCTCCAGGTGCAGGGTCTCTTGAATTTGATTCTGAAAGGTGGGCTGAATGAGTAAAGGTACGTTAGGAATGATGTCGACTTGCTTCTTCAAACAAGAAAACTTTTCCTCCTGTTCCTGTAAATTTGAAACATCAAAAGAAAGAAATGTAACGTTAGAGTTGTCATCTTCCTTTCTATGTCTCTTTTCCTTTTCACGTCCTGCTTTCATCTTCTCTTCTCTTTCTTTTTCTTCTTTATCTCTCATTTTTTCTTCACTCTCTCTTGCTTCTTTTTCTCTTCTTTCTTTTTCTATTTTTATTTTCTTTGTCAATTGATCAGCACGTACAGCGTCAGATGATAGACATATCAACTTAATCTTTCGTCCGCCATGCACAAAAGAAATAGAAGGCCTCCAAGGATTTATACTTTTATTAAACAACCATGACCTCCCTAATAGCATATGGCATGTCTCCATGGGTGCAATATCACAAAGAACTTCGTCTTCATATTTCCCAATAGAGAATTTAATCGTTGCTTGTCCATTTGCAGTAGGCAAGTGTAATTTCTCAACCACCCTGCTGCTCACAACATTTCTAAAGTTGAATTGATCTACTGCAACCAAGAACAAATGTCCTTCGAAGGAACACCTGGTATAGTAAAATTCCATCGTCATTCCAAACCTAGAGCCGAAGCTTTGATACCAAATGATGAGAATCCAAGGGGGGTGGATTCGTTTTACGGATCTATCTAGGTTGGAATGCTCATAAGTAGGAAATTTGGGGAAATTGTTAAAACAAGAAAAATGGAAAGAGGAAGAAAATGGAATGGGAATTGATAGACGTCACACTTCCAAGGATGGAAGATAAGCCTAAGATTTTAAACACACAAAGGGGTGAAGAACCTTTGATAAAACTCAATTCTTGTATAACAAGAACACCAAGAGAATCAAACTCTCAATTTTATATATTCTGAATTTCAAGTTGTTCCTTACATGAAATATGCGCCCTATATATAGCCTTCAAGCATTTAGCCTATGCGCACAATGTATGGCCTTTGACATTCAGCCTTGTAACTCTTCCTATTAATTCTACTAACATAAAAGCATGGAACACTTAATTAAAACAATTAAACTATAACCTAAAACTAACCCATGTATCCGCCCATTACACCCTTGTAGCTATAGCCAAGATTCTAAGTAAAATTCAGCCAAATAATTTCTATATTGGCCGCCCATTTTAACCAACATAACTCATCCAAATATGTTACAAAAAATGAATGAAAATAATGTGCATTCAACATGTGTTGGCCGCCCCCTTGATTGGCTTTAACCAACCAATTCAATAACTTCTATTGCATGTGTTGGCCGCCCCTTTTGATGAGCTTTCACTCAGCCAATTCAATTTCATTTGATGGTTACAATTCAGCCTATTAGGCATATGTTGGCCGCAATTTTAATTGCTCATGAATCAGCCAATTCATTCTCATGTTGGCCGCCCACAATTCCTCAAATTATAACCTCCATGCAACTAATTTCTTTGTCTCCTTGTAACCGTTGCAGCTTCACTTCCTTTCAATTCTTTGTTTGTAACAACCAACCACTTTATTGTAAATTTGTAACAACCACATGATTTTTATTGAAAGCAATAAAACAAAACAAACAATCCAGCAACTCCTCTCCTTGGCCGCCCCACCTTGGATTTATATCACCAATTGTTAAAGATGAGACAGAGCCAAAAGATAAACTTTTAAGATACCGATAGTTATCAGTTGTTGGACTTAAGATTTAAACTTGCTTAATTACAATTGATTAAAAGGATTATTGAATATTAACCAGTTGATAGGAGTTATTAAACTTGAGTTTTATATTTTCTTAAACAAGAGATAATGAAACAGAAATAGAGACACACAGATATGTACATAATACATTCAGAAATACATTACTGAAGCAAAATACACAGAGAAAAAACAAGACTTTTATTTACAAACAAATTTTAAAAAAAAACTCAAAATACATTTATCGTCGCTACATCTCTCGATTCTTATGAAGGCCGGAGGCATAGCCTGAGCAGCTTCATCTCTTTCAAAGCTTCCACCACTTCTTCAGCTGAAAAGCCTTAGAAGCGCCTCTTGAGCCCCTATACTTCCATCCCAACCGTGCTTACTGCACGCAATCTCCGTTTAATAACTAGAATGGTGGAGGTGCATCGTTTAAGACTGTATTTCGACCACCAACCACAACCTTAATCCTAAGGACCACATTTGAAGTGGTTCCCATCATAAGATTGGCTATTCTGGGATCTCCTAGTGGTCTTCCAGTCCAACTGTGATGCAACAAGATCACCATGGTCCAAGTGTAGAGAAACGGGTTTTCAGATGAACCTTTTCCCTTACTCTTCAATCCATACATCATCCAAGATGACTTGATCTTTGCCTCAACGTGTTCCAGAAATCCTTCTGCTGTTTTCCTTTGCTTCTTCATCATCCTTCCGAGAGCAACACACTCAGACTATTAGGCAAAGCTATAAAGGAGCTTTGAAGAGATGTGTTTGTGTAAAGAGCTCTTGTGAATTTATAGGACTTTGAAGCAGGGGTAAAATAGAGAAGAAAGGAGATTGAATCTTTTGGATTGTTGTTCACGGGATGTATATGGGCTCGGGTGGCTTTTATGATGACAGTTTCAGACCTTGGGAGTATCGAAACGTACATCATTGATTGGTCATAGATGAAGCACAATAGGAAACTGAATCAATAGCGTTGATAAAGAAAGTTTTGGAAAGCGTTTTTGACAGACAGCAAAAAGAACCATATAAACAGATTTGAAAACAATTTTCGAAATACTTTTTGAGAAACAGAAAAAAAATGTGAGAAAACATTTTAAAAGAAAACCTTTAAAACAGACTTTTCAGACATTGCATAAAAGAAAACACATAATAAAGTTTTATGATTATTATCTGAGAAGTTTTTAAGTCTTTTAAGTTTTTTCTTATTAAAAGAATTGAAGTTTTATTGAAGAAATTAAAGTTTTACTAGAGGTCAATTTTCAAAGATATTTAAGTTATAAGGTGAAGTGATGTTACCATTAGGTTTGCTTATTGTTCTCTGGATGGAGGAATGCAATTCTGACATTGCACCTTTCTTTAAAGTCTTTTTCTCCTTCTGAGGTTGCTTGTTATCAGCAAGTTCCAGTATGCCTTTTTGTCCTTTGTGCTCCAGGAGATTCTTTGATCAATCATCTTGACCTATCCCTCAAGGATTGAGATAGACTTCAATGGCTTGAGTATCAATCACCTCAGCATTCCTGACCCACAATTTCAGTAAGTTCATTGAGAACCTTCTGAACAGGTTCAAAGAATAGGGATGTTACTAAGTCAAAATTGTCTTCCCAAGAATTGAGGTAGGCTTAGTGCATAGAGTGCCAACCATCTTAACATTTCTGACCCACAATTTCAGTGAGTTCATAGTGAACTTTCTGAACAGGTTCAGAGAATGGAGATGATATCACACTAGCCATCATTTCAGACGATGTTGCCTTGATCCACCTTTTCAGATAGTATTTCCTTCTGATGGTCTTCTTAAGATTATCTTCAAAACATGTTTTCTGAAACCTACACAAACTAAAAATACCTTTCAGTAGCATCTGATATTACTTAATTGAATTTGTTAATCATTAAGGAAATATCTTAAAATATAAATTTTGATCTTGTCTTATTTTATAAGTTAATAGATTTCATCTTTAGCTATACCATTTGTTAATATTTAAGGAAGTGTGTTATGTTTACAGATTCAATTAAACATTCACGGTTATAAAATGGACAGTATAAGCAATCACAGATAAGAAGAAGATTAATAATTTATGAAGGAAACTCATATTAACAAAAGAGCAAAGAAAAAGTTTAGATGTTATTATTTTATAAAAATAAAAATATTAAACATAACATATTTAAACAAGAATAAGGGTAATGAAAAGACACAAGCGAATCAATGATCATTAGATGAGTTCTCAACAGCATCAACATTATCCTTTTCAGCCTTGAGCTCTTGTAGCTTCTTCTCAGTCTTTTTCAGCCTCTTAGCAAGCCGCTTTACCCTATCATTCACCTTCTTCAGATGATATGCACCCAACACCATCCTTTTCCTTCCATGAGCGCTCAGGTGAGTGGCAGACCTTTTCTCTTTATTGCATTGAGCAAGGAGAGAAGGGATGACTACCTGATTTTCTGGGGCAGCTTCTCTTTCAACTAAGGTCAGGTCTAGCTCAGCATGCATTCCCGGAGTGAAGAAGTTAGGAGGCGGTTGGTTAAAGTAACTTTCCACTGAAAAACCCTTGTGCATAAGAATTTTCATTATCAAGGTGTTGTGAGGGTAGTGATTCTCATTGCCCATCTCATCTCTAAAAATCATCTGAAACATCAGCACCCAAGGGAGACTGATTCTCTTCTTCGTCAGCAAGTGTCCCAGTACGAACCTTTCCAGCTGATTTATTACTAACTTGTTGCATCCTTTGGGGAGGATGCAGCAGTTCAACACAACAAGGAGTGCTCTGGGAATCTTCAGAAGTTGAGAGGGTCTGTAAGGTGCTAGACGTCTTCTTCCAAAGAGAACTTCATCAAAGATGAGAGTCCCACCATGAAGGGATTCCCACCTCTGGAAATATTGCTCTCCTCTAGCAGGACCTCCAATCACCTCAGCTATTAAGTTGGAGTCCACATAAATTGGTCTTCCCATCACTTCTGTCTTAATCCCAGACCAATCTTCATTAGACACAACCTTGGAGTTATTCCACAACTCCAGAATGCTTTCCTCATGCCATGGTGAGGAAATGTTGCTGAAGAAAGGAGTCCATCCGACACTCTCAAAATATTCTGAGATCTTGTAGTGAGCTTCATCAAAGTCTGAGAGATTAACCAATTTGCAAGGGATGATTCTCTCGTCAAACATGAGAGGGTTTGAGTCACTTGATGATGCAGACACGTTTTCCATTGAACACGTTTGAACTGATGATCTTGAGAGATTTAGAGTGCTTGAAGAACTTTGCCCTTTATGAGAGTTGATTGAATGAAGTGTAGTTTCCATGTTGATCTTCCAATCCTTTTAAATAGGTAACTAGGCGTGCTTCAAGCATTGATGAGAGACGGTTACATGCACTGGACAGACATGGAGAGTTGTGCACCGTGCCAATTATGAGAAACCGGTTGATGATTCAGTGATTCACGTTGCGCCGTATCACATTTATTGACAGAATAACTAACACAAACGACTCTTTAACTAATCAACAAATATACATACAAAACAAATAATATGCAACGGTTAAATTTCACAAAAGTATATATATACGCATGCATTAACAATTTCAATAACATCATGTAATTCATACAACATTTAAATAAATATATTTAATCTAAACTAAGATAGGAAAGATGTTACCAGTACGTGATTTGAGATGAATGTACTCTCCTTTTCCATCATGTTCTTCTGAAAGATGCTTCACCTTCTTGAATAATGAGCTTTGAGTGAAAATTTTCTTTTATTGTTCTTCAGAGTTGCTTCAGCTTGGTAGGATTTCCATCTTCTGAGGATCTACTCCTTCTGCATTTGTTAGATGCTCAACCCGAAGGTGAGCTCTGATACCAATTGTTGGAACCACAGGCAACACTAGAAGGGGGGGTTGAATAGTGTTGTGAAATTTTTTACCATTTTGGAAATCTTAAGCAAATATTTCTAACTCATTAAAAACAAATTATAGTGAAATGGTTATAATCAGAGTTCAAAACGAAAATTGCGGAATATAAGAAGGACAAACAGAGAGACTAAGAAAAGCTAACTAAATCAAAAAAACTTGTTTGAACTTTTGATTAAATTGATTTAGATATTCAGATGCATCTCAAGATACCTTCTGAAAGATATTACAAAGAATCTTTTCAGAACAGTTTCTGAGTAACTTCAGATGATTGATCATCGTCTGAAATGTACTTCTAACTTCTGAACTGAAACAATTTCAGATTCACTTCAGAGAGTTATTTTGACCGTTCTTCAAAGTATATTCTTTGTAATACTTCAAATGATATAAGATTAACTGAATGAGTTATTATCTCGAAAAACATAGTTTATTGAAATTGTTGTGTTAACTTTTTTATGAAAAATACTTTTCAATCCCCTACACAAATATAAAGCTGTAAATAAAGGAGTTTAAGAGATAGAAAACTTAGCCACAAAATTTATCCTGGTTCACCCACAAACCCGTG